>OY821517.1:232638354-233077787 GCA_963682025.1 Cordilura impudica
AAATTAAATATTAAAAATTAAAAATTAAAAATTAAAAATTAAAAATTAAAAATTAAAAATTAAAAATTAAAAATTAAAAATTAAAAAATAAAAATTAAAAATTAAATTAAAAATTAAAAATTAAAAATTAAAAATTAAAGATTAAAGATTAAAAATTAAAAATTAAAAATTCAAAATAAAAATTAAAAATTAAAAATTAAAAATTAAAAATTAAAAATTAAAAATTAAAAATTAAAAATTAAAAATTAAAAATTAAAAATTAAAATTAAAAATTAAAAATTAAAAATTAAAAATTAAAAATTAAAAATTAAAAATTAAAAATTAAAAATTAAAAATTAAAAATTAAAAATTAAAAATTAAAAATTAAAAATTAAAAATTAAAAATTAAAATTAAAAATTAAAAATTAAAAATTAAAAATTAAAAATTAAAAATTAAAAATTAATAATTAAAAATTAAAAATTAAAAATTAAAAATTAAAAATTAAAAATTAAAAATTAAAAATTAAAAATTAAAAATTAAAAATTAAAAATTAAAAATTAAAAATTAAAAAATTAAAAATTAAAAATTGAAAATAAAAAATTAAAAATTAAAAATTAAAAATTAAAAATTAAAAATTAAAAATTAAAAATTAAAAATTAAAAATTAAAAATTAAAAATTAAAAAATAAAAATTAAAAATTAAAAATTAAAAATTAAAAATTAAAAATTAAAAATTAAAAATTAAAAAATAAAAATTAAAAATTAAAAATTAAAAATTAAAAATTAAAAATTAAAAATTAAAAATTAAAAATTAAAAATTAAAAATTAAAAATTAAAGATTAAAAATTAAAAATTAAAAATTCAAAATAAAAATTAAAAATTAAAAATTAAAAATTAAAAATTAAAAATTAAAAATTAAAAATTAAAAATTAAAAATTAAAAATTAAAAAATAAAACTTAAAAATTAAAATTAAAAATTAAAAATTAAAAATTAAAAATTAAAAATTAAAAATAAAAATTAAAAATTAAAATTAAAAATAAAAAATTAAAAATTAAAAATTAAAAATTAAAAATTAAAAATTAAAAATTAAAAATTAAAAATTAAAAATTAAAAATTAAAAATTAAAAATTTAAAATTAAAAATTAAAAATTAAAAATTAAAAATTAAAAATTAAAAATTAAAAATTAAAATTAAAAATTAAAAATTAAAAATTAAAAATTAAAAATAAAAAATTAAAAATTAAAAATTAAAAATTAAAAATTAAAAATTAAAAATTAAAAATTAAAAATTAAAAATTAAAAATTAAAAATTAAAAATTAAAAATTAAAAATTAAAAATTAAAATTTAAAAATTAAAAATTAAAAATTAAAAATTAAAAATTAAAAATTAAAAATTAAAAATTAAAAATTAAAAATTAAAAATTAAAAATTAAAAATTAAAAATTAAAAATTAAAAATTAAAAATTAAAAATTAAAAATTAAAAATTAAAAATTAAAAATTAAAAATTAAAAATTAAAAATAAAAATTAAAAATTAAAATTAAAAATAAAAAATTAAAAATTAAAAATTAAAAATTAAAAATTAAAAATTAAAAATTAAAAATTAAAAATTAAAAATTAAAAATTAAAAATTAAAAATTAAAAATTAAAAATTAAAAATTAAAAATTAAAAATTAAAAATTAAAAACTAAAAATTAATAATTAAAAATTAATAATTAAAAATTAAAAATTAAAAATTAAAAATTAAAAATTAAAAATTAAAAATTAAAAATTAAAAATTAAAAATTAAAAATTAAAAATTAAAAATTAAAAATTAAAAATTAAAAATTAAAAATTAAAAATTAAAATTTAAAATTTAAAATTAAAAATTAAAAATTAAAAATTAAAAATTAAAAATTAAAAATTAAAAATTAAAAATTAAAAATTAAAAATTAAAAATTACAAATTAAAAATTAAAAATTAAAAATTAAAAATTAAAAATTAAAAATTAAAAATTAAAAATTAAAAATTAAAAATTAAAAATTAAAAATTAAAAATTAAAAATTAAAAATTAAAAATTAAAAATTAAAAATTAAAAATTAAAAATTAAAAATTAAAAATTAAAAATTAAAAATTAAAAATTAAAAATTAAAAATTAAAAATTAAAAAATAAAAATTAAAAATTAAAAATTAAAAATTAAAAATTAAAAATTAAAAATTAAAAATTAAAAATTAAAAATTAAAAATTAAAAATTAAAAATTAAAAATTAAAAATTAAAAATTAAAAATTAAAAATTAAAAACTAAAAATTAAAAATTAAAAATTAAAAATTAAAAATTAAAAATTAAGAATTAAAAACTAAAAATTAAAAATTAAAAATTAAAAATTAAAAATTAAAATTTAAAAATTAAAAATTAAAATTTAAAAATTAAAAATTAAAAATTAAAAATTAAAAATTAAAAATTAAAAATTAAAAATTAAAAATTAAAAATTAAAAATTAAAAATTAAAAATTAAAAATTAAAAACTAAAAATTAAAAAATAAAAATTAAAAATTAAAAACTAAAAATTAAAAAATAAAAATTAAAAATTAAAAACTAGAAATTAAAAATTAAAAATTAAAAATTAAAAATTAAAAATTAAAAATTAAAAATTAAAAATTAAAAATTAAAAATTAAAAATTAAAAATTAAAAATTAAAAATTAAAAATTAAAAATTAAAAATTAAAAATTAAAAATTAAAAATTAAAAATTAAAAATTAAAAATTAAAAATTAAAAATTAAAAATTAAAAATTAAAAATTAAAAATTAAAAATTAAAAATTAAAAATTAAAAATTAAAAATTAAAAATTAAAAATTAAAAATTCAAAATTAAAAATTAAAAATTAAAAATTAAAAATTCAAAATTAAAAATTAAAAACTAAAAACTAAAAATTAAAAATTAAAAATTAAAAATTATAAATTAAGAATTAAAAATTAAAAATTAAAAATTAAAAATTAAAAATTAAAATTAAAAATTAAAAATTAAAAATTAAAAATTAAAAATTAAAAATTAAAAATTAAAAATTAAAAATTAAATACTAAAAATTAAAAATTAAAAATTAAAAATTAAAAATTAAAAATTAAAAATTAAAAATTAAAAATTAAAAATTAAAAATTAAAAATTAAAAATTAAAAATTAAAAATTAAAAATTAAAAATTAAAAATTAAAAATTAAAAATTAAAAATTAAAAATTAAAAATTAAAAATTAAAAATTAAAAATTAAAAATTAAAAATTAAAAATTAAAATTTAAAAATTAAAAATTAAAAATTAAAAATTAAAAATTAAAAATTAAAAATTAAAAATTAAAAATTAAAAATTAAAAATTAAAAATTAAAAATTAAAAATTAAAAATTAAAAATTAAAAATTAAAAATTAAAAATTAAAAATTAAAAATTAAAAATTAAAAATTAAAAATTAAAAATTAAAATTAAAAATAAAAAATTAAAAATTAAAAATTAAAAATTAAAAATTAAAAATTAAAATTTAAAAATTAAAAATAAAAATTAAAAATTAAAAATTAAAAATTAAAAATTAAAAATTAAAAATTAAAAATTAAAAATTAAAAATTAAAAATTAAAAATTATAAATTAAAAATTAAAAATTAAAAATTAAAAATTAAAAATTAAAAATTTAAAATTTAAAATTAAAAATTAAAAATTAAAAATTAAAAATTAAAAATTAAAAATTAAAAATTAAAAATTAAAAATTAAAAATTAAAAATTAAAAATTAAAAATTAAAAATTAAAAATTAAAAATTAAAAATTAAAAATTAAAAATTAAAAATTAAAATTAAAAATTAAAAATTAAAAATTAAAAATTAAAAATTAAAAATTAAAAATTAAAAATTAAAAATTAAAAATTAAAAATTAAAAATTAAAAATTAAAAATTAAAAATTAAAAATTAAAAATTAAAAATTAAAAATTAAAAATTAAAATTAAAAATTAAAAATTAAAAATTAAAAATTAAAAATTAAAAATTAAAAATTAAAAATTAAAAATTAAAAATTAAAAATTAAAAATTAAAAATTAAAAATTAAAAATTAAAAATTAAAAATTAAAAATTAAAAATTAAAAATTAAAAATTAAAAATTAAAAATTAAAAATTAAAAATTAAAAATTAAAAATTAAAAATTAAAAATTAAAAATTAAAAATTAAAAATTAAAAATTAAAAATTAAAAATTAAAAATTAAAAATTAAAAATTAAAAATTAAAAATTAAAAATTAAAAATTAAAAATTAAAATTAAAAATTAAAAATTAAAAATTAAAAATTAAAAATTAAAAATTAAAAATTAAAAATTAAAAATTAAAAATTAAAAATTAAAAATTAAAAATTAAAAATTAAAAATTAAAAATTAAAAATTAAAAATTAAAAATTAAAAATTAAAAATTAAAAATTAAAAATTAAAAATTAAAAATTAAAAATTAAAAATTAAAAATTAAAAATTAAAAATTAAAAATTAAAAATTAAAAATTAAAAATTGAAAATTAAAAATTAAAAATTAATAAATAATAATTAAAAATTAAAAATTAAAAATTAAAAATTAAAAATTAAAAATTAAAAATTAAAAATTAAAAATTAAAAATTAAAAATTAAAAATTAAAAATTAAGAATTAAAAATTAAAAACTAAAAATTAAAAATTAAAAATTAAAAATTAAAAATTAAAAATTAGAAATTAAAAATTAAAAATTAAAAATTAAAAATTAAAAATTAAAAATTAAAAATTAAAAATTAAAAATTAAAAATTAAAAATTAAAAATTAAAAATTAAAAATTAAAAATTAAAAATTAAAAATTAAAAATTAAAAATTAAAAATTAAAAATTAAAAATTAAAAATTAAAAATAAAAATTAAAAATTAAAAATTAAAAATTAAAAATTAAAAATTAAAAATTAAAAATTAAAAATTAAAATTTAAAAATTAAAAATTAAAAATTAAAAATAAAAATTAAAAATTAAATATTAAAAATTAAAAATTAAAAATTAAAAATTAAAAACTAAAAATTAAAAATTAAAAATTAAAAATTAAAAATTAAAAATTAAAAATTAAAAATTAAAAATTAAAAATTAAAAATTAAAAATTAAAAATTAAAAATTAAAAATTAAAAATTAAAAATTAAAAATTAAAAATTAAAAATTAAAAATTAAAAATTTAAAATTAAAAATTAAAAATTAAAAATTAAAAATTAAAAATTAAAAATTAAAAATTAAAAATTAAAAATTAAAAATTAAAAATTAAAAATTAAAAATTAAAATTAAAAATTAAAAATTAAAAATTAAAAATTAAAAATTAAAAATTAAAAATTAAAAATTAAAAATTAAAAATTAAAAATTAAAAATTAAAAATTAAAAATTAAAAATTAAAAATTAAAAATTAAAAATTAAAAATTAAAAATTAAAAATTAAAAATTAAAAATTAAAAATTAAAAATTAAAAATTAAAAATTAAAAATTAAAAATTAAAAATTAAAAATTAAAAATTAAAAATTAAAAATTAAAAATTAAAAATTAAAAATTAAAAATTAAAAATTAAAAATTAAAAATTAAAAATTAAAAATTAAAAATTAAAAATTAAAAATTAAAAATTAAAAATTAAAAATTAAAAATTAAAAATTAAAAATTAAAAATTAAACATTAAAAATTAAAAATTAAAAATTAAATTATTAAAAATTAAAAAATAAAAATTAAAAATTAAAAATTAAAAATTAAAAATTAAAAATTAAAAATTAAAAATTAAAAATTAAAAATTAAAAATTAAAAATTAAAAATTAAAAATTAAAAATTTAAAATTAATAATTAAAAATTAAAAATTAAAAAATAAATATTAAAAATTAAAAATAAAAAATTATAAATTAAAAATTAAAAATTAAAAATTAAAAATTAAAAATTAAAAAACGATTTTACAAACGAGGAGAATTACGAATATGGAATGTCACCATTGCACGCAAGGATAAGGTGTATGGAGTTCTTGCTAAAACTGGCGTATACCCTACCACAAGAGGAGGAAAACTTCGATGAAAATACATCAATAAAAGAAAAGGAAAAGATCAGAAAGAAGCAAATACAGGATGCTTTTTTTAAATAAGTTGGACTAAAAGTAGACTGTCCCAAGCACGGATACGGTAACTCAAACGATGGAAACACTTCTAGGAGATTTTTTGAAAATGATGAGGCAGTCACTAGAATCACTGGAATTGACAATCAAATCGTGAAAAGATTGGGAACGATCTTGAATGTTTTAAACTGCAAAGAAAATGTCAATTCTA
The DNA here is from genome assembly GCA_963682025.1 of Cordilura impudica. Classification (NCBI taxonomy): domain Eukaryota; kingdom Metazoa; phylum Arthropoda; class Insecta; order Diptera; family Scathophagidae; genus Cordilura; species Cordilura impudica. The sequence goes on from OY821517.1 coordinate 232,644,618, forward strand.
TAAAATATGGAGAATATGCATCGAAAACTGCATCTCTTTTAGCAGAAATGTATCCACAGAAGAAGTTGACCCCGACCGTCCATAAAATATTGGCGCATGGCAAAGATATAATTGAGTACCAGTCTTTGCCAATTGGAGAGCTTTCTGAAGAAGCACAGGAGTCTCTTAACAAATTTTATAAAAAATATAGATTGCAGAACACATTCAAAGCATCAAGAGTAAGGCAAAATGAGGACCTCTTCAACATGTTGGCAGCATCTTCCGATCCACTTATTTCTTCCCTGCGGCATGTGAAGTCACGAATAGAGTTAGGAAATAATTATAGTTTAGAAATGATTAGTCTTTTAGATATACCTTCTCTTACGAATTGTGATATTTTACAGAAAATTGAAAAAATAAATTTAAAAAAGAAGTAATTTTTTTTTAATTTGTTGGGTAATAATTTAAAACATAAAACCCTAAAGAAAAAAATAAAAACAATCTAAAAATGTAAAAATAATTTTTTTTAGTTCCCATAAAATTGATTTTTCTACAAATTTTAACTTTTTTTAATACAAATGTTATGCTGGTTTCACTGGCTTCGCTGATTTCATTAATATTTTATATGAAAAACCAAGAATCATATAATATCTAAGCAAAAAATATAAGTAATTCAATAATAAAGGCTTAACAAATGTGTTTGTGGCTGAGTTCTTAGAGCGCTCGCCAATGTTCACCAATGTTCAAATCCCAATAAAATCATGAGAATTTTGTTTTTTATAATCATATTTTCAATTAATTTTTTATTAAAAATATTTAATTTCAATACAGTCTTATATATTTTTGTTTCACCAGCTGCGCTAGTTTCGTTTTTATCACTTTTTTGATACAAATGTTACTCTGGCTTTACTTTTTTTAATACAAATGTTACTCTGGCTTCACTTTTTTTAATACAAATGTCACTCTTGTTTCACTGGTTGAGCTGGTTTCACTTTTTTTAATACTCTTGTTTCGTTATCAATTTTATGAAAAACTTAAATATAATATGTAGGCAAATGTAGTAAATAAAAAACATGTTTGTGGCTGAGTTCATGGAGCGCTCGCTTTTTAACTTTTTCGCCCATGTTCAAACAAAATAAAATAATACAAATTATTTTTTAAAAGCATATTTTCAAATAAATTTTTTTATTACAAATATTTCATTTCAATAAAGTCTAACTTACATATTTTCTTTTTTTTATATAATTAATTTTTATTTATATATATTAGTTAACATTAACAAAAATAAAAAAAAAATAAAAAAATACAATTTTTTAAATACAAACAAACAAATTCTACATACGATGTTGTTTATTGTATTTTCTACAAAAGAACATTTTTATTATATACATGTATTTGAAAACGTCTATAATATTAATAGGGTAGGCGAGTTTTTTTTACCGATGTAAGTTTCACAGTTTTACCCCGATTTTGACAAAACTATCATTTCAAAGGTATTTCTTTTTAGCTGATACCCAGATTTACAGATTTTCATCGTCTGGAATATTTTTTTTGGAGTTATGATCGTTTAAAGTTGTTACTAACACATACATAATATTATACAATGCTATGTGTGTGTTTATTAAATTGGTTTGAGTTGAGTTTGTTTTCTTCGTTTAAAATGAGTTGCATTGTGAAGCATACCTTTAGGGTCTTTATTAAATGGAAAAATAAAATTTCCTAGAATTTTCACTCGAATTTCGATTGCTGGAATCTGCTAGTATTTATAAATATGAATATTAAAAACAAACAAACATGTTACTAGCGGGTTTTTATTTGGCTGCGCCGCAGCAATACCATTTTACGCATCCTCATATTATGTGTATAGTGTTTTAGGAATGGGGGTTTAAAGGTGCTGTTTTAAATAAAGCACTTCTTTTATTTTTTTGGTTGTGTTCTAGATCAGTCACGATTTAGAACTGTTTTTATTTTCACAAAACAGTTGCTTATAAATACCCTATGAGAAGTTCTAGACTTCTACTCTAAGAGTAACTTTCTAAAGTACACTCAATAACTCTAAATATTATCAATGCATTTTTGATTGGGTGGAGTCTCTCTCTATAGAGTTTTACTTTTAACTCTAATTTAATTGGATGTTTTGTAAATAGAAACTGCATGTGAGGCAATTTCTTCATTCAAAATAAAATCAAAACAAATGTTAATGGGTCACTAGTTTCAATCGCATTAGTCAATTGTGTTGGCGGTTTACCCCAAAAACTATATGATTATTACTCATGTTACTAAAGAAAAGAAACAGAGACTCAACTGTATCACAAAGCATTGTAGTATGAATGGCGTTATTATTTACATTAACTTACACGCTATACCATGCATACGTTACACCCTTCCCCTTAAGAAAATCATATAATTGTTCTTTAGTACATTTGTATGATTTTCAAGTGGTGTGAAGTGCATTCTTATAGTAGCAATTAAAAAAAAAATTTTAAATGTTTATTGTAATGTAATACTTCATTTGTACAATTGCTTTAAAAAAATGTTATTGTGTTGTTACTTTGTAATTGGATTTTTGTAGTATTTTTTTTTTAATAGTATTTTAGGTGTTACAAATATTTTCATAATTTTGTGACGTAATTATAGTAAAATATATGTTTATATAGACTTAAAATGAATACATGTATTTTTGTTGCTATTTTTGTTTTTCGTTTTTTTTTTTGTTTCTTTTTATATTTCTGTATTACTATTATATTTCTTAAGTAAATTTTTATGAATGATTTTTTCTTTATTTTTTATTTTTTTGTGACATATAAATCGTCGATATTAATAATTTTATACGGACCATTGTATGGTGGTTCGTTCTTTTTTCTATTTCCTACTTTAACTAATACTAAATCTCCTATCGCTAATTTTATACTATTTTCTATTCTAATCTTCTTTTATTCTTTATGTCCTCTATCATTAGTCTGGCATTTCTTAATGATTGTCTTAATCTAATTTTCATTTCGTTTGCATAATTTTCTAGATTATATACTTTGTCGTTATTAATAATAATCTTCACCTGGTATATTTGATATTTTACCAAATATTAACTCAAAAGGTGAATATTCGGTTTCAATATGTGGCGTTATGTTGTATGCGAATGAATAGTAAGATATCCAGTCACTCCAATTGTCATCATTTACAAAACATAAAAAATATTCGTTCAGTACCCTATGGTTTCGTTCGACAGTACCTAATGTCTCGTAATGGTAAGGTGTCGAGAATGTTTGTTATATTTTTAGCAAATCGCAAATTTCTTTCAAAAGTTCATTAGGTGTAGAAAATGCGGTATATGGTCATGATTTGTGATCAAGTACAATTTGATGAAATGAGCTTGTCATATCCAATGTTGAAAAATACTTGGCTCTACCTCGTTTATCCAAAATGTCATCCAAACGTGTTTATGGAAATTTATCATTAACGATTTTGTCGTTTAGTTTCCTAAAATCTACTACTAATCTCCATTTCTTTAAATCTGTTTGTCCCTTTTCCGGAACTAGTAATTGTGGTGCGTTGTATGGACTAATAGATGGTTCAATTATTTTGCTTTCCAATAATCCGTTAACTTGAGAATTTATTTCCGTAGTATGTGTGTGGTAAACGATAGTTCTTTATATATACAGGATTTTTATCATGTAGGTTTATTGTTTGTTTATAAAAATTATTTGTTGTCAAATCTTCATCTTCAAAATGAAATATTGACTGATATCTTTTAAGTATTGAGTTCATTTCCATTTTCATTATTTAAGTCTTTCATATTCAGGTTTTTCATTAATTTTTCAAATCTTTTCTCCGTATCTTTACCATTATCTCCGTTACTCACAACTGGAAGTATCTCATAATTTTTCAATGGAACTGTTTCCACTTTCATATTATCCACCATTATTTCTTGGTTTGTTACATTTAATAATTTCACGTGTTGGTTTCCATCTTTAGGTATTATTGCATTTACCATATAAATTCCTTTCATAAGTTCTCTATTCAATATCACAGCATCTTCATTCAGTTTTATTTTAAAATGAACCACAATTTCACTCCTCGCTGGAATTATTACCTGATTTATATTATAAGCACTATCATGAATTGGGATTGTTATCGTTTCACCGTTAATGTTGAAAGTTAATACATATTTGTCGTAATCGATGTTACATCTGTATCTTACTAAGAAATCTCTACCCAAGATTCCATCGGTACCTATCGGTATATCATCCGTAACCAATTGTATTTTCTGTTCAATAATTACATCGTGTATATTTATATTAATAATTGTAGATCCAATTGATCTGATAATTTCCTCTGAAATACCTGTTAAGTTGCAATAATCATCTGAATTTTCCTCATGACGTTTTAAATATTTCTGTTTGCACAGTGAGATGTCCGCACCTGTGTCTATTAAAAATGTAAGTTCTCTGTTTGTATCCTCAATATTCAATCTTACATAATTTCTGAGGTTGGATGTTATGTTATATATGTTTGAAGTTTTTATTGTGTTATATCCGAAGATTGGGATCTTAATATCTCCGGAACCTGGTAGTTTTCCTGGTTCTGAATCTGATTAATATTACGGTTTCTGTTACTGTATCCATTATGCCTGTAATTACGTCTTTGTCCATAATTGTTACCTCTGTTGCTGTTATTAATATTTCTGTAATTATTATTATTGTTGTAATTATTATTTTTATAATTATTATTGTTGTAGTTTCTAGTAGTATTGTTTCTATTCACATTGTCGTTCACGCGGTTTCTATTACCTTGCCAATTATTGTTACGACGACCTCTATTATTATTGCCGAAGCTTCTATCATTATTTCCAGAATTGCTGTTATTTCTCCGTTGGAAATTATTATTACTTGTTCTTGGATTGCCATTGTGAACATTATGGTAAAAAATCTGATTCTGTTTTACCCTTGCTTCCGACTTTTCAGCTATTTTCAGAGCTTCTGAGAATGTCGTTACTTGACTTGCATCTATGGTAGATACAGTTTGTCGATCTTGTAACCCATTCACAAATGTATTGAAAGCTATTTTACTGTTAGTATTTACTATAGAACGTCTATTTGCTTCACCTTCATCTGCGATCTGAATTTCATTAAGTTCCGCTACGAGACTTTCTATCTTACTTGCGAAACCAGTCAGATTATTGTTCTTCTGTCTAAGGCTAGTCAGTTCATTTAGAATTGTGTTCGTGCTCTTAAACGATTTGTACGCTGGTTTAAGGGCTGTTATCAGTTCTGTGACTGTTGTTGGTATGCTTTCCTGTTTTATTCTATTTTGTACTTTTATGTCTAATTTTGTGCTAATAATGTACTCGAAGAAAAAATTCTGTTTTTCTGGAGGTATAGTCTGTGATACTAGTTTTAAATTTGTTGTGAAACTGTTCAAATCTTCTTTCCGTCCCGAGAAAGTTGGGATCAACTTTGAAATAGCAGAAAGTTCACTCAATTCCGTATTTAATGTTACTGTTCCTTGTCGTTTCTCTAAAATAATTTTCTTACTATTATGTTGTATTAATATCTCTAATGCTTCCTCTTTTAAGCTTCTAGTAATATCGTCTGGAATATTCTCGTTGTCTAGTATATTTTCTATTTGTTTTTCTAATCTTTCTATTTCTAACTTTTTCGTTGTTAAAGTTTTCTGTGAATATGGTCTGTTTGCCGATTTCCTAGCATTCGACACTAATGTTTTTAACGATGTTAATATCTCATCCATTTAAAAAATTTATATCAAAAAGAAATGTTCTTAATTGCTAATTATTCATTTTAATATTGTTTCAGATTAAAAAATTTTTTTTTCTTTATTTTTTACTTAAAAATAGTTATTTATGTATGGTGTTTTCTTTTAAAAATCTTTCCTATGGAAAATACATTTTCTAATATGCTAAAATCTTCAATTTCATTTTGAGCAATATTTATAATGTAGTTTTCCAGAATTTTTACAATTATTATTAAGATTATAGCTTTTATAGCTATTACTCCTATTAACCTTATCATGTTGGAAAAAAAATTTTTTATATATATATATATATATATATATATATATGTTTGTTTCCTATTTTTGCCACGAGCGAGTTATCGCCTATTGGCCCTACGAGTGCGGATTAGACGCAATTCGTTAACAAAGAAAAATTTTATTCTGTAGAAAAAAAAAAAAGTGTTATATTATTTTTGGCGTTTTTCCAAAAATTGCGCAATTAGAAATTCTATTTCTTCTATCCGCTTCCAAATGCTGCATGAATTAGTCCAATTTGGGGGCGGTGTTGCATTTACGAGTCGCAATAAAATGGCTTTCTCCCTCTTGTAGCGTTGTAGGTAACCACCTCTTCTTTTCTTCTTGCTGGATGTTGTGGTGTGTTGGGTTTCTGCTGTAGTTGTATTAGTTTTCCTGTTGTTGGCCTTGTTCGATACTGTTCTATCGTTATCGGCTGTGGACCCCCTTTTATCCTCATAATCAACGCAGCTGACGGAACTTAGCTGGTCTACGTCAGGACAATATTTATTATTTCTGGTGCAAAATATTCAAGCACTTAATTTTCGTTTTTATCCTTTATCAGGATAATTTATTATGGTGCATTTAAGCACTATATGGTTGGTGCAATCGTATAGCACATCAACCAGTGCAGTCAAGCACTTTTAATTTGGCAGGATCGCCAAATAGTGTTTTAGGAATGGGGGTTTAAAAGTGCTGATTTAAATAAAGCACTTCTTTTATTTTTTTTGTTGTGTTCTAGATCAGCCACGATTTAGAACTGTTTTTATTTTCACAAAACAGTTGCATATAAATACCCTATGAGAAGTTCTAGACTTCTGCTCTACAATTAAATTCTAAGAGTGACTTTCTAAAGTACACTCAATAACTCTAAATATTATCAATGCATTTTTGATTGGGTGGAGTCTCTCTCTATGTTAGTTTTTATTTATAGAGTTTTACTTTTAACTCTAATTTAATTGGATGTTGTGTAAATAGAAACTGCATGTGAGGCAATTTCTTCATTCAAAATAAAATCAAAACAAATGTTAATGGGTCACTAGTTTCAATTGCATTAGTCAATTGTGTTGGCGGTTTACCCCAAAAACTATATGATTATTACTCATGATACTAAAGAAAAGAAACAGAGACTCAACCGTACCACAAAGCATTGTTGTATGCATGGCGTTATAATTTACATTAACTTACACGCTATACCATGCATACGTTACATGTGATTCTTGGAATAGTCAAAACGTTGGTTGTGCGTTGGATTTTTCCACAAAATTTTAAGAATTTGGTTTTGAGTGTGTGTGGTGAGCCATACAAAGTTACACTACCCCAAGCTGTTATGCCATGTCTTATATATGATTCAGCTAGGGAGAAGTACGCTTGCTTGAGAACAGTAAAGTTTTAATAAGGTTTACTTCTTCTTGCTCTTCTTCATAAAAACAACAGAAAAGAGAGTAGAGATCAGATATGTTTTCCTCACTATATCAGCATGTATTTGTGACAGGGATGTAAAATGAGATTTTACAAATTGTACTAACTTCCAAGAAGAAGTGTACTTATTTTAGTCCGATTGTACTAAATTCGTTTTTTATTGTTTTAGAATATTTTTATTAAAAGTTAACTTAACAGGTACATAAGTACTTACATGGAGATAAACTTAACAGTTAATATAATTATTTAATTTCAAAAGGTACACAAGCTCAAAAGACTATTAGTTGTTGAGATCTGAAGGCACAAAAAGGATTATTTAGGATATACTTCTTGCTAATATATTCTGAGTCATTTCTAAATTGTAGCAGCTCGAATTAGATTACTTAGGCAAATCCTTTGTTTGGATTAGTTTGGAGGTAGTCGAAACGACCAGTCTGTTCATCTCTTTCGTTTTTATTATATTTTGATAAGAAAATATCCTTTCCACATTTGAAGATGAATGTGGAATGGATAATATTCCTCTAGAAATTCTCGAAATATCAGTAAACATCGGTTCATTTAGTTCATTTTTCATTTCTGATACCTTCGACCAACAAGTACATATGTTGTTGTTTTTTAAATACTTAATAATTTCTACATCCGCCAGCGCTTGATATTGGTTGTTTATAGATTCAACATTTTTTTTCTCATTAGGAATCATTTTTAATATTTTCTGGCGTAAACTTGTTAAACCGTAATAACATTTCATTATTGAAATCAACTTTTGCTTTCAAGACTTCGCAGAATTTGAAGTAAAATTTGTTTGCAATTTAAACTCCATGACAATACTATTTTGAATATTATTTAAGGATATGTATACATCAATTTCTGTTCCACAATATATTTCGTCCATAGGAATGTGGTTTTCATTGATATTGATTTTTAATATATCACTTTCATCTAAAATATCCTTATGTATATAATTACGAGCTATTTGTCTAAACAAAAATTTTAAGCGATCTAAAAAAATATTCATTCTGGAATCCTCGGAATGTATTTCTAAATTTATAGTGTTTATAATTTTTAAGACATATTGTAGAAGTAAAAATATCATTTTATAAAGTGGATTTGGAAATCATGATAAAATTCAATTGATTCTTACATTTTGGGAATCAGCTTCAAAATCGTTGAGTTGAAGTGGCACCCACTGTTCCAAAATTCCATTAGTAAATAAATTTGGAACAAGAGCCTTTAATTTTGATTGAACTCCATTGCTTGCACCCATCATAACAGCACAATTATCTCTTGTTACGCCAATCATGTTTATCGGAATTTTGTTTTTGTCCAATACCGAGTCAACCAGATGAACGATTAAGCCAAACTCTATAATGTGCAAAACAATGCACAACGAAGTGTTAACAAGATTTGCCATAAAATCAATATCAATATTCATATCGCCAATAAAAATAACATCTTGTTTATTTTTTATGTTGTTTAATATTGTATCCAGTTCCATCATAAACTCATTTACGTTTTTGCTTGGTGGTCGATATATTGCAATAAGTGATGTTATTTTGCTCTTCATACTTTATTCTGAAGTATTTCAGAGTGAGTTGAAGTTATAGAGATGTGTGAGTAAGTAATATTCTCTTTAATATACACTGATATACCTCCCCCTTGCCGTCTCTGTTCAGAAGATAATAATTCAACCCTTTTATATTATACAAATGACTTTCATCATTTTTTATGTTTGTTTCAACTAGAATTATAAATTAATGTCACTAAGAACGTTGTGCAGACTAGCTAAAAATGTTGTAAAGTGTAAGCGGTGTGAACGAATATTCATGTAAATGATTGATGAGGGATAACTTAAAAAGTTTGTGTTAATTTGATTAAAATTATATTTGATTTTGGTTAATTTTTATTTTATTTTAAAAAGATATTAGAAAAAAAATATATAAATAATTATGGGTTTGTTTAAATTGTTGATGTTCTTGTCGGCGGCGCTGTGGATGATGATAGGGTTTGAAATTTAATTTTTCCTAGCCAAAATATTTCCGTTTCGTACCCACACAAAATTCCAGTTGGACTCCTTGGCCTTTGTCTTAAGAAGCCACAATAGTGTCCGGTTATAGGGGGTTAAATAATCATTGATGTACATATATGTAGCTATTGGAATTTTCATTGTTGCTGTTGTTATTATTGTTGCTGCTACCACTATCTTTGTTTATTATATTAGAGTCAACGCGATGACGATTGATTTTGCTAAGAAGCTCTCATTTTCTGTTAATAGAAATAAACTCTACAATTACTTTATTTTCAGTCACAAATTAACTTTCGTTGTGAAACCGGTTTAAAAAAAACAAAATAAAACACGAACTAATAATAAAAAAAATTTTAAACAAAACAAAAAAAAAAAATAATAACAAATAAAAAACTATATCAAGCTAAATATGAATAAACCGCAGGACCAAGATAAATTTAACTATATGATAATGCCAATAATGATTGACAAAAATAATTCCATCTCGATAATTTCTCCGGGAGAAAAATACTTTATCATGTCACGTGTACACAGTTCGGAATTGCTCTCAAATATATCCCCAATTTTAACTACAACAGTAATAGACAACACTGCGTGTGGAGAGCTCAATCTGCGCAAAAACTACGAATTGGAACGATTTTAATACACACAAAGATTTTCACTCAGGCCAACAAACTAACAAAACTTAAATCGCTTTCAACTGATATAAAAGTGGAAGTAAAGGAGCACCAAACTCTCAACTTTGCTAAAGGAGTTATTTACAGCAACGACTTGAGAGCTATATCAGAAGAGGAAATCTTAAATGAACTTAAAAGCCAAAATGTATGCGGAGTTAAAAAAAATAATGAAAAAAGTTGACGAAATATTGGTTGAATCAGGTCTTATAATAATTACGTTTGCATCCACTACACTTCCATCAGATATAGCAATTGGCTATGAAAAAAATCAGAATCAGACCCTATATGCCACTTCCCCTCAAATGTAATAACTATTTTGAATACGGCCATGTCTTAAAATTTTGTAAAAACGAAAAAATATGTTACAATTGCTCACAACTTTATCTTCTCAACGACGAAATAAAAGAAAAATGTACAAATGTAAAAATGTAAAAATGTCCCTCTTACTGCAAAAACTGTAAAAATTTCAATAATAAAGTCTCCGATCATTCAGCCGTAAATAGATCTTGCCCTTTATTTATGAAGGAGAAAGAAATTCAAACAATAATTACAACTGAAAAAGTAAGTAAAAAACAAGCTACATCCATTTAAAACAACGACGCAGCAGCCAAACAGCATCCTATTCTTCAGTATTGAACAACAATAACAATGAAACAGCTATAATAAGCAAGCGTTCGATAATGCTAAATATGCCTCCACCACCGAATATACAAACATAGTCACTTTTAATCAAAGAATATGCAGATGTAATGAGCGACAACACGACCGTCATAAAGTCGTACCGACATTATTTCTAGACCGATGAAAATGACAAATTTTTAGAAATGTTTCTAAAACCATCGGACGGACTTCGAAAATAATATCTTACAGACTGTCAATTTCATAACATAAGCTTTTTACATTATACGATTTTTTCATTATACTCGACTTTTTGATAGGTCGTATTACAAAGTGTGATAGTGTAAACGGGCCTTAGTATACATTCCTAGTATTTGTATAAAAAAAAGAAAATTTATCTCAACCAAATGTTAAATATCCTGCAATGGAACATTAACGGGTGTAGAAACAATTACAATGAACTTTAAACCATTATAAAAACTTATACCCCCGAAATAATATGTATTCAGGAAACTCATATACATACATGATATAAACAATTCAAGCGTACCAATTAACTATATCATGTATTCAAAAAATACATCAGACATAAGGTATGGTGGTGTTGCCATTTTTGTGCATAGATCTCTCCAACACAGACAAATAAATGGAACCTCCATTCATCAAATGGACACCATTTGCATAGAGATAATCTCCATAATAAAATTTTATATCTATTATTCGTACGTCCATCCAAATAAGAATTTTACTGTCAAGAATCATGAAGATACTTTTATAAATTCTACCATTCCTAGTCCAATTACGGGTGACTTTAATGGCTGTCACACCAGCTGGGGCTCGCCAAAAAACAATAGTAAAGGAATAATATTAGCTAAGTACATCAATAATTCAGAAATAATTCTGCTCAATGAGAACTCTCCTACTCACTTAAGTACACATGGGACTTTGTCACATATAGATTTAACCTTCTGCAGTCCTTCGATTGCGTCTCACACCGAATGGCAAATTCTTGATAGCTTTCATGGAAGAGACCGCTTCCCGATCATAATATCACTGTTTCAGTATACACTCTGAGCAAATTATATACGAAAATTTAAAACCAATGCGGCTAATTGGGAAGAGTATAAAACGCAATATGTTAATTTTAATAGAAGCCGTCAAACTAGTGACAATATAAACAAAGAAGCAGCTAGTATTTCAAAAATTATAATGCAAACGGCAAATATGTCCATAACGCAAACAAAACGTATTTACTCCAAAAAGGTCCCCTGGTGGAAAAGTTAGAAATTTTAAAAGATTCATCCTGGATTAATTACAAAAGAAATATGAACAGTGTTAACCTTAGCAACTTTAGAAAAAATAGAGCTAGATTTAAGAGAGTAATTAAGCTAGCAAAGGCCAAATCTATTAGTAAATTTGGTACTACAATAAACAATAAATACACCAATCTCTAAAATATGGTCAGGAATTCGAAGACTCAAGAGATTTAAGGGTTCAAATTCTATACACTGTATATGCAAAATAAATTACTCAAACGTTATGATAACAGAAAGTTCAGACATAGCTCAGGAATTCACCCAATTTTAGTCAGAAAACTCTTCGGATATCAACTTTTCACAAGATTTTAATGCAGAAAAGAATAGGATACTAAGAGAACCGTTATTACACACCCCCTCAGAAAAATCTCTAGCAATTTAAACGCCTCTTAATACATTAGGACTTACCTCAGTACTAGCTAAATTAAAAGGTAAAACCCCTGGTCTTAACAGAATTTCTTACCCAATGATCAAAAATTTACCGAACACTCTAAAACATTGGCTTCTAAATTTCTATAACAAAATTTTTACATCATATATCCCACAACAATATAAAACCAGTATAGTAATACCTATATATAAAACCGGATCAGACAAGGCTTTATTAATATCATAGCGACCCATTTCTCTTAACTCTTGTATTTCAAAAGTTCTTGATAAAATTGTAGCCAATAGGCTATGGTGGTATGTACAATCACATAAACTTTTAAACAGTCGACAATGGGGAAATCTACAATTGATACATTACTCTATGTTGACTACCAAGCCACCAACAGCTTATCGGCACACAAACATATTTTTGAAGGAGCTTTCGATAGCATTGGTATTCATGCCATCATCGATCAACTTAATTCATGGAAATTGGGCCCATTTATTATAAATTATATTAAAAACTTCATGAACAAAAAATAATAAGACGTATAGGAACTCAATATTCATCCCCAAAACCACTGCAGAATGGCATACCACAGGGGTCACCCCTGTCGGTAATTCTCTTCCTAATCGCCTATAACAAGATATGTTCCATAATTTCATTGCACAGAAACATTGATTTTATTGCTTTATTGAACTTCAATAGATATACCATCATATAAGTTATAAAATTATTCTCATTTAAAAAATTAACTACGCTTTGGAAATTTTTGGACATGCACCTAATTTTCAGCTACGTAAACTTTAAACCATTACTAATACCAACGCCTATAAAAAATATGCTTTTTGAATCAAACATATCACCAATAGAAACGCAAACCGCTATATTAACAACGCAACTTTTGAAAACTCTAATCTTTAGCAACAACACCCCCATATATCAGCTCGTACAGAAATGCAAAAATATCAAAAGAATCCCAAAAATACCATCAGCAATCATACAATACAAAATTGCAAGAAATTATGCCTTCCTTTGGAAACAATTAAACACAAGTACAACATAATACCATTAATATATCTCTCCACTACTTCACCAAGTCAACGTCCAAACAGTACTGTCTGATGTTTAATGAATTGAAAAATAATCTATATGACTACGTCTTTCTTTTTACAGATGGATCAAAGTCAGTTAACCTTACCTCTTTTAGTGTAACAAAGGAGGACAGTGTAATAAAGTCATGCATCATACCAGAATTCAGTACAACATACTCTGCTCAACTAATTGCAATATATGAGGCTACAAAATACGTATCCCAATACAGGGGTAAATTTTCCATCTGCTCTGACTCGTTAGCAACGTTACAATCCCTTTTAAAGAAACCAATAATACAAATTTCGACATTTGTCAAATAAGAAATATTCTTATACATAAACAACCAAACATTACATTATTTTGGGTTCCTGGACACTCTGGTATTCGGGGTAACGAATTTGCCGATCTGATTGCAAATTTATTGTTAAATATTTCGATAAGGACAACAAAATTAATTTAATTAACAACTCTTTGATTTGGTACAAAAGATTAAACCAGGAAATGATAGATTTTAACTTCTTTTCGAATGATGGTATTACTGGATGTACTAGAAAAGATATTATTAACTTTGACAGACTGAGATTCGGACATACAAAGCTTACTCACGGACACCTTATGAACATATCCTCACCACAAATTTGGAATTGTTTAACATCAACAACACCAACAATTACACATCTTCTTTTACATTGTCCAACATTTACTAATCAAAGACAGAAATATTTTAACGACATCGAACCCATACGATGTTTGTCACATCCGTCTAAAAACAACACCCTAAAAGCAATAAATTTTCTTAAATAAATAAATCCATATAAGTATATATATATAAGAAGTGTAAAATAATTAATATTTAAAAATTAAATGAATTGAAGGCCATAGCAGCTATTGCTCTTCCCTAACATTATCTTATAGTTTGTAATTACAAGCTAATAAATTTATAATTAAATAAATAAATACTTTATTTTTTTGCCGATATGAGTTGACCGAAGTAGCAATAGTTTCAACATCATCATTGGGTAAAATATTTTTGTTTCTTATATTTTTAATGTCAATGTTTTTTGTTACAAGTTGCTGTTCTAACTAATTGACTCTATTATTCATGTCTTGTATTTGTTTTTATTTTTCTTTATTTTTTCGCAGAGTTCACTGCCTTGGCAGTTTGTATATTTTGGTTAACTTGAGAATTATTTTGATTTATGTTTAATGCTAGTTGCTGCATTGTTGTTTTGATGTCGCTTATGACGGTTTTCATTATTGTGACGCCATTTTGAAGTCCGTTTACGTCTGATTGTACCAAATATACGCTCTTATTCATATCATTTAGCGACAGTGAGTCTTTAAAGCACTTCTGATCATCATTACCATCATTATCATCTTCTCATTGTTGCTTCTGTTGGTTTATATGCTGGGGTTTATCGTCGATTACAACACGGTATGCATTATTAGTGGAGCCTTTTTAGGCTTAAATTTTTGACATTTCCGCCCTCCTTTTCGCTCCCAATGCATGTTGGTGTATGTTTTCTCTAATAAGGAACAACAGGGGGAAAAGTTATATTTTGAATTACAAATAGAGCACGTCACAAATTTTGTTGGTAATTCTTTATTACATTGACCGCAAAAGGTAATTTATCTTTTTTTGCTTTGTTCGTGATTCCTTTTAATTTTTAGTTTAGCATTTAGTTTAAATAAAAAATTTGAAAAAGGCTTGTTTTATAAACGATTTTATTAAGTTTTTTTTCACAGATTTGTTAGAAATTATTTGTTGAAGTTAAATAGCGTTGTTTAAAGTTTATTTAGTGGCAATTTAAGTGCATTCATTTCGTCACATTTATTATTACCAAACATAATAATGTTTAATCAGACTAAAGTTGGCTGACCATTTATATCTAAAAACAAGTAAGAGTGTTAAGTTCGGCTGTGCCGAATCTTTGATACCCTCCACCTCGGTTTGAGTATTGATGATAAATGTAAACAAAATATTGGAAAAATATGCATGCACTTCCTATATGCATGCGTTTCCGGTTATATGACATAACTTCTCGTTTAATTTAGTTTTTGCTAATTAAATAGCTCGCCCTAACCTCGA
This sequence comes from Cordilura impudica, assembly GCA_963682025.1. Taxonomy (NCBI): domain Eukaryota; kingdom Metazoa; phylum Arthropoda; class Insecta; order Diptera; family Scathophagidae; genus Cordilura; species Cordilura impudica. The sequence continues at coordinate 232,660,228 of OY821517.1, forward strand.
TTGCAAAGGTAATGGTTGTGTAGGGTGGCTATATGCATTAAATCGTGCTTTTTTGGCTTTTAACTGGCCAAATATTTCTTCATTGCGGCCATATATGAAAAAAGGATTAATTCGAGAAAGCACTGAAAAGCTTAATGAGGATCTCAATATAATATTTGAATGGGCTTCTTCAAATGGACTTTACTTAAATCCAAAAAAATCAAAATGTTTAGTTATAACTCAAAGAAATCAAACCATCCCTATAGATATTCCAGTATCATTAGGTAATCAGAATATTGAAATTGTGGAATCTGCTAGGAATCTGGGAATCATTTTTAATAAATCGCTCACGTGGAACAATCAGATTAATTCTGCATCTGGAAAAATATTTGTAATGCTAAGAACGTTGTACCCTATACAAGATCTTACACCTTTGAACATTCGTGTGCTTCTCGTGAAAACTTTCATTATGCCGAAGTTACTATATGGTTGTCAGATATTTGCTTTTTGTGATTCAGAAAGTAAAAGGAGATTTTTAGTAGCTTACAATGCGATCCTACGTTATGTGTATGGTATAAAGAGATATGATGGAGCTTCTCTATATTCTAAGTCTCTGTATGGAGTTGACCTCGTGGCTTTAATAAAAAGTAAGATCATTAAATCTACTTCACAAAGTAATATACACCAAAGAACCATCTTATTTATTTGAACGCCTTCAATTTGCACGATCCAATAGAGGAAATAATCTTATACAATTACGATATCGAACATGAATATCTATAGTTGGCAATTTTTTATAAATACCATATGTCTGTGGAACTCGTTACCCAACAATTTACAAATAACAGACAACGCTTTACAATTTAAAAATGAAATGTTTAAAAATGATTTGGTCTCTAATTTTCAGCTTTCTTAATTATTATTTCATTTGTGATTATATTATATATTCTATACTCTCCCATAATGTATTAATTTTTTACTTATATTTTTATACTTTTGTAATTTAAAATTATTTTTATTTCTATATTTTTCTTGTTTTTTAAAAGTATTGTAACTACTATCACAAATTGATTGTATCATTATAAGATCACATACTGTAATTAAAAAGATTTATATCTTGTTGTATGTGATATCCACATTTAATAAATAAATAAATAAATAAATACAGGTCGGATGGAGTAACAAAATAATAACCGAAAAAAGCTCTCTCAACTTTTTTTTCAAAAAAATATTGCCATATTTGGAAAACATGGAGAATAAATTTATAATAATAAATAATTAAATTAGGGATGCCAAACGCAAAAAATCAAATACCGCAAAAATTTTAAATAAAATAATTTATTATCTTTATTTTCTGAAGAACTTCAAATATTCATCGAAAAAAATTGTGAAAATTTATATATAAATAACATTCTCATCAAATTGCGTTTATTTATATAACAATTTTTATATTCGCAATTCTTAAATATCATTTGAGGTTTTATAAAATTCACTGAATTTAAATTAATGTTTTCTGTAGTCCGATTCTGTAAATTTCAACGATCCGACAATGGCAAAATATATCGACAGCTATTGTTGTTTGCACTAAGGATTAAGTGATTCACTAAGTACAGACATCTTAACGACAGTCGACAAATCTATTTTTCTATTTATTTAAATTGTAAACGAGTGGCATCTCTGTCAAAATAAGCGAAAAACACAAAGAAGAATAGAAAAAATAAATTACTTCGTGTTTGACAGGATGATTTTAGGTTTATGTTTAATATCTCCATTTTTTTTACTAATATTTCTGTTTATTTATTTGAAAATGAAATAATGAATTGAATATGCTATTTAATTTTTTTTATTTATATAAAAAAGTTTTTTAATAGAAGCAAAATATTTTCACTATTTTATAATTTTTATTTATGTATGACGACATTTCAACTTAAAATTTAAGTTTTTATCGATTGAATAAACAACACAAAAATGGTTGTCGTTTAGATAACAACAACAGCTGACTTTAACAATAGCGAATATCGTTTAAAAATTTTACTGATAATTTTGCTTTTCTTTTTTTAACGATTCAACTCTCCTGAATGCCGATATTTTATTTAATGTAAACATTTTTTAAATGTAAACAAAATTGGGTTTTTTTTGGAATTTGATGCAATTGATATCTTCTAAATTTAAGATTATTATTTCCGACGTTTTGATATGATTTTCTGAAGTTCAATTAATATTTTATAATATATAATTGGAAATTTTAATTCCAGTTTTTAGAATTGATATTTTCTAAAATTTGAATGGAAAATTTAAAAAGTGCAATTTTGTATTTATGTGAATAATACTGCTTTAGTAATTATAAACAATTTTTAAAAATTAGATGTAATCGCAATCAGATATTTTGTAGGTAAAGCAGAATAATAATTCTATATAACTATGTAGAACTGTTTTGAAAGCAAAAAACTCATTGATGAACTCGGTAACTCTATTTCGTAAAGACTACAAAAAGTTAGTATGCCAAACTTATGTTCATATTTGTAAAAGAATAATGAAAAAACGTATGAAATAATAAAAGACCAGCCCGTGTATACTCTTAACATTGTGCCGTATGATATCTATTTGAAAATATTGACATTCATGTTAAAATAGAAATAACTATTGTAAAGCTAATTAGAACAAAAATTGTGGCGCCATCTACTGTGGCATAGTCACGCTGAGCAAAATGAAGTGACACTCTGTTAATGCAAAAGAAATGTATTTTCCCCACAACAAAATATTGCAGAATTTTATGTAAATAAAATAATACATATACCGATTTATTTCTAACATGCAGTTATTATGGATATACATATATAGAATATATGTATATTATTTGTATTATTTAATATGTGTATGTATGTATATGTAAATATTACACACAAAAAATACAACATCAAACGTTATTTTTGTGTTTTTCTCTTTAAATAAATTAATATATAAAAATTTTTTTTTGCTAAATTTACATTGTTTTTTTTTATTAACAACTAGGTACATATTTTAGCATTATTTGCTTTAGATGCTGGTGAATTTTTACTCCCTTTATATTAACTCGTAGTGTCTGCTTGTCGAAAAAATTTTGGATCGATTTTAACCCCTTTCCCGTGACCCAATCGATCTTAAACTTTGCATGCAGGCTCGTGGCAATGACAGAAATGATCTAGTAAATTTTTTAGTGATGCCAAAACAATGGAAACTTTTAAATTTTTCTTCCAGAGTTGATAAAAAAATGTACAAAGGGTTAGTTTTTATTATATTATTACCACAACGACCACAAAAACAACAAGTCCATCTATGACAACAATACAACATTTAGAATAACAACAAGAACAATATAGAAACATCATATTTTTAATTTTTTTTTTAATTTTTCAGAGATTTCCCTGGACCTGTTCCACCGATTTTAATGATTTTTGAAACAGAAATCTTCCCATGAATTTGCTGAATCATTCTCACTAAAAATAATCACCTTAGCGATCCTATTGAGGACGTGATCGTGACAAGAACAACATAGAAAATTATATTTTTTCAAGACTTTTTTTAGTTCTTTATTCAAATCTCGGGCTCTAACTGACCGATTTGGACGATTTCAAATAGCAAACTTCTCAGGATGTTAATGCAACATTTTTTATGTCAACGAGCACCCTAGCTGCCCGATTGATGCCGTCATCGTGATTTCCACAGACGGATAGACGGACAGACGGACATCGCTATATCAACTCCGGTTGTTATAAGGATCACAAATATATATATTTTATGGGGTCCAAATTTTTTTTTTCTTATTATTACAAACGGAAAGACAAACTTATATATACCCTCTGCACACTGGAGTGGAGGGTATAATAATATTAAGCATTATTGGTTAATTTATAATTATTGCATTCTTAAGTGTTTTTTATTATTGTTTTGGGTATAAAAGTCCTAAGCAAATTAATAATTGTTCAAGTAATACAGCATATTTTTGTGTTTTATTACTCGCCATCACCTTTCAAGTTACAGGTTCATATAAGGAAATAAGTACTAATGTCGACACGGATTTATGTGTTTGAGTTGATCAACATTAGCTTTATCCTCAATAATTTTACAAGCCTCTGTCTGCTATAACATGGGTAGTCAACAGTATGTTTCGCAGTTATTATTAATAAAACAACTCAATTTTAATACCTTAAATTCGCGCTATATTGGTAAAAATAATTTTTATTTAATTTAATTGTTGTAAATATATCTATTCCAAGGTATTTCAGCATTTGTCAAATATAGGTTTTATTTATAACAGTTTAAAAGAGTTGTTTTAAAGGTTTGTTTTTTTTTCCAAATGTCTTCTATACGCAAGAAACTAAAATCTCCGAAAAATAATAATGCATTTGCATTCTTAAGGTAAATCGTTTGCAGAAAGAGCTCAGCTAATGGCAAGAAGTCCCTATACAACACCCGTCGCCCTCGTCTTAAAAGAGAGAGAATCGACTGCATTTACGTTGCTGCGGAAGTAGTGGAGGATTTTGAGCAGAACGTCACCCTAAGAACCATTCGCAGAGTCCTTAAAAGTGCGAGTTCTAAATCAAGAGTTGATAGAGTTAAGCTGTATATAATCGATGTAAACAGAAATTGCAGATCAGTATAAGAACAAGCCAAATCATTTTTGGGAAAAAGTGATGTTTTTTGATGAAAGCAAGTTCATTACTTTTAAGTCCGATCCACACTTAAAGGTCTGAAAAAAACCGAAGACTATATAAGAAGACAAATTAGTGAGTACAGTGAAACGTGGAGGTGGATAGTAACGGTTTGCGGTCCATAACATTTGCCGCCATTGTTTTCGCTGATGGTAAAAGAAAATTTAAATAAAAAAAATTTAAGTCAATATTCTTAAAGAAAATATTATTGGGTCAAAACTGGGAATTGAAAATTTTTTTATTTTCAACAAGATAATGATCCCGAATGAAAAATATGCTAATGTTTTGTTTGACAAACGACTTAAACTTATGATTGATCAAATTTGCTAAACTTTCTTATATTTCAGTTTAGACATAAGTCTAAAATCTTAACTTTAGCAACTAAATGCTAAAGAATATTAAGATAAAGGAAAAAAGGTAATTTCTATAATGTCGTATAATTGTTTTCAAAATTAAAGTTAATGCGAAAAAGTTTCATTGCAACCTAAAATTTTGCGTGGTGGCCTTTTGTATCAGTTACATCTTGAAACTTTCTTGACAATGAGAGAACTAAACCATTTTACTCGCTTTATTTTAACTCGAGTGTCTGTTTGTCTGCCGAAAAAACTTTGGATCGATTTGAAACCCTTTCCCGTGATCCCATCGAGCTGAAAATTTGCAGGCAGACTCGTGGCGACGATAAAAAAGATGTACTTAATTATAGTATAATTTTCGAAATTTTAATTTTAACCGTTTTTATTTTCAGTCAATCTGTTATTTAGTTACATGAGGGTAAACTTAATTTACAAAGAAAGGAAGTATAACAAAAAATTGGTTTTATTGGGATAGTTTTTTTTTTTTACTTTTATCTTTTATCCTCAAGTGTGTTCAGAGTTTTTCAACTAAATTCATATTTGGTATTTCAAAAAATAACAATTAAAACGAATTGTTGCAGTAGAATTGTATAAATTACATCAGGCATTACTTAAAAACTAGTGTGTTCGATGCCAAATAGACTAAATGAAGTAATTTTACATTGTTTATGGCTAATTTCATTATCGACTCTATGCGTAAAATTTTGTTAGATTTTATTACAATAAAATAATCGTGTTTTTAAAAATTTTTTTTATTCATATTTACTTACCACATCTATTAGTTGAGATAACTTTAGTTTAATGCACACTTTCAGGACATCTGTAGTGTTTACCACTGGTCTAACAAGTTTGTTGTAGTTACTTAGAAGGTCGTCGTAGAGCCTTTTAGCATCAGGATTTCCGGCAACAGCACCATGTACCATTAGAGCAGACAACAGCCATGCTCTAATAGTTTCCCCAGTCGTTGGCTTCATATTTTCTGGACTTTTAGCTGTATGTATTGTTAGCGTTACACAATGAAAAGTTTTGTTTCAGTTTTATGACTTTTTATGATCATATTAAGACGGAACAATGATTATGCTAATATTTTGTATATTATGCTAATTTATAGTTATGTTATCCATATTCATATGAGAAGGTGTAAAACCAGTATAGTTAAAACACTCTTATATAGCTCTCTGAAGAAACAAAAACATAGTCAGCTACTGAAATAAAACGTATCAAAAACCATTATTTTAACCCTATAACACTGTGTAGCCAAGATATAATAAATCAATTACCACAGTATAAATCATTACGCTCTAGGGGCCGTTGTGTGTTTATGTAAGTATGTGTGTGTGTGTGTGTGAGGGGATAGGCGCGAGTGTGCGTGTGTGTATGTGTGTGTGTGAGGGGGAGGGGCGTGTGAGTCATAATTGATTAGAAGGTTATAAAGGTTAACACTGATATGAAGATGTGTGTATATGTGATTGGAAATTTGTATAGGAGTGTGGTCGATGCATACAAAGCTCTCTAACTATCAGTTAGTTCCTATAGTTGTTTTTAATATTTTAGATATTTCATTATTTTTTATTAACTTTGAATTGAGGCTTTTTGTTAGAGCTGACAGAATATTTTTCATTCACAAAACCCATTTTTTAGGTTTAGTTGAGAAAATATTCATTTTATTCAAGTCTTTATGTTTCTTTCTATTGAATTATTCCAATATATTTTTTGATTCTTAAAGTAAAATTATAGCCAATTTTATTGTTTAGTATCGCAATTTAAATATCACTTTTAAGACTCTAATATTTAATTACTAAATTTGTTATAACATCAGACCAAATCTTCATTTTTTTCCAAATATTAAGGCTTTTCAATCAATTTTTTAATATTTGCTTTGCAATTTTTAATTTAAGTTTTTAGTTTTTAGGTTTTCAATTTTTTTCAAGTTTTTAATTTTAATTTAGTTTTTTGTTTTTTAATTTTTAGTTTTTAATTTTTACTTTAATTTATTATAGATAGGTGTCTTTTATTAAGTTTGTAATGAACGGGACTAAACCCAAAGGCCTCTGGACTATTGGCGAGTGCACGTACTGGCAATGGCTAGTTCTCGACGGGATAGGGGAGTAAGGTCTTTGCCAAATCACCCAGAGACGTCCACATTACAAAAAAAAATTCTACGTGCTCTTAAGGAACAAGGAAACCAGAAACTACCAAAAAAAATAAATACTTTGTTTAATGTAAGTTAAGGAGACATGATGTAGTGTCTCCTATTGCCCTTTCCAACCTATGTTTCCTACAAATCCCTTATTCTGAACTAGGAAACCATAACAATGAAGAGTTGAATTAGGTAAAGTTACATTCAATTAGACATAATGTCTCTTTTATTTATCCGAAATTACGAAATAAACAATACATCGACAGTGCCGGTCATGAACAATATTAATACTAAGGTTAATTTTTAACGAGCAAGATTAACAAAGATTTACATACATATACAGTATATTGATATTATCTATTTTCTTAGGAACAATCAGGGAATAAAAAAATGTGAGTAAAGGGAGGGAATACCATGGAATCGGTACACGTTTACTTGGAGGAATAAATACCACCATAAGCACTTAATTATGTATCTTTGATAAAAATTTCTGTTCTCTTTTTTTTTTTTTATGTTATTAATGAGATTATATCGTGGATTTTTTTTGAGATGAAATATTACATTAGGGGTTACCTTCAATATTAGGTACTTACATAAATTCGAGGAGAAAGTTATTCCGTTGATACGCCAGGCCTGCCGCTTCGTGGTGATAACGTTGTTGTTCTTAGATTTTGCTTTGAATTAAGATGAAGCTAAAGAAAACTTCAGTATTATTTTATCTCAGAAAACCACTCTTATTTGGATAATGATACTTGATATGATAATTATTCTTATGATATATTTAATTCATTAATTAATAGCAAACGGGTTCGTTATGAATTGATGACGTCTTGTAGAAAAAATTTATTGTTGGTTCGCTGGGGTTCTTGCTTTTCCTGAACCATGCACCACGAGCAATGCTCCCACCAAGATATATTTTAACCTAGGGCCACCTAGACCCTAGGTACAGTTCAGATCCACTAGTATTATAGGTTGCAAAAAAGAGTGTTGTCCTAAATAACCATTTCCTTTACTATATATCATTAATTTAACATTTGAATATTAACTTACCAATTCTATAATTATTATAAAAATTAATTTCCCCACAATACTTCTTATAGGGACAACGTGGGAGTTAGAGTTTGGCTGAGGTTATGATTATATGTCAAGGCAATAATCATTAATAACTTTGCAAATATATAATCCAATTTTAACAATTAATATTTTCTCTTGTTGAGTTTAAAATTATTTGGAGTAATTATTAATTCCAATAGGAAAATTCAATGTATAGACTAACATTTACACACGCGTTGTGTTCGTACTGTTTCATCAAATTACTATTTTCGTTTGTCTCATCAAAATTTATTAACTGTACTTAAACGTAGGTATAATTGTACAAATTTTTTTTCGAGCTAAAGTGCAATACCCAAAAAAAAGATTACATTCCTAGTATGTATCACGCGTTTACATATATAATGCAGCTAGCATCACCTAACCTTTCGCAACAAGTCGATCAAACATACTTAATCTCTTTTAACTATGATCGGTGGGGGGGGGGGGGGGGTGCTCGTAAGAGAGTGGATATTGTTACAAGATAATGAAGGTAATTATTTAGTTAGGTGACCATCTCACAGATAGTGGAAAAAAAACCAAAATAGTTACATCGAAGAACATTTTATTACAGTCCACTATTACAAACAAGTACATTTAGACCATTTTTAAATCGAGAAATGAACATTTATTTTCGCAAATCTTTCGCATGAAATATTCCAAGATTTTTACCGTTCGAATCCACCAATTCGAAGTAACAATTTCCGACCCTTTTAACTACTTTAGCCTTTAAAAATGTTGGCGCTAATTTTGAATTAAAGTTGTTTATCTTACAACTCTGAGCAAAGTTTCGACGATAAATAAGGTCGCCGGGCTTTAAATCAATAAAAGTTGATCTTAAATCATATCTATGTTTATTCGCTTCATAAGCTCTCCTTAGATTTGCTTTGACATCTTCACGAATAATTTGTAATCTATCATGCCTATCAATAACATTTTCACCTTCAGATAAAGCATTGAGTTTTCTTAATATTTCATAAGAATCCGCATGTATTACCATCTGTTGACCAAATAGCAAGAAATATGGAGAATATCCGGTAGAGTGATGATGCGAGTTACGCAAAGCAGTGGCTATTAATGGCAAATTCTTATCCCAGTGTTTTTGATCCTTAGCCAAGTACGACCTTATCGCAGCGATCAACGATCTATTCACTCTTTCCGAAGAGTTAGATTGAGGTGAATATATAGCGGTGAAAATGTGTTTGATGGCGTACTTAGATAACATTGAATTAAACAGTACGCTTTTAAATTGCATTCCATTGTCTGACACTAATTCTTCTGGTACTCCGAATATTGGAAATACTTCCCTCTCCAAGAATTCACATATATAATTCGTAGAAAATTTTCTTAATGTTTTAAACATAGGAAATTTGGTATAATGATCTAACACTACTAAAATACCTACATTCCCTTTGTTTGATCTTGGATAGGGACCAAGTAGATCCACAAAGATTTTTTGAAATGGACGATCGGATTTAATTTGTTTACCCATTGGTGGACGAAGAGCCATATTAGGGGCTTTACATTGTTTACAAACTTCGCAGCTGCCAACAAAATCTCGGACTTCAGATGCCATTTTGGGCCAGTAGAAATTTCTTTTTATCTTTTCTAGGGAAGTTGTTATCCCTCTATGGGAAGACGTCGGTGGACAATGAGCCTGCTCTATGATACCTTTTGTTAGTTCGGCTGGAATCCATAACTTTTACTCATTTTGTTCGGACGGACAATCGTTACGCACAAATTTCTTGTCTTAATTTGACATACTTTGACATGGTGACTCTATATCAATTTCTGGGGCTACTTCCAAACTATTAATTTCCTCCAACTCAAGTCTAGATAGAGCGTCTGGAACTGTATTAAGTGAACCTTTCCTATGCTGAATACAAAAATCAAAAGCCTGAAGTTTTAGCGACCAGCGAGCTAAACGGCCATTTAAATCGCTTTGCCTCATGAGCCACTGTAAGCTCGCGTGATCAGTCACGATTGTGAAAGGGTGGCCTTCAACATATTCTCTAAACTTTTGAATACTTAGAATTTCTGCTAGGCATTCTAATTCCGTTATGGAATAATTTCTTTGCGCCCGATTAAGTTTATGAGAAAAGTAAGCTATAGGCCTCTCTACACCCTCGCTATCCTCTTGCGCTAAGATACCTCCCGCAGCATAATTAGAGGCGTCGCATTGAATAACAAATGGTTTATCAAAGTCTGGTGTTAAAGGAACGGGAGCACTAGTTAGTTTATGCTTGAGAAGTTCGAATGATTTTTGGGCTTCTTCGGACCAAGTAAAAGTTTTATTTTTGGACGTTAAGTCTGTTAACGGCGTGCTTAAGGCTGCAAAACCATCCACAAACCTGCGGTACCAGCCAGCCAGGCCTAAAAATCTACGCAATTCCTTAACTGTCCGAGGAGGTCTAATATTATGAATCGCTGAAACTTTTTCTGGATCCGGTTTCATCACTCCATTTCCGATAATGAAACCCAAATATCGCACCTCTTTCATACAAACACTATACTTTTCAATATTTACAGTTAAACCAGCTTCTCTTAAAATATTTGCTACCTTTACTAACAATTCTACATGAGCATCAAAAGATTCCGACACAAGCAACAAATCATCAAGGTATATGAACACTCTATTTTGCAATGGGTTAATGGCATCCATCAGCCTGCACATTGTCATTGGGGCATTTGTAAGACCAAACGGCATTACCTTAAACCTATATAATGGTCTATTGGGGACCGTAAAAGCTGTAAGATCGCGTGAGGTTTCAGTTAGTTCCACTTGCCAAAATGCATGTTTCAGATCCAGCGAAGATATATATTCGGCTCGAGGTAACCTGCTTAAAATTCCATTAATTTTCGGTAATGGATAAGCATCGCGAACAGTTACCTTATTTAGTTTCCTCGAGTCAATACACAAGCGAACTTTTCCTTCTCTCTCCACTATAGCTACAGGGCTAGACCATGGACAGTTTTGAGGTGCTGGTTCTATTACACCAAGCGATAACATTCTATCGACTTCTGAATGTAGCTTCTTTTCTACCGCTGGCGAAACGGAGAAATATCGTTATTTGATAGGTTTTGTGTTGGGTTCTAACTCAATGGTATGTTTAATAACTTTTGTTTTCCCCAACCCTTCCTTTTCAAACGATGGAAACATTTTAATAGCGTTTTCCAATCTTAGTTTTTGTTCACGAGTGATACTATGCATTTTTGGATCTTCCACTAGAGTGTCATTATCATCCAAAGAGATACAGCTCAATATTTTGTCTAATAATCCGAAAGTTTTAAAGAAATCTATACCCAAGACAAGTTTTGCTTTAGTTCGGGAATAATGAAAATTTGAAATTCCTTTTCTATATTATTGTAGTTAATATTGCTAAGGATGTATCCCACTATCTTATACTTGGTACCACAGGCTGTCTGTACGACTTCATTTAAATGTTTAATGGGCATATCTTTTCTTAAAATATCTAAGGCTGCCTCTGATCCGAAACAAGTAATAGTGGCCCCTGAATCAAGAAGTCCTAAATATGTTTCATCGAAAATTTTTACGGGGACATAAGGTCTAATATCTAACTTAGATGAATTTAATGACGAAATGCTCTTGGTTAATTTTTTACGATTAGCAATTACACCATGCCAAAAGTTACGACATCTTTGAGTAGAACGTTGCATTTTATGGTGAATATGAGAAATTTTACTCCCTATAGATATGCTGTCACAAAATATCCTAGCTCTAGCCTGTTGGTATTCTATTACTCGTTGATGGTATGGTTTTATAGGGTACACCAGATTGGGTGTTATAGTGTTATCCCTACTAGTTAAATTAGTTTGAATAGAAATGTTATTAGAAGTTACTTCCGTGGTTGAGAGCGGATCGGGGTGCTGTCGGTCGCGCTCGTTGTCAAGTTTCCCAGAGGGTTACATTTACTACATTTTGCCTTGAAAATACCTGGATGTCCGCATCCATAACAAAATACTGACCTTTCAGCCAAACAATCCATATATCGATGACCTTCACAATGACAATTCCAACAAATCATCACGCTATTTTGAAAACTTCTATTCCTATCCAACTCCGAAATATTCACAACATTTTCTAAGTCTTCGTGTTTGGGTTCAAGGTCGATTTCATTTACCTGACGTCGAGCAGGTCTATTAATAGGTCTCTCTAAGTCATCACAAAGAGCTTCACGTCGAAGTATAAGGTGACGGAGACTAGAAACCGATTTTATGTCTAAGTAAAATATTTCCTTACGTAAGCTTGGACGTATATTACGACGAAGAATCTCTACCATTTCTGTTTCTTGCATAGGATATCTTAGTATGTCACTAAGATAGAGAATAGAATGATAGAAATCATCAAACTTTTCAGTTTCCTTCTGCTTTCTATCACTAATTAATTCCCTAACATCAATGTCTGATAAATAATCTCGAAAATGAGCGCGTAAAGCTGCACATAATGTGTCCCACTCTAAATGTTCAACGGTTGACTTATATCTCCAGAACCAATCGGATCCTTTACCAGTAAAAAAGATATGAACCTGTTCACACAAAACCTTAAAATCACCACCTAAACAATCCCTAGTTAATGAACTAATCATGTAAATATGTTGCGGTGTATATATTCAAGTACCTTATTTAAATATAACCACAAATAGTATTATTAATTTTAACAACACTTACAACCCTACATGTCTTTACAACGCTGATTTGAAGTGTCAATTTAATTTCCTTTTAATTATCATTTACATACTTTCGTGCCTTTTCTAGAAGATTTTAGAAGGTAAAGACACGTTTTGTGATTTTGAAAGCTTAGTTTCATAATAGAAGAAAAGAATTACTGTTAAGCAACTGGGTAATATAAACCCTAATCTAAAGCACAAGTGTATGTATTCAATTTAAGTAATATACCTTGTAATTAAAAAATGAATTAATTTAATAAATCTTGCAGATTTTAGCATAATTTGTACTTAGCTGAAAATACGCTTTATTATTTGCCACCCGACGCCTTAACAATTCTAAAATACTTTGCTATTAATTTGACAAACACTTCGTCAAACCACAATTGCCTTTTTCGGTTGAAATACATACATCTTTGGATTAAATCACCAAACCTCAAAGTTGGACCTTCGCCATAATGTCTGCTTCAAAGAATGATTTGAATGCCAATATTGTGGAAAAAACTACAACTACTCAATCAACATTCACGAACACATCGATTGCTGTAGGTTCTACCACTTCAGCCGCCTCCACAGCTGTGGCTAACGCTGCAAAGGAATCGAAAAGGCAGAATGATGACTCCGGTGAATTTGAGAATGAACTCAACACAGAGGTAATCGCTGAAAACTCCGAAACCAAAGATAAGCCAAAGGTAAGAAAACCCTCCTCATCCACACCTCTTCGTACTCGCTCTGGTCTGGTAGTACGTCTGCCAAGGGGCACTCGCCTCGTTGCCAAACCTGCTAAAGAACATCTAAAGAACAAAATGTCAGCCGGTTAGCCCCTTCTACGTTGGTCATTGCTCCCCCTATTCCTACGGCAGTCGCTCCAAGCCGTCAGTTGCCAGAAATCACCGTAGCTCAAACTGGTGATATAGTGACACACATATCTGCGCTCTCGATTAACGAACCTTTGGCAAACTGTAATGCTCTAAGTCAGGCTGCATTCCGGCCAACACAAACATCATTTATTCCAAATGCGTCCAGTTCTGCGATGTTTAATGTACAGCAACAACAAAACAAGACAGCAAATAATAATCAACACACTTTAAATACTGCTCCTACGAACACCTTTCAATTTAGAGGCCCGTCTATAAATTCGAACAATATGCCGACCAACCATTTGCAAAATAATACCCAAGCTGCACATATGAATAGAATGTTAAACACTAATGCGAATCAGGGATCACTTAACATGAACGCACCCTACTCCACCTCTGCCCCTTCTGAAATTTGTAATTCATTTGCTTCTTTGCCTGCTCAAGCTGTTCCTTGTCTCGCTTCTGCTCCCTTTACTTACAATTATTCCTATACATCTGCCCCTTACTCTTCTCATGTAAACAACCCATCAGGTTCTCAACAAAATAATTCTCTTCCGGCTTACATGACAATGTATAACAGCAATATGCCAACAGAAACATCCAATATTAATAACTTAACAACTGATTTAACATTGTCCACCTCTCAAGTTGCAGCGCGTCAATCGATTAGTAAAGATTTACCAATTTTTTGTGGAAAACCAGAAGAGTGGCCCATTTTTATAACAAACTATGTGCAGTCTACAGAGAGATGTGGTTTTACGGAGGAGGAGAACCTCATACGTTTACAAAAGTGTTTAAAGGGCCAGGCTTTAGAAGCTGTGAGAGGCAAGCTCATGATGCCAGCAACTGTAAATTTTGCAGTCGAGACTCTTCGTATGTTATATGGTAGGCCAGAAATAATTCACCATACTTTGCAAAAGAAACTTAAAGAGCAGCCACCAGTTCGAAAAGAGAGACTTGACAACCTCATACAATTTGCCCTCGCTGTTCAAAATTATAGGAAAACTATGCAAGCGATGGGCCATGCCGATTATTTGAATGATCCTATGTTGTTAAATGAGTTAGTTGAGAAACTGCCATATGATTTAAAATTAGATTGGGGTCGGTACAGTTTTACTCTTCTGAGAGCTGATATTACTACCTTCGATGGCTGGCTATATAGTTTGGCTACTTGCGATTCTCAGGTCACACCATTCGTGCCAACTCTTGATGAATCAAAAAGGTCTGTAAAAGAGCGCCTTAATTTGCATGACATATCCGATGAGAATATCAGAAAAAACACGGCAACGACAATTTCTTGCTTCAAATGTTCTCAGAGTCACCGTTTAGCAGAATGTCCAGAGTTTTTGTTGTTAACAACTAATGAGAGATGGAATTTTATTCGTGAGTTAAATTTATGTTTACGCTGTTTTAAAAAACATTCATAACGCCGTTGCTTTTCGAAAAAACAATGTGGAGTAGACAATTGTAACATGCCGCATAATCCCCTATTGCATAACGTGAATCAAGGTCATTACCAAAATAATCAAAATAATCCTCAAGAGAAAAACGTTAACGTGAACCCATCAATCTTGTTCCCTGCAAAGGAGAGGAAGTCCATATTTCGTTATGTTCCAGTAACTCTCTTTGGAAATACACACCCTTTAGATACGTTTGCTTTAATTGATGAGGGATCCTCTTGTACTCTGATTGAAAATGAACTTGCACTAGAGTTAGGTTTGGATGGACCTACAGAGGAGTTGTGCTTGCAGTGGACGGGTGATATAACCCAAGTAGATGAAAATTCAAAGGTAGTATCTTTGCAAATATCACCGCGTGAGCAAGTTGCAAATAAAATAGTGTTACGCAACGTAGGAACTATTGGATGCCTGAATTTACCAATACAAACACTCACAAAAGAAGATATTGGCCAGTGCGAACATTTACAAAATTTACCTATTTTGCCATATAAAGCAGCAAAGCCAAGACTTCTTATTGGAATTGACAACGCAAAACTCTGTGTTCCCTTAGAGATTAAAGAAGGTGTAAATGACGGTTTAATCGGAATAAGATGCCGAATTGGCTGGGGCGTCTATGGCCGCCAGTGCCCAGGTAATTCTTCTGTTCAAAGGGTAATGCATGTTTGTCCGTGTAGAATATATGATCGTATGGATGAATTACTACAAAACTATTTTTCTTTAGACTCAATAGGGATTAAACTAAATATAAATCCTCTTCGCTCAAAAGAAGATGAATGTGCAAAATTAATTATGGAATCCACGACCAAATATATTCCAGAGGAAAAGGTTTGGGAGGCGGGACTACTTTAGAAATATAAACGAATATGCTTGCATGACTCATTTCCTATGGCTCGTCGTAGACTGTTTTGTCTTGAGGCTAAAATGAACAAAGATCCTCAGCTTAAGTCATTCCTGGTAGAAAAAATGAAGACTATGAGCAAAAGGGCTATATAAAGAAGCTACGAACAAATGAAATCTGTTCTGGTGGCAAATCATGGTACATTCCAATTTTTACGGTCCGAGAAATGTTTCACCAGATTCGTATTGCCAAAAGTGATCAATGTGCACAGCAATTTTTATGGCGCGGAGGCGACATTTCTAAAAGGATTGATGTATATGTTATGACCGTCATGACCTTTGGCGCCTCTTGTTCCCCCTCACTGGCAAATTTTATAAAAAATAAGAATGCCGAACGATTTACTGCAGAGTTTCCCGATGCAGTTCATGGCATATTAAATAATACGTTTTTCGATGATTGGCTACAAAGTGTTGACTCAGAGGACAAAATGATCTCAATGGCGAAAACAGTGCGAACCATTCACAGCGAAGGAGGGTTCGAGATGCGCAATTGGCTGTCCAACTCAAAAAATGTTATAGACGCATTGGAATATCACACTACAGAAGTCAAAAAGTGTTTTGAGGATCCGGAGGGGAAATTTGAGAGGGTGTTGGGCATGTGGTGGATGCCGAGTACTGATGAACTAACCTTTTTTGGGAAAATTTGAGCCTGAGGTGTTTGATGAAAATGTACCGCCAACCAAAAGAAGCGTTTTACGAATAATTATGACAATCTTCGACCCTCTTGGTATATTGGGACATTTCGTAACGTATGCAAAAGTTATTTTACAGGAAATTTGGCAGTCTAGAGTCAATTGGGACGAACCCATATTCGAACAAGAGCGTGAAAAATGGCGGACTTGGATAAAATTGGTTCCGAAAATAAAAAACATCCGCATTCCAAGATGCCATCAATATTTGAGTCGCTCCCAAAATGTTCAGCTCCATACCTTTGTAGACGCCAGCATTGACGCGTATACTGCTGTAGTCTACCTACGAATTGAGTACGAAAGCAATATAAAATGTAGTCTTGTAGCATCCAAAACTAGAGTGGCACCTTTAAAGCCAATTTCTATACCCAAACTTGAACTCATGGCTGCAGTAACTGGATTACGATTGGCGAATTTCATTGCTAATGAAATGTCCATAAAGGCACATCGCAAATTCTTCTGGTCGGATTCTAAAGATGTCCTATACTGGATAAAATCTGATGCAAGAAAGTTTCAGCAGTTCGTGGCTTTGCGCATAGGAGAAATACTGGAGGGCTCACAAGTTAAGCAGTGGAGATGGGTACCCTCAGCCCTAAATGTGGCAGATGATGGGACGAAATGGAACAGCATTCCTAACTTGAGTTCGGATACTCGCTGGTTTTCAGGACCTTCCTTTCTAAATTCTGATGAAACAGAATGGCCTATCTCAGAATTTACGCAATATCCTGATGTAAACATCGAGCGACTCTGTCATATCGAAATTAAAAGACCTACATTCCCTTTGTCAACAATAGTCCCTAACCCAAATAATTCCAGCAAATGGGAAATATTTCGCTCTAGTCAGCAGTTGGTCCTTAGATATATCTATAATGCTATGGGCTCTCGTATAAATACTGAATTCAAACCCTTCATTCATCAAAGAGGAATCGAAATGGTGGAATTATTCATATTTAAAGCTTGTCAGGAAGAGGTGTATTATGAGGAGATTACTGTCCTGAAATTAAAGAAAAGTATCCCATCAAAAAGTATCCTGTACAAGTGCTCGCCATATATTGACGAACTTGGTGTTTTGCGCATGAGAGGACGTATTGACGCCATTCTGTATGTTTCCTTAGGGGTCAAAAGACCAATAATTTTTCCGCAAAAACAACGTATTACATATTTACTTATTGACTTTTACCATCGCAAATACCATCACCATCATAATGAGATTGTCGTCAACGAAATCCGTCAAAAATTTTGGATTACTGGATTGAGAGCAGCAGTGCGGGCAATTTCAAAAGACTGCCAGCTGTGCAAGAATAGAAGAGCCTTCCCAAGTGCACCACAAATGGGTGACCTTCCAATTGAACGCCTTTCCTCATTCACTAGACCGTTTTATTTTACAGGGGTGGACTACATTGGACCCCTAGAAGTCGTTATTGGGAGACGTAAGGAAAAACGATGGGGAGTGTTGTTTACTTGCATGACAGTGCGTGCCGTACATATAGAGATTGCCCCATCTCTTTCAACAGACTCATTTTTAATGGTCCTAAAGCAGTTCACGAGCCGTCGTGGGGTACATCGTCGTATCCTTTCGGATAATGCAGCAAACTTTTGTGGAGCTTGCCACGTTTTGACAGAAGAAATTGAAAAAATTTCTACAAGTGAGCTTGAACGAAAATATCCAGAGATTGAATGGTTTTTTTATACACTCGGCCTCGCCTCACATGGGGTGATGTTGGGAAAGGATGGTGCGATCCGTGAAATCTGTATTGATGGACATTTTGCCTGCAGATGGCCTTCGCGAAGAAGTCTTGAGATCAGCTCTAGCTGATGTAGAGAACATTTTAAATTCACGCCCACTGACTTATGTTCCTTTGGAGTCATCAGAGAGTGATGTACTGACCCCAAATCACTTTCTAATTGGTTCTTCAAGTGGCATGAGAGAGCGAGCAATTGCAGATGGCATTGGGTAAGCATTGAGTAAGAATTTCAGAATTTCAAGCATGATTGCTGATAAATTCTGGAAACGATGGGTGAGGGAGATACTACCCTTTTTGGCTCGGCGTACGAAGTGGTATGAAGATTCGATTAGCCCAATATCTGTGAATGATGTCGTCATTATTGTCAATGAACACACCAAGCGAAATACGTAGACAAAGGGTATCGTCGTTGATGTTCACTATGGAAAGAACAAAGTCGTAAGCAGCGCGGTGGTAAAAACCAAGAACGGCCTCCTCACTCGCCCTGCAGTCAAGCTTGCTAAGTTGGACGTGAAGTTGGACGTGAAGAAGTAAACCCCGTGATAAAGCACAAGGTTTACGGAGGGGACTATGTTGCGGTGTATATATTCAAGTACCGTATTTAAATATAACCACAAATAGTATTATTAATTTTAACAACACTTACAACCCTACATGTCTTTACAAGGCTGATTTGAAGTGTCAATTTAATTTCCTTTTAATTATTTTTTACATACTTTCGTGCCTTTTCTAGAAGATTTTAGAACGTAAAGACACGTTTTGTGAATTTGAAAGCTTAGTTTCATAATAGAAGAAAAGAATTACTGTTAAGCAACTGGGTAATATAAACCCTAGTCTAAAGCACAAGTGTATGTATTCAATTTAAGTAATATACTATAGTGTAGGTGGGACGTCAGCTAGGATCACCAAATAATATGGACCGTTATATAATGTATGCCTTGTAGCAATCTACGTACATAGTGGCATTTAAATTTAATATAGTGTATGTATGGGGGCAGGATCGCCATATAGTGTATGAGGGGGCAGGATCGCCATATAGTGTTAGCTTGGCAGGATCGCCATATAGTGTAAGAAGGGTGTACAAAAGGATACTAAGATTGGGTGAGAACCGGACCAATCTCAGGAGGAATTTTGTCAAGTGCTTTCCTCAAAGTAGTTCCCGCGTGCACGCTAGATGCACTTTTTTAATGTTTTACAGAGATAGCATTTAGGCAGATTATGCCAATGTTTGAACCCTTTGGCAGAATATGCCAGTAAAAAAAAAGAAAATCTCTGTTTGGTTTTAATTATAACCCTTTCAAATCAGAATTATAATTCCTTTATTTATTTGAAAATGCTGGTCTTTTATATCATTATAATTTAATATTTTTACTTAATTTAAATAATAGTCTTCTCTTTTCTTTACATTCGCATATTACAAATTCATTGATTTTTGAACGTTGGGCTCAATAGCCAATCAGAAAACGTTCAATAATCAATTTAAATTTTCCCCCTCAAAATTTGAGTGACATTCCTATTTGTCATGGGTTATTGACACAATTTGAGTTTTCACAAATTTGTCATTTTGCATTCCAGTGATATTTAATTACACAATAATTTATTGTTTTGAAATTCAACCCTTTACCCAAGGTTAGTGTACTTTGTGGTATGTGTTGAATGAAAAGAAAAGATATGCAAAAAAATAAATAAATGTAAACAAATAAATACAAATAAATGAAATAAATAAAGATAAATGAAGATGTGTGTAACATCATCACAATACCTTGTAATTAAAAAATGAATTAATTTAATAAATCTTGCAGATTTTAGCATAATTTGTACTTAGCTGAAAATACGCTTTATTATTTGCCACCCGACGCCTTAACAAAATAAATTTGTCTACCGGCATCCTTTCTTGGCAACCATTGAAAGTTATATTCCAACTATGAATCAAATGAGCAATCTTACTATTATTAGCAACAATCGACGATAGTGTGAAATTGCTATTTGACACGTTACTTCGAGGTAATGGTTGTCGTAACCCGGTTATATTTGGTACCGAAGTGCTCGAATTGGCCTGAGGTATATCCGGACCTCTCGCATCAATTGGAGGAAACGTATCGCGAGGAAATTCAGGATGTTGTTGGGACGCCATACTCAATGTATTTACTTGATCCGATAATCTTCGGACAACATCTTCTATTTTGCCAAATTCAGATTGAATTTGTGAGGTAACAATATCTCTTATTAATGCATTAGTATCGTTACTGTCTACCATTCCTACATCGGTTCCCATATCGGATAAGTTATTTCCGGATGCTCTTCCATTAGACCAGTTTGAGGAATAATCATTATTATTATTTCTAGTTTTTGAACGAGTTTGATGAACTTTGGTCGCAGGATGGCTAATCCTTTTCGGCACTGCACCTCTTGCAGTATCATATGCATCCAACAAATTCTGCGAGTCTACCATTGGAAAAATTTTAATTGTGACAAGTTGTTCTAGTGCACAGGACTTTCTACATGAGGGACAATTTCCATTTTTTAATACCCAATCATTAATACAGACGGAATGAAATACATGTTTACAAGGGGGCGAAGACAAGGGTCCTGAACCTTCTACTGGTTGTGAACAAATCACACAGCAAAATGCTTCGTTTCTATTCATATCACTAAAACTGTTTCCGCTATGACGAACAGCCATGAAAACATCCACTTTTAGACGAACACGGATACAAATATTAAGATATTTTCTATTATTTATTTATTTGTTTTTTTTTTTTTTGTTTTTGTTATTGAAGAAATCAAGTTATATCATTTTATTTTACCTAATTTTCCAACTGTAGCGTAACACGACTTTCGTAGTGTGCTGTATAATACCCACACTGCATAGCGTACAATATTTGCAAATGCAGAAATAACAAATATCAATATTGTTGACCACTGCATTTGCAAAACATTGTATGACTGCGTATATTGTTATTATATGTTGTTGTTACGCTGGCACACTTATGTTTATGCTGACCCAAGTGCAGGTAGCACATTGTTGTTAATATAGGTTGAAAATATGTATATAAAGAAGAACATTTTATAATCAATCAATCATTAATAATTTAGCATTAAAAGACTCAGCTCCTAGATAGAGCTGAAGTACTAAATAAAATAAATACTTTCTTATAAAAACTATCTTGTTTGTTATATGGCGATCCTGCCAGTGCTCCTTAGATGAGCATTGTAGAAAATATATATAATTCAAGGATTATGCTCTTAAATTGAGCAATCCTGAAAATAATAATAATAAAAAAAAAAAAAAAAAAAACATAATAATTTTGTCCTGGTGGATCAGCCACAACGATCCATCAGCTGCGTTGAATGAAGATACTGTCTGGCCTAAAGACACTGGAGCTTAAAATCGATGGCGGAAGGGCCAAAACCTATCTCCATAGAAGAGTATAGAAGAAGGACGGGCCAGCAGAAAAAGAAGGAAGAACACATCAATATACCCCTGGTGACAAAGAAAAAGTGGAGAGGCGGCTACGTCGCAAGACTTCGAAGAGAAAAGGCAATTCTCTTAAGAATCCTCAACGAAACACCACCACCTTGGGACCAGGCCACGAGACTCTGGGCAAAAATTGATGATATTAATCATCTAATAAAACAACGAACGGGTAGTTCATCGTAGTTTTACACAAAAAAAAAGTGGAGCATCCCGTTATGCACCCGTAGGTCAGAAAGCGTTAACCGCTCTTGACAAATAAACAAAAACAAATAAACAGAAAACACAATAATTTGTAAGAGGGAAAAAATTGTAAGAGAAATAAAAAAAAAAAATGAAATAGAAAAGAAAAACAGTAATTTGTTTAAAAAAAAAAAAAAAATATAAAAAAAAATCCACAAAGGAATGTAGTTCAATTAATCTGATTTGTTCTGTATAAAAAGCTTATATTTAATCTTGATACAATTATATAAAGAGAAAAAATAACTTTTGTAATTATGCTGTTTAAGAGAGAAAAAAAAAACCAAAACACAAATTAAATTAAAATTTTTTTTTATAAATTAAATATGTATATACATAAATAAAATGATACATGTAAAATAGTATAAGCTATTGATAAAAATAATGAATTACTAGGGAAGATATATAATTAGCAAGATATAAGATTCGGTTAGATTATTGAGGCAGGCAGAAATATAAGATTCGGTTAGATTATTGAGGCAGTCAGAAAAATATTTAATAGAAATAAATAATAGGAAAATATGCAAAATAAATAGCGAAAGAAAATGGGAGGTCGACAATCAAAAATAGAGAATCCCAATGCAAATGTTTTTAACGAGGTAGAAAAAAAAGAAGACTCAATCGATTTAAAATTCATTGAGTGTTGTTTACTAGTAATAACCGTACTGATTAGCTTAAATTTTGCATTACATATTTATGCCTTAAACACCAAGAAACTAAAAAAGAAATATTTGAGCAGAGCCAATGACTTAAACAAAATTTAAATAATTTTCCCATGGATTGGCAAGAAATAATTCAGAAGGTGAGACTAATCAAAGAGGAGTTCGACAAATCTTATAAATGTTTAAATATAGATAGAAGCACAAAAGAGGAAACAATAATAAAACATATTAGAATCTTATGCGAAAAGTTAGAACAAATCAGGGTCTTGCTAAATGCAAATTATAACAGACTAACGACACCACATAGGACAGCTGCTGAAAGTTTTTTCTTAGATGTCAAGACTAGAATCCTGATTATATCATCTAAGAAGGGTGTTAAGGTAAAATTACCAGATACACTACACGAAGAGGTAAAATTCTTAGTGGAAACTGAAAATTCAGAGAATATTGGATCCTCTTTGGAAAGTACAGAAGTAAAAATGACACAAACACTCGTTGACTTTCTGAACACAGCTTCAAATTTGATCATAGAATTTGATGGAAAACCAGAAAATTTACGTTCCTTTATAGACTCATTACAGTTAATAGAATCCATCAAAGGTGACCGCGAATCTATCGCAGTCTCTTTAATAAAAACAAAGTAAAAGGGAAGTGCAAGAAATTTAATAGGTAATGAACAAACCATTACTGAGATAATACATAAACTAAAAAACTCAATAAAGGGCGAGTCGGTTGAGGTATTGACAGCAAAAATAATGAATACCCGACAAAACAATAAAACTGCCAATAATTATTGCAGTGAAATAGAGAATTTAACGAAGTCATTAGAAAATGCCTATTTATCAGATGGTTTGCCATGCGAATTGGCATGTAAATATTCAACACAGGTTGCAGTAAAGGCACTAACCAAAAATTGCACCATCGATGAAGTTAAACTTATCATGGAAGCAGGCCAATTCAGTAACATGAATGAGGCCGTCGGCAAATTCATAAACAGCTGCACTGAAGCAACAGGGCAACAAAATGCCGTATTGTATTTCGGGCAGAAGTTTAACCGAAATAATAACTACAGACAATATCGTGGAAGGTACAATTACCTACGCAATAATAGTAATAACAGTAACAACGGCAGACCCCAACAAAAACCTATTCACAACAGAGTTCAACAAAATCAGAACCACATACGTAACAGAAATTACGTCAGAGCGGCAGAGTCACATGAAAATGATTCGGAAAACTGCTAAAATCCTCTGAGATATATCATAATAACAAAACCAACTACATATACAACCTTAACCTCAGCTTAAGTTTCTATGTTAATATAAAAATTAACGACACGAACAACACGATAACACTGTTGGTAGATACAGGAGCAGACATTTCGGTTATAAAAACTAAACATTTTTATCAAACACAAATTAACAGAAACTGAACAACCACATTGAGTGGAATAGGACTGGGTAAAATTCGTTCAATAGGTAATGTATTTATTGACCTAAAATTTAGAGGTTTTTTGATACCACATGATTTCCAAGTAGTGCAAAATAATTTTCCAATACCTTGCGACGGTATCCTTGGAATGGATTTTTTTAAGAAGTATAAATGTATACTAGATTTCAATGGGAACCATGATTACCTCGTACTACGACCACCCAATCTGTCGCATGTAATAGAAATTCCACTTACGAACGGCTTCAATGGAATAACACTCCCACCAAGGTCAGAAGTGATTCATCAAATCAGGTTTCCGGAGCTTGAAGACGATGTACTAATACCAAATCAAGAAATCGTACCAGGTGTCTTTGTACCAAATACACTGGTAAAATCAAATAACGCATTGGTTCGTTTTTTAAATACCACACATAAAATAGTAACAATTAGGCAAAATAACATAAAAACCGAGAAAATGTCTGACTATGAAATAGTAAAACAAAAACCACATAAAAATAGCCAAAGAAAATCTGAAGTTTTGGACCTTTTGAAGGAAACTTTCCTGAACAGTTCAGAACAATTTTAGCTAAGCTTTGTTTAGAATACAATGATATTTTTGGCTTAGGGACTGAAACAATTACTACCAACAATTTCTATGAACAAAAACTGAGAGTAAAAGATAATCAACCAACGTATATTAAAAATTATCGCATACCAGAATCTCATAAGGAGGAAATAAACAAACAGGTTGAAAAACTAATAGATGACAAGATAATCGAACCATCATTTTCGGAATACAATAGCCCAATTCTGTTGGTACCAAAGAAATCACTTCCCGGAACAGATGAAAAAAGATGACGCTTGGTGATAGATTATAGGCAGATAAATAAAAAACTAATATCAGATAAATTCCCGTTGCCTAGAATAGACGATATTCTAGACCAACTAGGTAGAGCAAAATATTTTTCTTGTTTGGACTTGATGTCCGGGTTTCATCAAATTGGTTTGGAAACGAACTCTAGAGACTTGACGTCATTTTCAACAAACAATGGTTCATACAGATTTACTAGACTACCATATGGCTTAAAAACAGCACCGAATTCATTCCAAAGAATGATGACATTAGCCTTCAGTGGTCTGAAGCCGAATCAAGCATTCCTATATATGGATGACTTGGTTGTATTGGGATGTTCTGAAAAACATATGCTTTCAAATTTGAAGGATGTATTCGATCTTTGCCGTAAAGACAATCTTAAACTACACCCCCAAAAATGTTCATTCTTTGTGAGAGAGGTAACCTACCTTGGCCACAAATGTACTGATAGAGGAATATTACCGGATGATAGTAAATATTCGGTAATAGAAAATTACCCGACGCCTACGGACGCCGATAGCGCACGAAGGTTTGTCGCGTTTTGCAACTATTACCGACGATTTATTAAAAACTTCTCTGAATATTCCAGACACCTTACAAGGCTATCCAAAAAGGGAGTACCATTTCAGTGGACAAAAGACTGTGAGTGCGCGTTTAAATACTTAAAGAAGGCATTAATGAGCCCAACATTGCTTCAGTACCCAGACTTTATGAAGGAATTTTGCATAAAAACAGATGCGAGTAAGCATGCTTGCGGTGCAGTTTTAACACAGGAACATGAAGGTAGACACCTACCTGTGGCCTATGCATCTAAAACTTTCACAAATCGACCATTGAACAGGAATTAACTGCCATACACTGGGCTGTCACATATTTCAGACCATATATATATGGAAAACATTTTTTGGTCCGAACAGACCATAGACCACTTTCATATCTGTTCTCCATGAAAAATACAAGTTCTAAGCTAACGAGAATGAGACTCGATCTGGAGGAATATGATTTCACAGTAGAATATCTCAGGGGAAAAGATAATTATGTTGCCGACGCACTGTCGCGCATTACAATAAATGACTTAAAGGATATTAACGACAAGATTTCATCCGTTTTAAGGGTCACGACAAGATCGATGACTAAGGAAGAGGAAATTAGTAAACCAGTAGTAAATCAGCAAAATATCAATAATAATAATAAGCCCAAGGTATATATACCATTGAATAATATAGACGTCAAAAGATATTATAAATTAAAGATTTTACTCAACAGATGTTACATCAAAAAGGGAAAATCCATATATGCTAGCATAAGAATAGATGATTTGTTTACTAAAGGGAATATTGACTTAGGACAATTTTTCCCTAGGCTAGAACGAATAGCCTGTAAACTAAATATTAATAAGATTCAAATTTCACCACATGAGAAGATTTTCGAATTTGTCTCGATAAGTGAATTTGAGAATATGGGCAATAAAACACTGAATGAAATCAGAATAGCGCTATTAAACGAAGTAACTAAAATTGATAACACGAATGCAAAGGCAATACGTGAGATAATGCTGAAATACCATGATGATCCTATAGAAGGAGGACATTGTGGGATATATAGAACCACTGAGAAGATCAGGAGATACTATTACTGGAAAAATATGACAAAAGACATTGCCAAATATGTGAAAACATGCCATAAATGTCAATTGGCTAAAACGGAGAAACATATAAAAAGTCCAATGACAATAACGGAGACACCAAATAGGGCTTTTGATACGGTGTACGTAGATACGATTGGACCATTTCCAAAGTCAATTTATGGAAATGAATATGCAGTCACAATGATATGTGACTTAACTAAATACTTGGTAACAATACCAATAAAAGATAAATCAGCTAAGACGATCGCAAAAGCGATATTTGAAAATTTTGTGCTTATATACGGTCCAATGAAGACGTTCATTTCGGATATGGGCACAGAATACAAGAACTCTATACTGACAGAGCTTTGCAACCTATTGAAGATAGATAAACGCACATCGACAGCACATCATCACCAGACACTAGGTACGATAGAAAGAAGTCACCGGACTTTTAACGAATACGTACAAAACTACATATCAGTAGATAAAGACGACTGGGATGAATGGCTCAAATATTTCACGTACTGTTTTAACACTACACCATCTACAGTACATCATTATTGCCCTTATGAACTTATTTTTGGAAAAATTCCAAACAATTTTAGACAATTTAGTGAAGTAGATAGAGTTGCACCACTTTATAATATAGATAATTATGCTAAGGAAATTAAATTTAGATTATAAGTAGCAATAGATAGAGTTAAAAAACTATTAGATATAAATAAAATAAAACAAAAAATTAATTATGATAAAACAAAATTAGATTACAATTTTAAAATAGGAGATTTAGTCTTAGTAAGAAATGATGCAGGACATAAGTTAGAGATGGCATATAAAGGGCCATATAAAATTAAGAAAATAGATTTCAGAAATAATGTAACCATAGTTGATAAGAAAACAAATAAAGAACAAATAGTTCATAAGAATAGACTTAAGTTATACAATATTAAATAAACAATATGCATTCTTTTCTTTAAATCTATATTTGTAAATAAAATAAAATAAATTTATTGTAAACAACCACAAAAAAAAAAAAAAAAAAAAACAACAGTACAATTAATAAAAGAATGTCCATAGAACAAAAATGTTATATGAACATTCTTATCAAAAAGGAAGGTGTAGCGTAACACGACTTTCGTAGTGTGCTGTATAATACCCACACTGCATAGCGTACAATATTTGCAAATGCAGAAATAACAAATATCAATATTGTTGACCACTGCATTTGCAAAACATTGTATGCCTGCGTATATTGTTATTGTATGTTGTTGTTACGCTGGCACACTTATGTTTATGCTGACCCAAGTGCAGGTAACACATTGTTGTTAATATAGGTTGAAAATATGTATATAAAGAAGAACATTTTATAATCAATCAATCATTAATAATTTAGCATTAAAAGACTCAGCTCCTAGATAGAGCTGAAGTACTAAATAAAATAAATACTATCTTATAAAAACTATCTTGTTTGTTATATATTCTTTTTATATATATATATATATTTTTTTTTTCATTTTAACTTACCATTAAAAAAGTTTTATTAACTATCAGGGAATTATGCGAGGCAGGAATCTTCAGGTAATCTCTTGAATAAAAAGTAGGACAAACAACCAGTTATATAACAAAGTTTTCGTAACTCCAATTACTATCGATTCAAAAGTGCCACGAAACACTACCTACATATAATTAAGGAATTAAAACAAACCGTGTGAAATCGTGTACCTTTTGCTAGAAATCTAATATCATCAGCGGTCAACGTAACAACAAAACTGTAAAATACCTTGCAATTCCAGCTAGACTAACCAAAAATCTGTAAAAGCAACACGAAAGAGAAATTACAAATACTTTTGCCAGAAAGTATTTTAAGTGGAGCCGTTTGAAAAAAATTAAAACACAAAAAAAATTTCAACAAAAGTGTAAATGCTTTTGCTCAAACGTACCAATTCTTTGGTATCTTCAATAAAATTCTAAAGAATTTTTACAAAGACACATTTAAATCAGGAACAAATCAGCCCCACGTTGGGCGCCATTTCTGTAAAGAACGGGACTAAGCCCAAAGGCCTCTGGGGATTGGGGAGTAAGGTCTTTGCCAAATCACCCAGAGACGTCCACATTACAAAAAAAAATTATACGTGCTCTTAAGGAACAAGGAAACCAGAAACTACCAAAAAAAATAAATACTTTGTTTAATGTAAGTTAAGGAGACATGATGTAGTGTCTCCTATTGCCCTTCCCAACCTAAGTTTCCTACAAATCCCTTATTCTGAACTAGGAAACCATAACAATGAAGAGTTGAATTAGGTAAAGTTACATTCAATTAGACATAATGTCTCTTTTATTTATCCGAAATTACGAAATAAACAATACATCGACCGTGCCGGTCATGAACAATATTAATACTTAGGTTAATTTTTAACGAGCAAGATTAACAAAGATTTACATACATATAGAGTATATTGATATTATCTATTTCCTTAGGAACAATCAGGGAATAAAAAAATGAGAGTAAAGGGAGGGAATACGATGGAATCGGTACACGTTTACTTGGAGGAATAAATACCACCATAAGCACTTAATTATGTATCTTTGATAAAAATTTCTGTTGTCTTTTTTTTTTTTTTTTTTTTTATGTTATTAATGAGATTATATCGTGGATTTTTTTTGAGATGAAATATTACATTAGGGGTTACCTTCAATATTAGGTACTTACATAAATTCGAGGAGAAAGTTATTCCGTTGATACGCCAGGCCTGCCGCTTCGTGGTGATAACGTTGTTGTTCTTAGATTTTGCTTTGAATTAAGATGAAGCTAAAGAAAACTTTAGTATTATTTTATCTCAGAAAACCACTCTTACTTGGATAATGATACTTGATATGATAATTATTCTTATGATATATTTAATTCGTTAATTAATAGCAAACGGGTTCGTTATGAATTGATGACGTCTTGTAGAAAAAATTTATTTTTGGTTCGCTGGGGTTCTTGCTTTTCCTGAACCATGCACCACGAGCAATGCTCCCACCAAGATATATTTTAACTTAGGGCCACCTAGACCCCAGGTACAGTTCAGATCCACTAGTATTATAGGTTGCAAAAAAAGTGTTGTCCTAAATGACCATTTCCTTTACTATATATCATTAATTTAACATTTGAATATTAACTTACCAATTCTATAATTATTATAAAAACTAATTTCCCCACAATACTTCTTATAGGGACAACGTGGGAGTTAGAGTTTGGCTGAGGTTATGATTATATGTCAAGGCAATAATCATTAATAACTTTGCAAATATATAATCCAATTTAAACAATTAATATTTTCTCTTGTTGAGTTTAAAATTATTTGGAGTAATTATTAATTCTAATAGGAAAATTCAGTGTATAGACTAACATTTACACACGCGTTGTGTTCGTACTGTTTCATCAAATCACTATTTTCGTTCGTCTCATAAAAATATATTAACTGTACTTAAACGTAGGTATAATTGTACAAATTTGTTTTCGAGCTAAAGTGCAATACCCAAAAAAAAAGATTACATTCCTAGTATGTATCACGCGTTTACATATATAATGCAGCTAGCGTCACTTAACCTTTCGCAACAAGTCGATCAAACATACTTAATCTCTTTTAACTATGATCGGTGGGGGGGGGGGGGGGGGTGCTCGTAAGAGAGTGAATATTGTTACAAGATAATGAAGGTAATTATTTAGTTAGGTGACCATCTCACAGATAGTGGAAAAAAAACCAAAATAGTTACATCGAAGAACATTTTATTACAGTCCACTATTACAAACAAGTACATTTAGACCATTTTTAAATCGAGAAATGAACATTTATTTTCGCAAACCTTTCGCATGAAATATTTCAAGATTTTTACCGTTCGAATCCACCAATTCGAAGTAACAATTTCCGACCCTTTTAACTACTTTAGCCTTTAAAAATTTTGGCGCTAATTTCGAAGTTAAGTTGTTTATATTACAACTCTGAGCAAAGTTTCGACGATAAATAAGGTCGCCGGGCTTTAAATCAATAACAGTTGATCTTAAATCATATCTATGTTTATTCGCTTCATAAGCTCTCCTTAGATTTGCTTTGACATCTTCACGAATAATTTGTAATATATCATGCCTATCAATAACATTTTCACCTTCAGATAAAGCATTGAGTTTTCTTAATATTTCATAAGAATCCGCATGTATTACCATCTGTTGACCAAATAGCAAGAAATATGGAGAATATCCGGTAGAGTGCTGATGCGAGTTACGCAAAGCAGTGGCTATTAATGGCAAATTCTTATCCCAGTGTTTTTGATCCTTATCCAAGTACGACCTTATCGCAGCGATCAACGATCTATTCACTCTTTCCGAAGAGTTAGATTGAGGTGAATATATAGCGGTGAAAATGTGTTTGACGGCGTACTTAGATAACATTGAATTAAACAGTACGCTTTTAAATTGCATTCCATTGTCTGACACTAATTCTTCTGGTACTCCGAATATTGGAAATACTTCCCTCTCCAAGAATTCACATATATAATTCGTAGAAAATTTTCTTAATGTTTTAAACATAGGAAATTTGGTATAATGATCTAACACTACTAAAATACCTACATTCCCTTTGTTTGATCTTGGATAGGGACCAAGTAGATCCACAAAGATCTTTTGAAATGGACGATCGGATTTAATTTGTTTACCCATTGGTGGACGAAGAACCATATTAGGGGATTTACATTGTTTACAGACTTCGCAGCTGCCAACAAAATCTCGGACAGATGCCATTTTGGGCCAGTAGAAATTTCTTTTTATCTTTTCTAGGGTAGTTGCTATCCCTCTATGGGAAGACGTCGGTGGACAATGAGCCTGCTCTATGATACCTTTTGTTAGTTCGGCTGGAATCCATAACTTCCACTCATTTTGTTCGGACGGACAATCGTTACGCACAAATTCGTTTCTTTTATATACATACTTATCAATTACTCTTAAATCCGGTAATCTGTTTTTACTCTCAACTATTTCTTGTCTTAATTTGACATAATTTGACATGGTGACTCTATATCAATTTCTGGGGCTACTTCCAAACTATTAATTTGCTCCAACTCAAGTCTAGATAGAGCGTCTGGAACTGTATTAAGTGAACCTTTCCTATGCTGAATACAAAAATCAAAAGCTTGAAGTTTTAGCGACCAGCGAGCTAAACGGCCATTTAAATCGCTTTGCCTCATGAGCCACTGTAAGCTCGCGTGATCAGTCACGATTGTGAAAGGGTGGCCTTCAACATATTCTCTAAACTTTTGAATACTTAGAATTTCTGCTAGGCATTCTAATTCCGTTATGGAATAATTTCTTTGCGCCCGATTAAGTTTATGAGAAAAGTAAGCTATAGGCCTCTCTACACCCTCGCTATCCTCTTGTGCTAAGATACCTCCCACACCATAATTAGAGGCGTTTTTTTAGGATGTTGCGTCTGATCGCAATATTTTTAATTCTTCCAAGTACTATTCAAGCTGCTCGGTTAGAATTGGGATTCAAAATAAAAAACAAGTTGAAGTCTGTTAATCTAAATTGATTCTAAATTTATTTACAATTTTGCGTGATATTTATCTAAAATAATTTATAAAAATTTTCTAGTATGACTAATGTTATTTCTATGTTATTTAATTGTCTGTTCAAATTTATTTTCCAGTTTACATTCCTGAGTTTTTATTACATGTTGAAATATTTTCATTTATTCTACTTAAGTCCAAGTTAATAAATGTGACATACTTTCTATTAATGGTTTAAAATAACACTAATAAATAATAAATTGCAATAATGAATAATTTGATAGAAACAATACACCATTGCCCTTAAGATTTAATTTATGTTTGAAAATAAATAAATTGAATCTTTTTATATAATACTTAATATTAGGTTAAATGTTTTCTCTTATACAATTCAAGTACATTATTATGATATATTTTTTCTTTTGAATTTATATTAAGTAGAGAATTTACTCCTAACCTTTTTACTATTTGATATGGTCACTTATAAGGGCTTTGATTTTTCTTTCTAGATTCTAGTTTTATTAATACTAAATCTCCTATCTGAAAATTACTACTATTTATGCTCTTGTCATATGTTAATTTTGATTTTCTTTTGGCAATATTTATTAGTTCCTTAACGTGTTCCAAAGATTTTCTTAATCTTAATTTTATTTCATTAGCATAGTTTTCAATGTTATAACATTTTCCTGAGTTTTGTATCTTATCTGTCGGCAATGCTGCTAATTTGACATAAATTACTGTTCACATGCAGTGTTGTATTATATGCATATGTATAGTATCATAACCATCTACAAAATTCAGTAAATACTCGTTTAATACTCTATGGTTGCGTTCGGGTGTTCCTATGGATTGATGATGGTATGGTGCCGAAAATGTTTGACTTATGTTCAATAAATTACAAACTTCACTAAGTAGTTCATTCTTAAATTTTGCTCCCCTATCAGGCTTCAAAATCTTAAAACATACATACTTTAAAATAAATTGTTCAACTAAAGTTTTGGCAATTGTTTTGCCATCTTTTGTTTTAATCGGGTGTGCTACTATATATTTTGTCAATTCGCACTGCATCGTTAAGATATACCTGTAATTATTTGTCATTCTTAATTGCCCAATTGTATCTACTTCAATTACTTCAAAACTCGTGTTCGGATTGTCAGTAATTATCATTTCCTCTTTGATATGTTTGATTGTTTATTTCTCAGGCAAATGCGATATGTTTATACAATATCTTATCATATTTTTCATTACATAACGTTGTTTTAATTTTGAGACTGTTTTTCTAATACCAAAATGTCCTGACATTGGTGAATCGTGGAATTCTTTAATAATATTATTTGAGACTTTTTATCCCTAATATGTTTCAACGGTTTATATAATATGATATTCAATTGTAGATTTCTGTACTTATTTGATTTCTTAATTCTGTGGTATACCTCATTGTAAATCTTTTTTAAATATTCAGTTGATATGAGCTCAAAAACTTAATCTTCGCATGATAGAGCGAGATTTTTAATGTTTTGCTTATGCATATGGATAACTAATTTCTCTAGTGTCAAAACGTATTTTGCTAGATCTTCATCAATATCCTTTACCATTTTTATTTTTCTTATTTTTTTTATCCCGTATATCTTTTATACGTTTTCTAATAATATTATATTTTAATTCCGAATATTGTAACGACGTAACTTCTAACTCTAGCCGGGGTATGCTCAGGGGCATCCAAAGGTCGTTAACAGACAAAATTTTATCCGAATACCGAAAATGAAGAACTACACTTAGTTTTCTTTTCTTAAACGTTATAAAGCGTAAACCATTTATTTAAACATATATTTATAGGTGATTCAATTAATAAAGTATATAAAATGTGTTGAATATCATATTAGCAATTTATAACTCCGTTACTGGGGTTTTCTTATGTATTGTAATCGTTATTTTATTGGTTTTATTATTGTTTATTTGTAAGTATGCATAAATATGTTCCAAACCGTATGAACGAAATGCGCGATTTTACTCTTACATATATGTATATACTGATCGAATTCATGGTTGTATATAAGTATGTTTGAAAAATGCAAAAAAAACTAGCACTTTCAGTTGAGAGCCATCGTCTTCCACGAAATTACCAAAAGATTATTTATGGCAACGTTATTTTGTGATAGAAGGAGTGATAAACAACCCTCTCCAACTATTCCACAAAACATTTGATGCTAAATATTGAATCTGCCAATACGGATGGTGAACAGCCTCATCGTATTGACGTCATCACCATTTCTAAATTACACTCTTTACATTATACAAGGGCTGAATAGCGCTTGTATCATATCTTTATTAAAGTTATTAATGCACACGGAAATCAATCTTTGCGTATCATTGCCTTTAAAAAAAATAATTGAACTTAACTCTTTCGTAGCTGACGGCAGACTGCCTATTTTCCACATCAACTCGTTCTTCTACAGTCTACCACAACGCGACCAAAATGACGCCAGCCAAATGACGCTTAGCCATCAACCAATCACAACGTTGTTGATGTGTGGTTTATGGCTGTTGTTTGTTGGTATAATACTCAAATATCAAGCTGTTGTTCATTTGTAATGTAAAACTCTACATGTTGAGCTTATCTAGTTTGTCTGCAGGTGTCGTTGTGGTAGGCTGGTTCATTAAACGGTTGACATTTAAATATTAATTAGGTATATTTTATAATAAAAATGACTTTGAAAGACAAAGGGGATATTAATTCATAAATTGATAGTAATACAGGTATAGTATAATTAAATATTTATAGGGGTATAATAATAATTTCTTTTTACAAGGTAAATAATATTGATATTCATGATTGGTTAAAGCAATTATATTAAGCCTAATATAATAGGCTATTTCATGTTAAGTAGTAATTGAGTGGTTAATTAACATTGGTTATAATAATTATGAGAAATTATATATTACAATACGAACCAATGATGATCGTAGCTACGTACGAGTGTGGGCCAAAACAAGTATATCTTGTAAGGACGTGCATTCCCATATATGATCTTTATGGTGCGTTTGGAATATGTTACCTACGTTATTTGCTTGTACATTTTCTGAAATCTTTTTTGCTTGCATTCCACGTGTTGTTACTAAATCTCTTGTTGGTTCGTTAATGTCGTCTTCTATCGGAATCATTTTCTTCAACATTTCCGAATTCAGTCTTATCCTAGACAAAGCGTCTGCGTTAGTATTGATTTTACCTTTTTTGTATAAAACTTCGAAATCATAGTCTGACAAATCTATACGTATGCGTGTCAGTTTGGATGAGGGGTTCTTGTGAGTAAAAAGTGATACTAGCGGTCTGTGATCTGTTACCACAATAAATTTTTTGCCAAAACGATATGGTCTGAAGAATTATATTCCCCAATGTATGGCAAGAAGCTCTTTTTCAATTACAGGCTTGTTTAAATCATGTTTCCCTAATGTCTTGCTTGCGTGTGATATTGGCAAATCTTCTCCTATCTTTCCTTGTGATAATACAGCTCCTAATGCATAATTTTATGCATCAGTGGTTAATATAGAAGGTTGTTCAAAATCTGGGTATTTTAGAATCGGGGGGATTATCAATTTTTTCTTCAATAACTCAAAAGCTTGTTGACATTCTTCTGCCCATTCAAATGTTTTCCCTTTTTTAGTTTGATGATTAAGACATTTTGTAATATCCGCAAAATTTTTTATGAAACGTCTGTAGTAGTTACAAAATGCGACAAATTTTTTAACTTCCGCCTTTTGTTATTTGATGACCTCAAAGATTGCTTCTGATTTCAAGAATACACATTTAGATGCGTTTAGTTTTAAATTGTACTTTAACAAACGTTCAAATGTACTTCTAAGGTTATCATCATTGTGCTTTAGACTACAACCAAATGTAATTATGTCATCAACATCCAAAAAGCTTTTGAATCTAAACCACTAAGTGCTATCGTTAACATCGTTTGGAAGCTATTAGATGATATCTTTAAACCAAATGGTAGGCATTTAAATTGAAAGTGACCACTACTCGTTGAGAACGCAGTTAAGTGTCTCGATTATTCATCCAAATTTATTTGATGAAAAGAACTAGTCATGTCTAACGAAGAAAAATATTTGGCTCTACCAAGACGATCTAATACATCTTATAATCTTGTTAATGGAAACTTATCATTTACTATCTTATTGTTCAACTGTCTAAAATCTTCTACTAGTCTCCATTTTTTTCCATTCTCATTCTTTTTCGGTACAACTAATAAAGGTGAATTGTATGGACTATTTGAAGGTTCGATAATATCGTCTTCCAGTAAGTATTATACTTGACCATTTATTTCCTCAGAATGCGTGTGGGGTAATCTGTAGTTTTTGTTGAATATCGGTGGTTTATCAGAGACTTTTAAGTTCTGTGTATGAAAATTATTGGAAGATAATTTATCTCCTTCTAAGTAAAATATATTATGATAATCTTTAAAAATTTCTAGTAATTCTGTTCTAGCTTTGTAATCATTAACATCAATCTTCAAGGTATCTAGTACTTTCCGAAATCTTTCATCGTCAATATGTTTTTCCGTTTTCATACTTGATTGTGTTATGAAGGTGT
The DNA here is from genome assembly GCA_963682025.1 of Cordilura impudica. Lineage (NCBI taxonomy): Eukaryota > Metazoa > Arthropoda > Insecta > Diptera > Scathophagidae > Cordilura > Cordilura impudica. Next base: position 232,697,269 of record OY821517.1, read on the forward strand.
AATCTCTTAATGTTTCAATATCAAGTTTAATGTTGCTCAGCATGACAGAATTTTCTGTTGTGTTCAATATCTTTACATGACACACCCCATTTCCTGGCACTATGATATTACCAATATATATACCTGGTTCAATTTCTTTGTTTAGAACTATACTATCTTCATTTATATTTAATTTTTATAGGGTGGATTATTTCTGATCGTTTTTCTATTCTTATGCTATTGTCCCTATTAATCAATGATCTCATAGGTATTGTAGTCTCTCTGTCTCTTAAGGCGAGTGATATGGTAAATGTTTCATAATCAATTTTACAATAAAATTTCCTAAAGAAATCTCTTCCTATAATGCCGTCTGTTGGCATTGGAAATTTCCCGTCAACAATGTGAAATTTATGATCTACAACTTCATTATATATACTTATTTTCAATTCCGATGTTCCCATAGATCTAATATTTTCTTGAGTAATCCCTATAAATCTGGTCGATTGTTCTATATCAATATTCAACAAATGTTAATTAAAATTATCTAGTTTACACAAAGAAATGTCTGCGCCCGTATCTATCAAAAATGTCATTTCCAAATTTTCAAATAAAGATAAATTAGATATTTAGTACTGTTGTTTGAGATCTGAAAAACACTACTTAGTCTTATCTCTTGTCCGGATAGTAAGCTTATACATTTTCTTGAATTACTTCCGAATCCTCGGAATTTTCTTGTACATAGTTTACTCTTCTATTCCTGTGATCATTTGTGACATTATTATTATTATTATAATGATTGTTATTATTATAGCGATTATTATTATTAAAGCGATTGTTATTATTATAACGGTTTGGATTTGCATTACAATTTGTCATACTATTGTTGTTGCTACTTGATCTGAAGTTTTTCGCAATTGATCTACTAGTCTTTCTATTGTAATTATTATAACTTTTATTATTATTATTTGGTAATTATTCCTATTTCTATTCCTATTACTTGAAAAGTATAAATCTTGGCTATTGTTATTAGAAAAGTCTTTTTCCAGCATCATTTAAGTCTTTTGGCCTAGATGCAATAATAGTTCGTTTAATCCGTTCTTAAAAACATTCAATGCATATTTTTCATTTATTAGTTTAATTGTGTCTGCTTGAATTGTGCTGCAATTGGGATATTTCTGCTATTTGTAATTAATTTAATTGTGCTATTAGGTTCAATAGTCTGTCATGGTAATTGTTTAAACTCATGTTTTTCTGACAAAAAGTGCTAATTGAAGTTTGTCTTTGTGTAAGAAACTGTTTCAAATTTTCTAATGTTGGTGGTGTAGAAATTCCTAGTGCAGTTCTTATGGTGTTGTTCAATTTAAAATTGAAGAAAAAGTTCAAAAGTAGAGTTTCTTGTTCTGGTGTTAAGCCATTTCTAAGCAATTCTACTATGATGACAAAGATCTAAGTTGTCGATAGTTCCCTGTGAACTCTGGAATTGTTTTTAAAGCTAATTCTAAGTTAAAATTTTTTAGTCGCCATATTTATTGAATTTTGTATTTGATTGTTATCAGACTTGTTTTCGATTTCTAGCAAATATTGTTTAATCTTTCTATATATATTATTAAATTCTATTCTTAGAACAGATAATTTTTCCTTATCTTCTTCTTGGAGTTCCTGTCTTCTGAAGTCTTCTCTTGTACTACTATTTATTTCGAATAGTTTTCCCTGTGTATGTCTTTCCTGGACTCCTCTTTAAATTTTTTAATAAATCTTTTAAACTTTCAATATCTTCCTCTATTAAATATTTTTTTTTAGTAATTTTATTATCATATTATTCTTTTAACTTGTTCTGTAACTATATGATTGTGATATTTAATAATTTCTAAAGTATATATAAATCTTACATACTACGGTACAATAAAATTCCTACTATAATTAATGTTTTTTTACCGAGTTGTTGCTAGTGATAGATTTCTTTCAATTTCCTTGACGGGATTTCCCCAAATAGGACCTACCATTGTATCTACAAACAAATCTATTTACTTTAAAATAATTTATTATTTTCATGTTTTGTTACATAACTTTTAACTATCACTATCACAACGACAATTAATGTTATCTGTAGTGTGTTTGATAGGTCTTAGTTCCCATACCTTCAGCACGGTAACTAAATGGTAACATTAAACCATTTTAATTAACGGCAACAATATCCACACACACCGAACTTTAGCGTGAGAAACATTTATTTCTCAAACTGCAATACAATACAGTTATGTTTAGTTTATTTAATTCACCTGTGTGGAAATCTGCTGTGCTTGCAGATTCCCACACACATTTAATTGTATTCTAGAGTAAGTTAGAATTTAAGTACAATTTGAAAAATTAATCAAAAAATAAACGTGAACAGAAACAGTCGCACAAGCGGCTGTTCAGAACGAAAATTAAAGTGTTTTAATATAAAAACATATAATATGGCGATCCTGCCAATTGTTTCTTAAAACGCCGTAAATGTATTGTGAGATTTGTTCAATCGAAATAATCAGAAGAAAAAATATAAACTACACCTTCAAGCAATAATAAAAAAAAAAAAAAGTGATATTAAAGAAAAATTAAGAAAATTATTAAAATCTAAATAAAATAAGAGCAAAAAAAAAAACATATTGAAACATTATTTAGTGAACAAAAATATAAACAGCATCCTTTATTTTGAAATATGGAAAAATTAAAAACAAAAATAAAACAAAAAAAAAAACACCAAAGGGTTGTTGTAAATCTTAACCGTAAATAAAACAATCGTTTGAAACAATTCATTTTACCATAAAAGAAATGTAAAATATAAAAGGTGAAAAAGAAGAAAAAAAAAAAATTTATTTTTCATTGAAACAACTTTTATTAACGAATATTGTCACAATGTGCAAACGGATCACAGAACAATAAACTTTATCAAAGCAATGTTAAACAACTAAACAATGAACAACAAATTGAAGCGGCTTTAGTAGCTGGAGCAGTAACAACATTATCAGCACCAACACCATCACCACCACCTCAGTACCTACTCCTGATAATAACGAAGTTTGTGGAAAACCACCACGTCAGTCTACAAATTCCAATGTCTAAAAGCAGCAGATAAAAGTTAAGTAATGTATTTTTAATAAAATGAATTTTTAAATGAAAGAAAATATATATATTACAACATTTTTATTTATAAATATAAAAGCATATATACGATAAGCTAATTTAAAAATTTTAAATTTTTTTGAAATTTCAATAATTAATATCATTTACAGAAAAATTAAAATTATATTGTGAAAATAAAATGTACATGTGAATTTCTGAGCCAATTTCCAATTCAATTTTTATCAAATATACATAATTCTTAATTTGAATTTGTTAAACGAGGAAAAAAAGAAAAAAAAAAAAAAAAAAAGGGAGAGAATATTTATTTTAATATATTTTGTTAATACAAAATAATCAATGGAAATATACTAAGAATATGTTATGAAAACATACTCTGATTTAAAATCATATATAATTTAATTTTATTCCAAAGCGGAAAGCTCATCCACACGATGACCTAGGCTATTTTTTTATATAATGTATAATTTAGAAAGTACCTCGACCATACAGTAGGGGAAAAGGACCTTAAATTCATTTTACTTTTATGGACAAATTGATTGTGTTTTGGGATATTCGGACATACTCTTTTGGATCAGTTTTATTTACTTAAATAGAGAAAATAATATATTTTATTATGGGAAAGACCGAGTCGAAACTCGAAAAACCCAACGCTAATGTCATAACCAACGTTGAGGTTGTCGACCACACAAATCAATTGGATTCCTTGTGGTACCTCACATTGTGTCTAGTATTGGTAAGCGTGGCCAATTTATTACTGAAATTATATGTGCTCCACAAAAGATCTCTCCGTAAGAGGTATATGAGCAGAGGCGACAACCTTGATAAGGTTTAGATACGGCATTGCGAAAATCTCTAGGTAATTTTTTTAATAAAGATATCCTGGGCAATATTTCGAACATATTGGAAATAACATTGAGTGACAGATCTTAATATATTTGTTTTGAAATGGAAAATTTGGTATTGGTTTTAATTACCTGTTTTTGAGAATTGGCATTAATTGCCAATATTATTGATAATTGAACATTGCGGCATATTGTGCCAGATAATTATTTATGAAAGGCAAAAATTTCATAATAATTTTATTGAATGAATTTGTTGGAATTAAAGTATAGTGAATGAATAAAATTATCTTTGGCATACAGTGCCATAGAATTACTATAGTGGAATTATTCACATGAACAGATTTTTTTATATCTCTTCTCAAATTTTTTTTTGGGCATTAATTGCCAATATAGCAAAAATTTTATCGGATATACTCTTAAATACCTTACGATTTTTAAATGATTTTGGAAATTTTTTGATTAGTATGCGAATATTTTGGCACCTAGTGATTTTGAATGTTTAGCATTACCGGCCAATACAATAAATTGACATTATATTTCTCTTTCAATGGGGAAATTTTAGTAACCTTTTATGACATTTCCCCATAGTCTCCCAAATTGTTTCAATTTTGATTTCTTACATAAACGCACAATTTTCCCCTATATAAATTGTCATAATTTTGGCTAAAGGTTGACCCTGATTTTATGGACTGGCAAGCGATACTCGACCAATGTAGGATCATAAGGGAAGAATTTGACAAATCCCATAAATGCCTCAATACTGATAGGCCTACCAAGGAGGAAACAGTTGAGAAACATCTAAAGAACCTCCACTTACGACTTGAGGAAATAAGTCTTATTAAACGTTAATTATCAGCGCCTAACATCCGCTCATAAGGTTGCGGCAGAGGGTTTTTTCATTGACCTAAGAGGTAAGCTGATTGGCGTAGCGTCCCGCAGGGGTATTGAGGTGAACTTGCCCGACTCATTACATGAGAGGATAGAATTTGTGGAGGATAAGGAACAACTGACAGTACAATTGGGGGAAAACAGCGACAAAATGCCACAAACAGCATCAGAATTTTTAAGAACAGCTTCCAGGATCATACCTGATTTCGATGGTAGGGCAGAGAACCTACAAAGTTTCTTAGATGCCCTGACACTTGTCGATTCGATCGCTGAAGGTCAAGATACGGTAGCCGTCAATCTGGTAAAAACCAAATTGAAGGGAACAGCTCGTACCCTTATAGAGGGTAATGAAGCAAATTTGGCCGGCATAATTGCAAGATTAAGGTCAACAGTCAAAGGTGAATCCGTTGAAGTCCTATCAGCGAGATTAATGAACTTGAAACAAGGTGGTAAGTCACCAAATGATTATACAAAAGAAATAGAAGACCTGGCAAAAAGGCTGCAAAGCGCCTATATAACGGACGGATTAACGACCACATTAGCCGAAAAATATACCACCAATATAGCTGTCAAAGTAATGACGAGGAGCTGTACTAATGAAAGAGTGGGCCTCGTAATGGAGGCTGGTCAATTTAGCACCCTTAACGATGCTATGGCCAAATTCATAAACAGCTCTACAGATGCGGCCAAAAATAATACAGTAATGTATTATAATAATGGTAGAAACGCAAACCGGTACCAAAGGCGTGGGCGACCAAACGGAAATTTTCGGGGACGCGGAAATGGAACAGTTTACCATAACCGCAATAATCAGGTCAATAATAGGAATGATTATGTCCAGGGCGGAAATAACGGTGGACAGTACAATCGCCGTGGCAATAACAGGAGTTACAACAATAGTAACAACAATGGCTATAGACGGATTAATGTCAGGCCAATACACATTGAAGAGGAAAACGACCAAACCCCAAGTACTCATTAAGCAATGACACTACAAACGGTAGAATCTTGAATATAAATTTAGGTCTAGCGTCATACATTTCATTAGCGTCAAAATTCAGTAATAATAGTTCTACATATTTAGTTGATACAGGTGCGGACATATCGATAATTAAAAATGGACAAATAGAAACAGGAAGAATAAACGCAAATCAGACCACTAGCCTACACGGCATTGGGAGTGGCACGATTTATACAAAAGGGAAAATTGAAACTGATCTTACATTCAATAACCTACTAATAAAACATGATTTCCATATAGTAGATGATAATTTTCCAATTCCATCCGATGGAATACTTGGACTAGATTTTATTAAAAACTACAACTGTGTATTGGAATACGGAATGGATCAAAATAGGATGGTATTAAGACCAGACGATTTCCCCGAAACCATATGTATACCAATGCGTGAATCTCCAAATATTAACATAGTATCATTACCAGCGAGATCAGAGGTAATTAGGAAAATAAATATAAAATGTCCAAAAGGAGATGTATTTATCCCAAACCAGACACTTCAAGAAGGGATATACATAGCCAATACGATTTCTAACTGTAAGCAATCGTTTGTTAGAATAATTAACACAACTAACAAAGACGTCACTATTTCAGGTTTTGAAGTCCAAACTGAAAGTTTGAATAATTATGAAATAGCAATGGCCACCGAAAGCCAAGATAGCGAAAAAAAGTTAGAAAAATTATCGAAAAAATTCCCAAAATTCGTTGAAAATGAACTAAAGGAACTATGTAGAGAATATATAGATGTATTCGCACTTGAAACTGAGAGAATCTCAGTGAATAATTTTTATAGGCAAAAGTTGCGTTTAAAGGACAACGATCCTACTTATATTAAGAATTATAGAATACCGCATACCCATAAGGAGGAAATTACAAAACAAGTAGACAAGTTGATACAAGATGGCATTGTAGAGCCAACAGCTTCAGAATTTAATAGCCCAATTTTACTAGTACCAAAAAAATCTATAGCCGGAAGTGAAGGGAAAAGATGGAGGTTGGTAGTAGACTATAGGGGAGTCAATAAAAAATTAATTGCAGATAAATTTCCATTACCAAGAATAGATGATATTCTCGACCAACTTGGTCGAACCAAATATTTTTCTTGCCTTGATTTAACATCCGGATTTCATCAAATTGAATTAGATGAAGAATCCAGAGATATTACATCATTCTCAACGGATAAGGGTTCATTTCGTTTTAAACGCTTACCGTACGGGCTTAAAATAGCTCCAAATTCATTTCAGAGAATGATGACCATAGCATTTGCTGGACTATCACCAGCACAAGCTTTTCTGTATATGGATGATTTGGTTGTATTAGGTCGTTCTGAAAAGCATATGTTAAAAAATTTAACAGATGTTTTCGAAACATGCCGTAAATATAATCTTAAATTGCATCCAGAAAAGTGCTCATTTTTTGGTCACGAGGTGACTTATTTAGGTCATAAATGTACAAACAAAGGCATTCTTCCAGACGATAGCAAATTCAAGATAATTCAAGACTATCCAACACCTAAAAATGCCGATGAAACTAAACGATTTGTTGCATTTTGCAATTATTATAGACGTTTTGTTCCAAATTTTGCGGAACACGCTCGCCTTTTAACGAGGCTATGTAGGAAAAATGTAAAATTCGAGTGGAGCGAAGACTGTGAAAAAGCATTCGAATATTTAAAGGATTCATTAATGAATCCAAGGATACTGCAATATCCAAATTTTAATGAAAAATTTTGCATTACAACCGATGCAAGCAAATATACATGCGGTGCCGTACTAAGCCAAGAGTACGACGGGCTACAACTCCCTATAGCATATGCTTCCAGGTCATTCACCAAAGGTGAATCAAATAAGTCTACTATCGAACAAGAACTAGCGGCTATACACTGGGCAATTACGTATTTCAGACCATATATTTATGGCACTAAATTCATTGTAAGAAGTGATCATCGACCACTGTCATACTTGTTTTCAATGAAGAACCCTTCTTCAAAATTGACGCGAATGAGGTTAGAATTAGAAGAATATGATTTTACCGTAGAGTACTTGAGGGGAAAAGATAACCACGCTGCAGATGCTTTATCTAGAATAGACTTCAATGACATAAAGAATATAAGAAATGTCTATATGGTAAAGACAAGATCGAGATCTAAGGCAGCGATGGGAACAAAGACAAAGAAAAAAAATAATAGTATAACGGAAACTCCAAAGATATATGAAACATTGACCATAAAGGAGGTCAGGAAAATAGTTCGCCTAAAGTTTGACCTACAAGGTAGAACACTAAGGTGTTACCTTAGAAAAGGAAAAACAACTTTAGAAAAAATAATTATTAATGACCTTGTTGTTAATGGGAAAATTGATTTAGGTCAATTCTTCTCTAGGTTGGAAAATATAACCGACAATAAAGGCATTGATAAATTGCAACTCACATTAGATGATGAGATATTTAAAGGGATCCCAATTAATGAATTTAAGAGTACAGCGAACAAAGAACTCAAAAATTTAATAATAGCGTTAACGCCAAGAAGAATTAAAATAACTGCTGACGAGCAGAAACATGAAATATTGGAGAAATATCACAACGATCCGTTATACGGCGGTCATCCGCCAAGGATGACGGCAAAATTAAGGGAAAAATATTTCTGGAACGGAATGTCTAGAGACATCCGTAATTACATAAGGAAATGTAAACAGTGCCAGACTAATAAGACACAACCTAAAACAAAGGAACCAATGACAATAACAGAGACGCCAGCCCGGGCATTTGACATCATTGTTATAGACACAATTGGACCTTTTATAAGATCAAATAATGGCAGCGAATACGCTGTAACCATTATATGCGACCTGACTAAATACTTAGTCACTATACCTATTCCTGATAAGCAGGCAAAGACCGTTGCTAAAGCAATTTTTGAAAATTTTATTTTAATTTATGGTCCTATGCATAGGATTCTAACTGATATGGGAACTGAATACAAAAATCAGACCCTGCAAGAACTTTGTCAGCTGTTGAACATTGAGTATGTCACATCAACAGCTTACCATCACCAAACTCTGGGTACAATAGAAAGATCTCACAGAACATTCAATGAGTATGTTAGGTCATATATTTCATTGAACAGAACAGATTGGGATGAGTGGCTAAAATACTTCACGTATTGCTTCAATACGACGCCATCCACTGTTCATGGTTATTGTCCATATGAGTTGGTGTTTGGTAAGAACAGTCCTGATCTAAAATTTCTTAATTCGAATGTAGTAGACCCACTGTATAACATAGAAGCATATGAGAAAGAAGTAAAGTATAGACTTCAGCAGGCGCAACAGCGCGCCAAAAGCTTATTGGATTATGAAAAGGTTAACAGTAAGTCACAATACGACAGGGTTACAATACCAATTGATATTCGAATAGGAGATTTAGTCCTGACGGAAAACAGTGCAGGTCATAAATTGGATAAGTTATTTAAAGGCCCATACTCAGTTAGGGAAATCGACAATTTAGGCAACTGCACATTATCCATAAGCGATAATAAAACGGTCAAGGTACATAGGAATAGACTAAGAAAATTTTGTAAATAATGTAAATGATTATATACATATAAACTAAACTAAAATCTGGATAAACATTTTTATATAGTTTTGAAAAAAAAAAAGATAAATATTTGAACTAAAATATAAAATATAATTAATTAAACAATTAAACAATTAGATTAATTAAATAAAACCATATATAGAACCTAACACCTTAATTTAACCTTCCTTAATTACAAATTTTATAACTATAAATTTTAAATTAATCTTTAGTTTACGGAAATTTTTTAATAATAATAATAATAAAAAATTAAAATAACATAACATAGTTTTTTTTTTAACATTAAAATTAAAATTTAAATAAAAACAATTAATTAAAAATACATTAATATTGATAATGTCAATTTTTTATTTAATTTTGTAAAATTATAACAATTATAAATAAAATTCTTTAAATTGTAATTAAAATCATAATTAATTAAATCAAAAATCTAAATTTAAGAAAGTATAAATTTAAAATGTATAAACTAAATAATAATTTGAGATAAAATTTAAAATCAAAATTTTTTTGCAGACGATTGACTGGCCAGCATTCGCCTGCAAAAGAAATTAAACAACAAAAATTTTCAAAATTATAAATACATATTATATTTTTAATTTTTCTATTTGAAAAGGGGAAGGAATGGTCCCCATTAAATTTAAATTGTTAATATTCAAAAAAAAAAAAAAAAACTTTAACATTAAATATGATCATTTTTAATTTTAATTATAACAGCACTAAAGAATGGTCAATCGATTATTGATCATTCTTTCTCTGAAAAAGGGAGGTGTAGTGTGTTTGATAGGTCTTAGTTACCATACCTTCAGCACGGTAACTAAATGGTAACATTAAACCATTTTAATTAACGGCAACAATATCCACACACACCGAACTTTAGCGTGAGAAACATTTATTTCTCAAACTGCAATACAATACAGTTATGTTTAGTTTATTTAATTCACCTGTGTGGAAATCTGCTGTGCTTGCAGATTCCCACACACATTTAATTGTATTCTAGAGTAAGTTAGAATTTAAGTACAATTTGAAAAATTAATCAAAAAATAAACGTGAACAGAAACAGTCGCACAAGCGGCTGTTCAAAACGAAAATTAAAGTGTTTTAATATAAAAACATATAATATATCGCGTATTCTGGTACTGTCTGACTCCAATTCTTCCCCATTATTTATGATGTTTTCTTGAATTTCCACTTTGCTTTGTGATTTACCCATTTTAGGAAAAAATTTTAGGCAGTTTCATCAGCATTATATTAAATTCTATTACGTTTTATTAAACTATTATTGCAGGATATTTTCTTTTAAAAGTATTATCGTTTAAAAGTAGGTTCGGTTAAAGCAGTCAGGATTGGTTAAATGCGGGATCTTTTAAATGCAGGATCGTAGTTGCAGGATTGCCATATTATAAATGAACGATTCGTTTACAGAGCACTATTATATTTTATTAAATATAATGTGTTATTGTTTTTATTATTAGGTTTTCCAGCTTTTTAGGATGTTGCGTCTGGTCGCAACAGTTTTAATTCTTCCAAGCACTGTTTAAAGTGGTCGGTTAGAACTGGGAATCAAAATAAAAAACAAGTTGATGTCTGTTAATCTAAATTGATTCTGATTATATAAAATAATTTATTATAACTTTCTAGTATGACTAATGTTATTTCTATGCTAGTTAATTGTCTGTTAAAATTTATTTCCCAGTTCACATTCCTGAGTTTTTATTACACGTTGCAATGTTTTCATGTAATCTAAGCCCAAGGTAATAAATGTGACATACTTTCTATTAATGGTTTAAAATAACATTAATAAAATAAAAATAATAAAATAAATTAAACAAATATATAAGATGATAAAATAAATCAAATATTCGAAGATTGTACAGGTTCATGTATTGTTTTAAATAAATAACAATTTGCGTTTTACTTAAAAAAAATACTAGGTACTTTATTGATATACTTTAATCTTAAAGAAAACTTAAGTCCGATACTTTAAAAAAGCCTAGACAATGATGTTCACTCTTCGCTTGCCGAAAATCAATTGAATGATACTGGGCAGTGATGATCCTTTTATACTCTACGAATGTGATCACATATAACAGACGCGTATAAAAGGAGTATTTAAATAGTTGTATAAAAATGTATTTAACATATAATTCAGAGTCGCATTCAACAATTACAACCGTTAAATTCAAATAATATATTCAAATAATAGACTAAAATAAGAAATAAATAACAAGAGAAATAATAAAATAACAGTCTCCCCCTCTTATGCCAATAGCGTCCCGATGAGGCAGCAGCACATGCTAAATTTCCGAGGGCGACCTCTTCGTCGTAGCATCCTCATTGGCTGTATTGAATCATCTGATGAACCTACCACAGGTGTTAAGTCTGATGCATGATATGTCCCCATATCATGCAGAGTGATGTTGTCTTCATGAGCTATAACATTTGAGGTTGTCCCCTTTCGTTCTATAATTACGTAAGGAGAATCTCGCTTTGGAACAAACTTAGATGTTACGCCCTTGCTAGTGTTGCTTAAAAAATGCGTAGTTACTAATACTTTCGAACCAATTTCTAATGGGGGTTGTTTCCGTCGATGATCATTACTGTTGTGTTTGTTATGATCTTGTTGTCTATATACATTTTCCTTAAGATTTTTAAAGACATGTACCATAGTTTGCAGATATGGTGTGATTTCAGCCACAAAATTTTCTGACTGAATAATGGTTTTGATATCATGTTGGACATCATCTAGAGTTCGTAGTTCTCAACCAGACGCTAGATATGCAGCTGTATACTTTGTACTTTGGCAGAACGTTGTATTTATTGCAAACCGAATGTTTTGTAGCTTTTCGTCCCATTTATGATGATCATTTCCCACTAATATAGCTAATTGTGCCTTCATGTCACGATTCTTGCGTTCTACTGGATTTGCCTCTGGGTGATACAATGGTGTTAGTATATGCTGTATATATAAACAAAACACTACCTTTTGCATAACAGCGGAGACAAATTGAACTCCGTTATCACTGATAATTTTTCTGGGAACACCATTGCGTAAAAATACTTCACCTATTAGTGTTTTGGCGCAGACCTTAACTGCGGAGATTTTCAATGGGAAAAGTTCAACCCATCTACTAGCAATATCCTCCACGATAAAAATCCACTGATACTCTCTTGGTGAAATAGGCAATGGACCAAATAAATCAATCTCAATTACTTCAAAGCGTCGATTGCTTGAAACAGTTTGGTAAAGACTTGCTGGCTTTAAATTCGTTGCCTTATATCTATGGCATTCCAGGCATTCCTTGACGTGTTTTTCAATATCTTTTCGTATTCCTGGCCAATAATATCGTGATGTTATTTTGAGCATAATTCGGTCAATACCACAGTGAACAGCCGTTTCTTCATCGTGATAGTATTTCAGGATTTCTACTCTCTCATTTTTAGGAACAACGAGTTGGGCATCCTGTTTATCCTCGTTGTTGTAGCAGTATAATATACCATCGTTCATTACAAATCCTCTTTTAGACCAATATACTATGTCTTCGCTATTATTTTCAAAACATTCAATAGTCGCCTTAACTTCAGGATCATTTAGTTCACCTTCTCTTATTTGACTTGCATTTTTTCTTTGCATTTCAATAGAAAAAGCACATATTTCACACGTACCCGCATCATCATCTACGCCTTCACAAGGTGGTCTAGATAATGTGTCAGCAATGACATTGGTTTTCCCAGGTTTTTTTTCGATGTTTATATCAAATAGATGTAGTAACAGGGCCCATCGAGCAAGGCGACCAGTTGGTGATTTAATATTCATTAGCCATTTTAATGGTTGATGACCTGTAATCAATTTCACTGGGCCTCCTTCAATGTAGGCACGAAATTTTTGTACAGCCCATACAATGGCAAGTGCTCTATTGTAGAGTAGTTACGTTCTGCATTAGACAGGAGTATGCTGGCAAATTCTAAGGATGTTCATCCTGGCCCTCCCACTGGAGCAAAACTGCCCCTTGAACATAACCGCTAGCATCTGTTTTAATACAAAGGGTTTATTATCAACAGCTTGCCTCAATATAGGTGCAGATGTTAGAAGTATCTTAGATGATCAAAAACTTGTTGTTGTTCTGCAGCCCAACACCATACAGCATTCTTCTTGGACAGTGTTGATAATGGCTTTGAAACATCAGCAAAGGATGGTATAAATCGACGATACCATGAGCAGGCTTGCAGAAATGAGAGCATTTCCTTTACATTTTTCGGTTATTTGCGTTGTCGTTAAGCTATTACTTTTTGCGGATCAGTCATTATTCCTTTTGAAGTCAGTACATGGCTCAGATATTTCACCTCATTTCACGCGAAATCACATTTCTCCAAGTTAACCTTAAGACCAAATTCTCGAAATCGCCGAAAAAATTAATTTTAAATCCTTCAAATGATTTTCAAAGCTGGATGAACATGATATATTGTCATCTAAGTATGCCAGAAGTGTAGTATCTATAAGAGTTAATCGTTAAAAGTGGCTCAAGCATTCCCTAAACCGAAAGGCATTCTAGTTAATTTGTACATGCCAAATGGAGTAATAAATTCATTTTTTTCCTGATTACGAGCTGAACTCCAATTTGCCAATAACTACTTTCAAGTTCAAGTGTGGTCAAGTTGCTATTAGCTTTAGCCTCGTGTAGGATATCGTCAACTCTTGGTAATGGATAACGATCTGGCACGGTATTGGCATCTAATTCGCGATAATATCTACATAACCGAATTCCACCAGTTTTCTTAGGTATTATGACTCCTAAGTTTAACATTTTCGAGATTTCGCCTTTAAGTGCAACCTTCCTAGTTGGTGAAAGACGGTATGGAGGAATTGCAATTGGATCATGTTCTTTAGTGTGAATGCGATGAAAACATCGTTATTGGAAATTGACAACTTATCCAATTCAATTCGCTGTAATTTTGTAAGACCAACACCATCAGATTCATCTAAAATGTGGATATCCAAAGAGTATAACGGCATAAAAATTTCAGCAAGATGGTCAGTTTATTCCGTTTTTCTAGTTTTTATAGGTGGTGCAAAAAGTTTGGAAGATTCTCCAGGTGTTCGTTGCCCAAATGGCAAAGCATTTTGAGATATAGCCTGAATAGAGTGTGGTGAATATTCATTATCACGTTTAAGTGGTATCATTGGTTTAACAAATCTCTTATCTTGTACAGCAAAAAACCTGCGCCTATTAATGTACGATTCTTAATAGCGTTAGCGAGATATATGAGTCTTATCATCTGAACTGGGTTTTCAATAACGACATCACTAAAAGTGCTCATAACTTTGCCGGTAATCATAGATACGTCGGCCATTTTTTGTTAAAATTTTCTTTAAATTTAAGCTGGCGACACTAGTTTTAGTTTCACCCTTTAAGCCAAAAACTTCAATATGAGTTGTTGGTAATTCATGGCCCATAAGTGTTGATGAAATAGAATTAAATGTCAAATACTGCGGGCTCTCCTTTGAGTGATTGTTGCAAGTTGCGCAATTTGCTTGGTAATCCCAGGTGCACCACATCCATAACACGATAACGTTGGTTTTTTAATAAAGTTGTTGGTGAGTGATTTACTTGGCGTTCCTGATTTGAAGGCACATAAACGCGTTGTTGCTGTTTAAGTTGTTGTTCATCACGTTTCTTTTTCTTGAAGCAGTTCTCAATTGTATGGCCTTTAACAGGACAAAAACAACAGCATGTGGTATTTATAGCTTCGTCTTTAATTTCCACATCAAAAGTTGTAGAAGGACGTATTTCCGTAAAAAAAACTTTCGCCTCCCTGCTTGCAGAAATGAGTTCAACAAAGGTTTTTACATTTTCCCGGCATACTCGTTCACGGATATTGATATTTAGAAGACCACAAATCATATTCAATTGCACTTCTTCGCTTACAGGACATAAGCCTCTTTGTACATATGAAGCTATCTGTTCGCTCCTTCTTTTGTTGTTTCACGTCACATATATTTGCAAAAATTCGCCAATCAGGTATTGAGGGAGAAAACATAGCTCTTCTGACATTTCTAGCCTCCTTAAAAGTAGTCACCGTCTCTTTCACACCAATCCACCAAATGTAAAGGCATACCACGCAAAGAATCGGCCTCTGAAATTTTTCTATATCTTTAAAAACGCTTATGGCAGCTAAAAACTCTTCCAAAACAGCAGGACCTCTTTGCCCTTTATACCGCGCTGTACATTGAGTAAATGAACGACCTTTGCTGAAACCACCCATAGCTGCTAATATTTGCTGAAATTGTTCAGGAGAAAATGTTGCCATGTTTTCGTCTTTACTGCTCTCTTTATTAATTTCGGTGGACTCTTCTTTGATAATTTCTGAAGGCACTGTGTTTATTTGTTCGGCTTTGGACTCTTCTTTGGGTATTTCCGTAGCCACTAAGTTGGGCGCCAGCGTCACAATCTTATTTCGAAGATTGTATAGGTTGATGCATTGTTTTAAATAAATAACAATTTGCGTTTTACTTAAAAAAATACTAGGTTCTTTATTAATTTACTTTAATCTTAAAGAAAACTCACGTCCGGTACTTTAAAAAAGCCTAGACAATGATGTTCACTCTTCGCTTGCCGCAAATCTACTGAATAATACTGGGCAGTGATGCTCCTTCTATACTCTACGAATGTGATCACATATCCACAGACGCGTATAAATAGTTGAATAAAAATGTATTTAACATATAACTCAGAGTCGCATTCAATAATTACGACCGTTAAATTCAAATGATATATTCAAATAATAAACGAAAATAAGAAATAAATAATAAGACAAATAATAAAATAATAGGCTGCTTCAATACAAATAAAATAAATAAAAAATAAAATAAACAAAATAAATAAAACAATAAAATAAAGATAAATAAATAATATAAACAAAATAATAAAATAAACAAAAAAAATAGTAAAATAATTATTTTTAATGATTGTGTTTGAAATTATTCACGCTCAAGATCAAATGTTTTTACTTTAAATAAAGCAAAAATATTGGCACATTTATTGCAAAAAATTTATCTATATTTTACATGACATGTTATACAGCTGTTTCGGGAAGAGTCACCAACCCTCATCAGTAACCAAAAGCAGTATTTAGTTTATTTGGTAAAAAGGTAAATTCATATATATTTGCTGAAAACAACCAAATGATAATTCAAGCAAACTAAAATCTTGAGCCTGAATAAATTCAAACTCAATCATTAAAATGATAAAGATCGAAAATAAGATTTTTTTTTTTATTTTTATAAAAAAAAATAATAAAATTAAAAACACGGAGGGCACGCCGTTAACGCTAAATGTAAGTTTAGCAAAAACAAATTGTTTTTCTTGTTTTTTCAAGACAAAAATAAACATGTATATTGTAGTATGCAATGTATACTCGTATACAAACATGTTTGTTTCGAAGTTGTTCTATATTTTAGTTTGTTATATTGGAAGAGGCTTAAATAGTATAACTTTTGCTTGAATTCTCATTTGGTTGTTTTCAGCAAATATATATGAATTTAACTTTTAACCAAACAAACTAAATACTGCTTTTGGTTACCGATGAGGGTTGGTGACTCTTCTCGAAACAGTGTATAACCTGTCATGCAGAATATAGATCAATTTTTTGAAACAAATGTGCCAATGTTTTTGCTTTATTTAAAGTATTTAAAGTAAAAACATTTAAAGTAAAAACACTTGATCTTGAGCCTTAATAATTTCAAACTCAATCATGAAGATCGAAAATAAAATTTTTTTTTTTTTTATAAAAAAAAATAATAAAATTAAAAATACGGAGGGCACGCCGCACAGTGGCGCCATTTGAGTTTTTTCGTTGCAAAAATCATATATTTTGAACCGAATAACATAATTGAACAGTTTAAACAGTATATGATAGATAACTGTTCAGCCTATGAAATGAGCATCTGGAAAGGGTGCTACGCTTTGTAGGGGCCTACTTATGGGTTATCAAAGTTAAAATTTGTAGAAAAATCAATTTTATGGTAACTAAAAAAAATTATTTTTAGATTGTTTGTATTTTTTTTCTTTACGGTTTTATGTTTTAAATTATTACCCAACAATTTAAAAAAAAATTACTTCTATTTTAAATTTATTTTTTCAATTTTCTGTAAAATATTCATCACAATTCGTAAGAGAAGGTATATCTAAAAGACTAATCATTTCTAAACTATAATTATTTTCTAGCTCTATTCGTGACTTCACATGCCGCAGGGAAGAAATAAGTGGATCGGAAGATGCTGCCAACATGTTGAAGAGGTCCTCATTTTGTCTTACCTTTGATGCTTTGAATGTGTTCTGCAATCTATATTTTTTATAAAATTTGTTAAGAGACTCATGTGCTTCTTCAGAAAGCTCTCCAACTGGCAAAGACTGGTACTCAATTATATCTTTGCCATGCGCCAATATTTTATGGACGGTCGGGGTCAACTTCTTCTGTGGATACATTTCTGCTAAAAGAGATGCAGTTTTCGATGCATATTCTCCATATTTTGTAGAATTGACATTTTCTTTGCAGTTTAAAACATTCAAGATCGTTCCCAATCTTTTCACGATTTGATTGTCAATTCCAGTGATTCTAGTTACTGCCTCATCATTTTCAAAAAATCTCCTAGAAGTGTTTCCATCGTTTGAGTTACCGTATCCGTGCTTGGGACAGTCTACTTTTAGTCCAACTTGTTTAAAAAAAGCATCCTGTATTTGCTTCTTTCTGATCTTTTCCTTAGCCTTTATTGATGTATTTTCATCGAAGTTTTCCTCCTCTTGTGGTAGGGTATACGCCAGTTTTAGCAAGAACTCCATACACCTTATCCTTGCGTGCAATGGTGACATTCCATATTCGTAATTCTCCTCGTTTGTAGAATCGTTTAAATTACCAAAGTTCTTCTGACTCTTTTTGAAAATCGGGCATGACAATGTTTAGGTTGTTCCTGTCAGTTCCTTTACGACTTTTCCGTCAACCATGGTCAGGTGGAACTCGTAATTGCATTCAATATATTTTCCTTCTCCAATTTGCAGCTTTGTAGGCTTAATCTTGCTTATTTGTTCTTCAATGTCCTTCACCGTGGTCCTTGTGAGTTCTGCCGATTCCCTTGCAAACTGAAACATTATTGGTCGGCAATAATGCACTGATAACGGACGTGGATTTTTCCAGTGTAGGGAAACATCAGATTTTAGCCGCAAAGGGACAACAGATGCCATAAACATATTTCCGTCCGATATTGTAGCGTCATCGGAAGATATCCTTTGCTTATAAACGCTTTGTCCGGATGATCCATCGCAGCCCCATTTGCTGACCAATGTCAGTTTTTCAGGAAGAATTTTCACCTCATTTTCAGGAAGACTCTCCAACAACCGTTTTGCTGTATGGCCCATGAGATCCTGCAGATTGGCTTTCACAGAGACTTCCGTAAACTCCGTATGCAGTGGTCGTGAATTTATTTTGGCTTGCGTAATATGCTTGTATCCTGGTAAAACGTCAGCCCCGTGTCGCATCAAGGATGCCCGTAGTATCTCATATTTTTCTTTGGAAAGTTGTAAGTCCATAAACAAGGCCAAGGCTTCTTCGGAACCATACTTTTTAATGTGTGCGTTTGTGGGCGTGGGAATGCTTTCCTTAATCCTTTTTAGTCACAGTGGGCTTGCATCAGCAACAGATTTTGTAATCTGCGACCTAACTCTTTCACTATCCTTTGTATATTTAATAGACAGCGCGTCCGATAAATGCTTCGTGGTCAAGTCATTGGTGGCATCGGGAAGTTTCCTCTTTCTTGTGAAAATTGAACACTCCTCAATACTTATTTTTGGCCTTCCTTTTGCTCCTCTGGTTGATGTGGTGGGTTTATCTACTGCCAATATATCCAGGATGGTGTCTTCATTAAGCCAGTCCTCGTATTTGGAGTTGAAGTTCTGAATGGTTCGATTAGATTTCACCCATTTTGCCTTAATATTTGCATATATCAGATAAAAATTATTTTTTATAATTTCGCTTCTCTCAATATTTCCGAATAAGCTATCAAGTTCTTCTAAAGCAGCTTCCGTGAAAAACTTTGGTGTGGTTGACCTTCTAAACAGTTCAAATAATTTTAAGTTGTTTAACGCCATGGTTTCAGTACTTGTTGCGCCAACTTTCAGTCGTAGACTAATCCAGGCATTATGCTTATTTTGCAATATATAGGCTGCATACATATGGATTTAGGCTGAGTTATGCAATTTTGATATTATGCTCGTGTCTAAATAAGATTTGTGCCTACCTGGAGGGACCATAAGTCAATATTGTTCTTGACCATTTGTACTCCAAAGTACATTTTTAAGTGAGGTGCGTACCTGCGAATTTCAATGAGTAGTTTTTTGTGTATCCTGCAACCGACTTAAAATGCAATTTTCAAACTATGAGATCAAACTACTGTCAGTCAAAACATGTAAGGGATGCACGCCATACAATTTCTGCAACCATGTCTTTTTAAACTTTTTTACCTCTAGAAGCCAAACGGGCACATACGGGCAGATAAAACCTTTTGAATTATGTAAAGAAATAATCAAAGAACATGTTTTGCAAATATGGCAAATATAGAAATATACAGATTTTTTTATTTTCCGTCAAAGTTGAAAAATAGTGAAAAAACGGATAGTTTTTAAATAGTGATTTACCAGGAGAAACTCAAAGCAAACAGTTATTTTTTTTTATCATTATACATTTAATAAATACATCAATCAATATAAACAAAAAATAAGGCGATTCGTTACCTATTTTTCGTGATATTACACCTGAAATCGCAACAAATTGACTAATAATTGTGTGTTTTTTTGAAAACCGAAAGTCGGTCAACTTTAAACGGTTATAACTTCTAAACTAAAAATGTGATAATATTAGGAGTAGCATATTTGAAATCGTTGAAAAGTTTCCTATGACATGGGTTTATTCAAAACTTCGTCGGCGCACATGAAAATTTTGATTTTTGCAACCTCGTTTGCTCTACGGGCGCCACTGTGCGACGTTAGAAATGTTTCTTTCTTTATTTGGATTTTCCCGTTCCCGGTTTGTTAATTATTGTCACCGATTATACGCTTGAAGCTGGGGTTTTTTTTCCAAAAGTCACTTTCCGAATTTTTTTTTCTAAATTGTTCTTATTATTTTTTTTTTTTTTTTAACAAACAAAATTTTGATTTGCACCTCATTTATCACACTTGTTATATTTAGTTTTGTTTCTTAGTTTTCTCGACACAGTTAAACGTATTTTGATTTTATTTGGATATTGTGTAAATAATTAATTAAATTGTTTTTTTTTTGTCTTCTGAAATTTCAGAATGTCCCTGCTCGTGCGCCACTGTAACGACGCAATTTTGCCTTAACCTGGGTAAGCTGAGCCTTGTCCAGGGTCGTTAACAGAAAATTTAAAAAATCACTCGATGTTTAGTATGGAAGGACAGACGGTGGATAATTAGTGCGGAAGGACGGACACGTCTATGAAGTTAAATTGCCGTCGATGGATAACTGGAATGGACGGACACGTCCAATATATTGAACTGCGGGTATCAAATTGTTGAAGAGAGACGGACACACTAGTAGATTTGTGCGGAAGGACGGACACGTTTATGAAATTAAATTGCCGTCGATGATTAACTAGAATGGACGGACACGTCCACTGTGTTGAACTGTCGGTACCGAATTGTTGAAGAAGGACGGACACACTAGTAGATTCAGGCGGAAGGACGGACACGTTTAATGTGTTAAATTGCCGTCGATGAATAGCTGGAATGGACGGACACGTCCAATGTGTTGATCTGCCGATCTGGTACCGAATTGTTGAAGAAGGACGGACGCACTAGCAGATTTGTGCATAAGGACGGACACGTTTAATATGTTGAATTTCTGTTGATGAAGAGCTGGAACGGACGGACACGTCCGATGTGTTGAACTGCCGGTTTCGAAATGTGAGGAAAGATGGACACTCGATATTTTTATGAAAACTTTATAAACTTTATTTATTTTAAAACATATACAATAATGAACTACAGATATTATACGAATTTAATACCACGACAAATAAAGTGTTAAACACGGTACTGAGGTCGTTGAAGTCGTGCGATACGGTCGTGTTCTAATTGTGCTCTGTTTATTTTGTCAATTTTGTGTTAATAAAAAACTTTTAAAATTTTTAAAAACATTTGATACTATTAAATATAACACAAACAAGCTGTTTGAATTTCGAAGTAAATTATATATAATAAAATCAAAAACAATAATATAAACAAGAAAACATTGTGAAAGAAACAAAATACAGAAACAACAACTGTGACACATAATGTTTATTCTTTGTCAACTGAACAACAACAAATAACTATTTGGCTGTTTTGTCCATGTATAATACTGGTTTATAATTATCTATTATTGACAGTTTTGAA
Source organism: Cordilura impudica (assembly GCA_963682025.1). Taxonomy (NCBI): domain Eukaryota; kingdom Metazoa; phylum Arthropoda; class Insecta; order Diptera; family Scathophagidae; genus Cordilura; species Cordilura impudica. The sequence goes on from OY821517.1 coordinate 232,719,153, forward strand.
GCCACTGGTGAAATTTATACAGTATTGTATTTGTCGGAACAAACGTTAAATTTAAATATATATTGAGTGTAAAATCGTATAAATACTTCAAATTCATTAAGAATACCCAAAATACTGGTAGGTTGTGTGTAGGCAGATCGTAGCTTTACTGTAATCGTTACCGTTGCCGTTTTTTGTGTTGTGCTGTTTTTGACCTGTAGAGCTTAATAATGGCATGTTTGAAAAAAGGCTGCTCTTTGGTTGATTATGAAGAAAGAATGCTTACCTGTTGGCTTTGTCATGGTTTATGTCACTTTAAATGTAGTGGCCTGTCTGGTTTGGTGGCTGAGTCAATATTTAAACATAAAAACTTGCACTGGCGCTGTAATGGATGTCAAAAAATTGGTGCTGATATTTATCGTTTCTTTCAAAGTACGAAAGATAATTTTTTGCAAATTCAACAAAACCTAAATAATTTATCTTGTCAAATTAATGCTTATGGAAAGCTTTTTGATGATTTCAAATCCTTAGAGGGATTGCTGTCCCATCCCCAACTCGTCGTAAGTCACCAAGGTTCTTGAATAAATAAAATTCTAGTCAGAATCTTGGTCCTAATGGAGCACATCAGAATGGTACTACTGCTACTGCATCTGCTTTATATTTACCAAATCCTTTTCAAAATATTACAGGTATTGATCCTGCCGTTTCTCATTCAAACAACGTTCAAGTTTACATTAATAAACGTACTCCAATATTAAATGAAACTGCAGCATTTCCGATTACATCAAATGCTAATAACCATAGTACTCAGCATGCTCTGAACATTATTGCTCCAAATATTTCTTCAATGCCTAGAACTGCTACGGCTAATAATTTACTTTATAATCCTGAGAACGCTGGTCGATTGATTAATTTTGATGCTGCATCACCAATCCCATCTGCTTCAACATCTGGTACTTCAAATATAGTGCCTACAACTGGTATTGAATCAATACCCACTCCTAGGTTGCGAACAATTCCTCCGAAGAAAACTATATTTGCTACACGTTTCGCACATGATACGAAAGCTGATGAGATAAAATTTTATGAGATCTCTAAAATTAAAAACTGTATTCCTGAGGATATAAGTGTTTACAAAATGAATTCCAGAAATAGAGCATCATTTAAAATAATTGTTCCTGAATACCTATTTGAACAAATCGTAGATGCCAGTTTTTGGCCTAAAAACGCATTAATACGTGAATTTATATATAGAGAAGAAGATAATGCTCGGCTTCCCAAATCCGCTGATCAAAATCCAAAAAACTAATATACATCTTGTATCAAAACGTTAGAGGTATGAATTCAAAACTTTCGTCAATTTATTGTAATAGCTTTGGCTTCAGTAATCATATTATTATATTTACGGAGACCTGGCTCAGTAAAAAAAGTTAATAACTCTGAGATTTTGTGAAAGTTGAGAAAGTTGTGAAAGAATTGAATCTGATAAAAATAATAATCAGTGTAATAATGTAATAAAAAAGTCTGGTGGCGGCGTATTGGTTGCTATACTAAACGAATTTTCGTCTGAAGAAATTATCTTAAACGATTTTTTACATATTGAGATTATATGTGTTTTAGCTAAAATTAATAACAGGTCCATATACATTATTTGCTCATACATACACCATGTGAATAATATTAAACTTCTGCGTGCTAAAAATAGTTATCGAGTGGTTAAAGCAAATGGTGTCTATCAATTCTCACTCAGTTTATAAACTTATTTACATAAGAAGGCAAAGTTGGTCTGAGAATGGCAATTGAGTTTTCGGCGCTAAAGCTGAGCGGTGTATCTTACTAAAGATATTTCCAACCTTTTAAAGACGATCGGTACCGGTTGTCATCCATATAAATCCAGCAGCTTAACGGCTGACTGCTCCCGATAATCCAGCGGCTTAACGGCTGACTGCTCCCGATAATCCAGCGGCTTAACGGCTGACTGCTCCCGATAATCCAGCGGCTTAATGGCAGACTGCTCCCGATAATCCAGCGGATTCACGGCTGACTGCTCCCGATAATCCAGCGGCTTAACGGCTTACTGCTCCCGATAATCCAGCGGCTTAACGGCTGACTGCTCCCGATAATCCATCGCCTTAACGGCTGACTGCTCCCGATAATCCAGCGGCTTCACGGCTGACTGCTCCCGATAATACAGCGGCTTAACGGCTGACTGCTCCCGATAATCCAGCGGCTTAACGGCTGACTGCTCCCGATAATCCAGCGGTTTAACGGCTGACTGCTCTCGATAATCCAGCGGCTTAACGGCTGACTGCACCCGATAATCCAGCGGCTTAACGGCTGACTGCTCCCGATAATCCAGCGGCTTAACGGCTGACTGCTCTCGATAATCCAGCGGCCTGTGCTGACTGCTCCCGGCTAACCCCGCTCTTATCATTACAGGTGGCCAGGACACAGCACAGCTCACGACAGCAACTCTAGTCGCACCACCGCCTTCTGCCGGCTGCTGACGCTCTCTCGACCGGTCGCGCCGCCGACTACCTGTATGCCCGAGTCACGCCATCTACTGTGCCGCCACCTGTCTGCCACTGTCAATCAATCGACGCATCTAAGCCATCTACTGTGGCGCCATCTGCCTGCTAGCATAGTCGTGCCAGGTCATCTGCTGTGCCGTCATCTGTCGACCAGTATCACCGCACTTCTGATATCATCAGCCGGCACATCCACGCCACCCGCGGTGCCGCCATCTGCCTGCCAGTGTCATCGCACTGCCAATACCATCAGCCGGTGCACCAAAGCCATCTACTGTGCCGCCATCTGTCTGCCAGTATCAACGCAACGCCGATATCATCAATCGGTGCATCCAACCCACCATCCGACCGATCACGCCGCCACCTATTGGCCAGTAGTCGCACCGCCCGTCGACCGACGCACTCCAGCATACCACTGCGCTGCCATCCGTCGGCCAGTAGTAGTAACGGCTGTCGCTCGACGCACCCGAGTCAACCACTACGCCATCATCTGCCGGCCAGTAATCGCGCCACCTCTCAACCGAGTCAACCACTGCGCCGCCATCTGTCGACCAGTATACTCGAGTCACCAGCTACCGGCTAGCATAGTCACCACCGACCGGCATAGCCGACCTCCCGATAATACGAAAGCAGAACTGTTGTCAGTCGCGTCTTCATACGTATATAGATACATCTAAACATATATACACTATTAGCACTTAAATAAACTACTTTGTAACTAAAAGGTTTATAGTGTTTTATTGCATAAGGTTTGAGGATCCTTAGGCTGACCCTGGAGATGACTGAACTACCTCAGCCGTCGATCAAAATCCTTGTTATAAATGGCGCCCGAGCAGGGACCCAATTTGAAAATGGAATGCGGAAAATCCGAAAAACCGCCAACGAGATCGAATTGGGTGCAAGACAACCTGACAACACCCCAGAGTTCTCAACCACCAGTAATCGAATAACTGACACACCTGAAAAGACAAATACCACTCCAATTCTGCCACGAGGCACTTACCCTCCACCCGAGGTGGAAATCCCACGAAGGTCCGAAATTTCACCGAGCGAAATCATGACTATCATTCAACGCTGGGACCTCAGGTATGGTGGCAATGATACCGAATTAGTGGATTTCCTCGAAAGGTTCGAGGAACTAGCGGAGTGCTACCAGATCGCACTGGATAGACTGCTGCCATCTCTTTTGGGGGTCCTTAATGGCAACGCCCTCAAATGGTATCGGATTAACCGGTGCCACATAACGACATGGGCCCAATTCAAAAGTGAGGCAGAAAAATTCTTTTTGCCGAGACGGCACCTAGCGCACCTCGAGCAAGCTTTCTATAACCGAAAGCAGACCAACCGCGAGAGGGCAAAAGATTTTATCCTAAGCATGCTGACGCTCGCTCGACAGCACCCACAGCTACGAGCAGTCAATCGCCTGGACCGAATCTACGATGGCCTCCGTACCGAGTATCGGCATTATGTGCGACGCAGTGACTTCGCAACCCTCGACGAACTGATTGCCATGACGGACGAATATGAGTCATTGAAAAGAGAGGAACGGCCACCGAGTTCCCACATGATCGTCGAGGGTCAATACCATCGATGGGATCGGTGTCGGCAGTGCAAAGCGAAGGGGCACAAACGCGGGGACTGCCCAAACCATCCCAAAAGATTTTGTTCGTATTGCGGGCAGGACGATACTCTCACCCGGGACTGTCATTGTCATCGACAACAACCAAAACGCAACACCGTCACCCTCCCAGAACAGGACGGCCGATACTCTCTCCAAGTGAGGCTGCAAGGGCATGCAGTTCAAGCGCTCGTTGACAGAGGTGCCTCCTGCACCTACCTCAACAAAACCATTGGAGAACAGCTAGAAAGGCTGAACGTGCCACGAACAAATTGCCGTGGAACGGTTCAAATGGCTGATCAGTCCCTCGCATCACGCCTAAACACCTACACTGTACAGCTTGAGTATGGCGGGAGAGGGGTAATACTGCCAGCATCCGTAATACCGACACTGGCAGAACCTATGATCCTTGGCATATGGATTTCCTCAGATTGTTCAATATACAGATAATTTTAAATGGAACATCGTTACCAAAACAGAAAACCCAGCCCGCCCATGCCCTCAAAAGTGACCATAAAATCGTGCATACTAAGGAACCCATGCGCCGGATAAAACATCAAAACGCAACTCAAATAAAGGAGAAACGAAAAGCCACACAGCATACACGGCCAGCGACAATAGGTCGCCCGATCCCGAATCAACCATCAACCGAAGCCATCACCCGTCGAGAAATGCTGCACCGCCAGACCAACGCACAAATGCCATCATCAAACCCAGCACCAGTCCGAAGGGTTCGAATCACTCATAGTCCAGCCTTCGCCCGTGCCATAAGACATATTAACCACCCTGCAGATCATAATTCCACCGCAAAAACCAACTTCGGCAGCAACATCACTGACGGAGCATCGCTCCCCGAAGTAAGGGGGGGATGTAACAACGCAAATTGTATTGTACATAAAAGCCACCAATCAACCACCCAACTACCATACATTAAAATCCACCGTAGCGCACAACCTATATGTAACAAACATCAATATCTACGTCACAGCAGTAAAAACATATATACTCAACCAAACATGAACAAAACCCAGCTCCCTTACAAAACTGCAGATCAACATACACGCACAACCACACATCATCTCTCAATAGTAAAACATCGACGTCACAGTAACAAATATACACATTCAACCAAACATGAACAAACCAAGTTACACCACGTAGACAACATTCGCATATGTTAAACATACATGTACAACCACACACCATGTGAATAATATTAAACTTCTGCGTGCTAAAAATAGTTATCGAGTGGTTAAAGCAAATGGTGTCTATCAATTCTCACTCAGTTTATAAACTTATTTACATAAGAAGGCAAAGTTGGTCTGAGAATGGCAATTGAGTTTTCGGCGCTAAAGCTGAGCGGTGTATCTTACTAAAGATATTTCCAACCTTTTAAAGACGATCGGTACCGGTTGTCATCCATATAAATCCAGCGGCTTAACGGCTGACTGCTCCCGATAATCCAGCGGCTTCACGGCTGACTGCTCCCGATAATCCAGCGGCTTAACGGCTGACTGCTCCCGATAATCCAGCAGCTTAACGGCTGACTGCTCCCGATAATCCAGCGGCTTCACGGCTGACTGCTCCCGATAATCCAGCGGCTTAAGGCCTGACTGCTCCCGATAATCCAGCGGCTTCACGGCTGACTGCTCCCGATAATCCAGCGGCTTAACGGCTGACTGCTATAGCAAACAAGATAGTTTTTTAGTTTAAATAGTATTTATTTTTATTTATACTTCAGCTCTATCTAGGAGCTGAGTCTTTTAATGCTAAATTATTGATTATAAAATGTTCTTCTTTATATACATATTTTCAACCTATATTAACAACAATGTGTTACCTGCACTTGGGTCAGCATAAGCATAAGTGTGCCAGCGTAACAACAACATACAATAACAATATATGCAGTCATACAATGTTTTGCAAATGCAGTGGTCAGCAATATTGATATTTGTTATTTCCGCATTTGCAAATATTGTACGCTATGCAGTGTGGGTATTATACAGCACACTACGAAAGTCGTGTTACGCTACACCTTCCTTTTTTATAAGAATGTTCATATAACATTTTGTTCTATGGACATTCTTTTATTATTTGTACTTTTGGTTTTTTTTTTTTTTTTTGTGGTTGTATCAAGTGCAAGTTTCACATTTTACAATAAATTTATTTTATTTTATTTACAAATATAGATTTAAAGAAAAGAATGCATATTGTTTATTTAATATTGTATAACTTAAGTCTATTCTTATGAACTATTTGTTCTTTATTTGTTTTCTTATCAACTATCGTTACATTATTTCTGAAATCTATTTTCTTAATTTTATATGGCCCTTTATATGCCATCTCTAACTTATGTCCTGCATCATTTCTTACTAAGACTAAATCTCCTATTTTAAAATTGTAATCTAATTTTGTTTTATCATAATTAATTTTTTGTTTTATTTTATTTATATCTAATAGTTTTTTAACTCTATCTATTGCTACTTCTAATCTAAATTTAATTTCCTTAGCATAATTATCTATATTATAAAGTGGTGTAACTCTATCTACTTCACTAAATTGTCTAAAATTGTTTGGAATTTTTCCAAAAATAAGTTCATAAGGGCAATAATCATGTACTGTAGATGGTGTAGTGTTAAAACAGTACGTGAAATATTTGAGCCATTCATCCCAGTCGTCTTTATCTACTGATATGTAGTTTCGTACGTATTCGTTAAAAGTCCGGTGACTTCTTTCTATCGTACCTAGTGTCTGGTGATGATGTGCTGTCGATGTGCGTTTATCTATCTTCAATATGTTGCAAAGCTCTGTCAGTATAGAGTTCTTGTATTCTGTGCCCATATCCGAAATGAACGTCTTCATTGGACCGTATATAAGCACAAAATTTTCAAATATCGCTTTTGCGATCGTCTTAGCTGATTTATCTTTTATTGGTATTGTTACCAAGTATTTAGTTAAGTCACATATCATTGTGACTGCATATTCATTTCCATAAATTGACTTTGGAAATGGTCCAATTGTATCTACGTACACCGTATCAAAAGCCCTATTTGGTGTCTCCGTTATTGTCATTGGACTTTTTATATGTTTCTCCGTTTTAGCCAATTGACATTTATGGCATGTTTTCACATATTTGGCAATGTCTTTTGTCATATTTTTCCAGTAATAGTATCTCCTGATCTTCTCAGTGGTTCTATATATCCCACAATGTCCTCCTTCTATAGGATCATCATGGTATTTCAGCATTATCTCACGTATTGCCTTTGCATTCGTGTTATCAATTTTAGTTACTTCGTTTAATAGCGCTATTCTGATTTCATTCAGTGTTTTATTGCCCATATTCTCAAATTCACTTATCGAGACAAATTCGAAAATCTTCTCATGTGGTGAAATTTGAATCTTATTAATATTTAGTTTACAGGCTATTCGTTCTAGCCTAGGGAAAAATTGTCCTAAGTCAATATTCCCTTTAGTAAACACATCATCTATTCTTATGCTAGCATATATGGATTTTCCCTTTTTGATGTAACATCTGTTGAGTAAAATCTTTAATTTATAATATCTTTTGACGTCTATATTATTCAATGGTATATATACCTTGGGCTTATTATTATTATTGATATTTTGCTGATTTACTACTGGTTTACTAATTTCCTCTTCCTTAGTCATCGATCTTGTCGTGACCCTTAAAACGGATGAAATCTTGTCGTTAATATCCTTTAAGTCATTTATTGTAATGCGCGACAGTGCGTCGGCAACATAATTATCTTTTCCCCTGAGATATTCTACTGTGAAATCATATTCCTCCAGATCGAGTCTCATTCTCGTTAGCTTAGAACTTGGATTTTTCATGGAGAACAGATATGAAAGTGGTCTATGGTCTGTTCGGACCAAAAAATGTTTTCCATATATATATGGTCTGAAATATGTGACAGCCCAGTGTATGGCAGTTAATTCCTGTTCAATGGTCGATTTGTGAAAGTTTTAGATGCATAGGCCACAGGTAGGTGTCTACCTTCATGTTCCTGTGTTAAAACTGCACCGCAAGCATGCTTACTCGCATCTGTTGTTATGCAAAATTCCTTCGTAAAGTCTGGGTACTGAAGCAATGTTGGGCTCATTAATGCCTTCTTTAAATACTTAAACGCGCACTCACAATCTTTTGTCCACTGAAATGGTACTCCCTTTTTGGATAGCCTTGTAAGGTGTCTGGAATGTTCAGAGAAGTTTCTAATAAATCGTCGGTAATAGTTGCAAAACCCGACAAACCTTCGTGCGCTATCGGCGTCCGTAGGCGTCGGGTAATTTTCTATCACCGAATATTTACTATCATCTGGTAATATTCCTCTATCAGTTCATTTGTGGCCAAGAGGTAACCTCTCACAAAGAATGAACATTTTTGGGGGTGTAGTTTAAGATTGTGTTTACGGCAAAGATCGAATACATCCTTCAAATTTGAAAGCATATGTTTTTCAGAACATCCCAATACAACCAAGTCATCCATATATAGGAATGCTTGATTCGGCTTTAGACCACTGAAGGCTAATGTCATCATTCTTTGCAATGAATTCGGTGCTATTTTTAAGCCATATGGTAGTCTAGTAAATCTGTATGAACCATTGTTTGTTGAAAATGACGTCAACTCTCTACAGTTCTTTTCCAAACCAATTTGATGAAACCCGGACATCAAGTCCAAACAAGAAAAATATTTTGCTCTACCTAGTTGGTCTAGAATATCGTCTATTCTAGGCAACGGGAATTTATCTGATATTAGTTTTTTATTTATCTGCCTATAATCTATCACCAAGCGCCATCTTTTTTCATCTGTTCCGGGAAGTGATTTCTTTGGTACCAACAGAATTGGGCTATTGTATTCCGAAAATGATGGTTCGATTATCTTGTCATCTATTAGTTTTTCAACCTGTTTGTTTATTTCCTCCTTATGAGATTCTGGTATGCGATAATTTTTAATATACGTTTGTTGATTATCTTTTACTCTCAGTTTTTGTTCATAGAAATTGTTGGTAGTAATTGTTTCAGTCCCTAAGCCAAAAATATCATTGTATTCTAAACAAAGCTTAGTTAAAATTGTTCTGAACTGTTCAGGAAAGTTTCCCTTCAAAAGGTCCAAAACTTCAGATTTTCTTTGGCTATTTTTATGTGGTTTTTGTTTTACTATTTCATAGTCAGACATTTTCTCGGTTTTTATGTTATTTTGCCTAATTGTTACTATTTTATGTGTGGTATTTAAAAAACGAACCAATGCGTTATTTGATTTTACCAGTGTATTTGGTACAAAGACACCTGGTACGATTTCTTGATTTGGTATTAGTACATCGTCTTCAAGCTCCGGAAACCTGATTTGACGAATCACTTCTGACCTTGGTGGGAGTGTTATTCCATTGAAGCCGTTCGTAAGTGGAATTTCTATTACATGCGACAGATTGGGTGGTCGTAGTACGAGGTAATCATGGTTCCCATTGAAATCTAGTATACATTTATACTTTTTAAAAAAATCCATTCCAAGGATACCGTCGCAAGGTATTGGAAAATTATTTTGTACTACTTGGAAATCATGTGGTATCAAAAAACCTCTAAATTTTAGGTCAATAAATACATTACCTATTGAACGAATTTTACCCTGTCCTATTCCACTCAATGTGGTTGTTCTGTTTCTGTTAATTTGTGTTTGATAAAAATGTTTAGTTTTTATAACCGAAATGTCTGCTCCTGTATCTACCAACAGTGTTACCGTGTTGTTCGTGTCGTTAATTTTTATATTAACATAAAAACTTAAGCTGAGGTTAAGGTTGTATATGTAGTTGGTATTGTTATTATGATATATCTCAGAGGATTTTAGCAGCTTTCCGAATCATTTTCATGTGACTCTGCTGCTCTGACGTAATTTCTGTTACATCTGTGGTTCTGATTTTGTTGAACCCTGTTGTGAATAGGTTTTTGTTGGGGTCTGCCGTTGTTACTGTTATTACTATTATTGCGTGGGTAATTGTACCTTCCACGATATTGTCTGTAGTTATTATTTCGGTTAAACTTCTGCCCGAAATACAATACGGCATTTTGTTGCCCTGTTGCTTCAGTGCAGCTGTTTATGAATTTGCCGACGGCCTCATTCATGTTACTGAATTGGCCTGCTTCCATGATAAGTTTAACTTTATCGATGGTGCAATTTTTGGTTAGTGCCTTTACTGCAACCTGTGTTGAATATTTACATGCCAATTCGCATGGCAAACTATCTGATAAATAGGCATTTTCTAATGACTTCGTTAAATTCTCTATTTCACTGCAATAGTTATTGGCAGTTTTATTGTTTTGTCGGGTATTCATTATTTATGCTGTCAATACCTCAACCGACTCGCCCTTTACTGAGTTTTTTAGTTTATGTATTATCTCAGTAATGGTTTGTTCATTACCTATTAAATTTCTTGCACTTCCCTTTAACTTTGTTTTTATTAAAGAGACTGCGATAGATTCGTGGTCACCTTTGATGGATTCTATTAACTGTAACGAGTCTATAAAGGAACGTAAATTTTCTGGTTTTCCATCAAATTCTATGATCAGCTTTGAAGCTGTGTTCAGAAAGTCAACGACTGTTTGTGTCATTTTTACCTCTGTACTTTTCAAAGAGGTTCCAATATTCTCTGAATTTTCAGTTTCTACTAAGAATTTTACCTCTTCGTGTAGTGTATCTGGTAATTTTACGTTAACACCCTTCTTAGACGATATAATCAGGATTCTAGTCTTGACATCTAAGAAAAAACTTTCAGCAGCTGTCCTATTTGGTGTCGTGAGTCTGTTATAATTTGCATTTAGCAAAACCCTGATTTGTTCTAACTTTTCGCATAAGATTCTAATATTTTTTATTATTGTTTCCTCTTTTGTGCTTCTATCTATATTTAAACATTTATAAGATTTGTCGAACTCCTCTTTGATTAGTCTCACCTTCTGAATTATTTCTTGCCAATCCATGGGAAAATTATTAAAATTTTGTTTAAGTCATTGGCTCTGCTCAAATATTTCTTTTTTAATTTCTTGGTGTTTAAGGCATAAATATGCAATGCAAAATTTAAGCTAATCAGTACGGTTATTATTAGTAAACAACACTCAATTAATTTTAGATCGATTGAGTCTTCTTTTATTTCTACTTCATTAATAACATTTGCATTGGGATTCTCTATTTTTGATTGACGACCTCCCATTTTCCTTCGCTATTTATTTTGTATTTTTTTTTCTATTATTTATTTCTATTAAATATTTTTCTGACTGCCTCAATAATTTAACCGAATCTTATATCTTGCTAATTATATATCTTCCCTAGTAATTCATTATTTTCATCAATAGCTTATACTATTTTACATGCATCAGTTTTATTTATGTATATATTTAATTTATAAAATATAAAATATTTCATTTTAATTTAATATCTGTTTTTTTTTTCAACAGCATAATTACAATAGTGTTTTTGTTTTTATATATATAATAGCATCAAGATTAAATATAACCTTTTCAAAAAAAAATTAGATTAATTGAACTGCATGCCTTTGTGGATTTTTTCTTACAAATTACTGTTTTTATTTTCTATTTCAATTTTTTATTTTTTTTATTTATTTATTTGCCAAGAGCGGTTAACGCTTTCTGGCCTACGGGTGCATAACGGGATGCTCCACTTTTTTTTTTTTGTTTTTGGTAAATCTAGGGTGAACTACCTGTTCGTTGTTTTATTAGGGGCATATTGATGTGTATATTGATATATACCATGGGTCTTTTGATGTGTTTTTCCTTCGTTTTCTGCTGGCCCGTCTTTCTTCTGTACTCTTCTATGAAGATAGGTTTTGTCCCTTCCGCCATTGATTTTGCAATATCCACTGTCTTTAGGCCAGACAGTATCTTCCTTCAACGCAGCTGATGGATCGTTGTGGCTGATCCACCAGGACAATATTATTATGCGATTTTTTTTTTTTTTTTATTATTTTCAGGATTGCTCAATTTGAGAGCATAATCCTTGTCTTATATATATATATTTTTTTTTCATATATATATTTTTTTTTACAATGCTCATCTAAGGAGCACTGGCAGGATCGCCATATAGCAAACAAGATAGTTTTTTAGTTTAAATAGTATTTATTTTTATTTATACTTCAGCTCTATCTAGGAGCTGAGTCTTTTAATGCTAAATTATTGATTAATTGATTATAAAATGTTCTTCTTTATATACATATTTTCAACCTATATTAACAACAATGTGTTACCTGCACTTGGGTCAGCATAAACATAAGTGTGCCAGCGTAACAACAACATACAATAACAATATACGCAGTCATACAATGTTTTGCAAATGCAGTGGTCAACAATATTGATATTTGTTATTTCCGCATTTGCAAATATTGTACGCTATGCAGTGTGGGTATTATACAGCACACTACGAAAGTCGTGTTACGCTACACTGCTCTCGATAATCCAGCGGCCTGTGCTGACTTCTCCCGGCTAACCCCGCTCTTATCATTACAGGTGGCCAAGACACAGCACAGCTCACGACAGCAACTCTAGACGCACCACCGCCTTCTGCCGGCCGCTGACGCTCTCCCGACCGGTCGCGCCGCCGACTACCTGTATACCCGAGTCACGCCATCTACTGTGCCGCCACCTGTCTGCCACTGTCAACACAACGCCGAAATCATCAATCGGCGCATCTAAGCTATCTACTGTGCCGCCATCTGCCTGCTAGCATAGTCGTGCCAGGCCATCTACTGTGCCGCCATCTGTCGACCAGTATCACCGCACTCCTGATATCATCAGCCGGCACATCCACGCCACCCACGTTGCCGCCATCTGCCTGCCAGTGTCATCGCACTGCCAACACCATCAGCCGGCGCACCAAAGCCACCTACTGTGCCGCCATCTGTCTGCCAGTAACAACGCAACGCCGAAATCATCAATCGGCGCATCTAAGCCATCTACTGTGCCGCCATCTGCCTGCTTGCATAGTCATGCCAGGCCATCTACTGTGCCGCCATCTGTCGACCAGTATCACCGCACTCCTGATATCATCAGCCGGCACATCCGCGCCTCCCACGGTGCCGCCATCTGCCTGCCAGTGTCATCGCACTGCCAATACCATCAGCCGGCGCGCCAAAGCCATTTACTGTGCCGCCATCTGTCTGCCAGTATAAACGCAACGCCGATATCATCAATCGGTGCATCCAAGCCACCATCCGACCGATCACGCCGCCACCTGTTGGCCAGTAGTCGCACCGCCCGTCGACCGGTGCACTCCAGCATACCACTACGCTGCCATCCGTCGGCCAGTAGTCGTAACGCCTGTCGCTCGACGCACCCGAGTCAACCACTACGCCATCATCTGCCGGCCAGTAATCGCGCCACCTGTCAACCGAGTCAACCACTGCGCCGCCATCTGTCGACCAGTATACTCGAGTCACCAGCTACCGGCTAGCATAGTCACGCCACCGACCGGCATAGCCAACCTCCCGATAATACGAAAGCAGAACTGTTGTCAGTCGCGTCTTCATACGTATATAAGTTAACGATGGCACATGTGACATATGAGGTGATACCTAAGTAATACACTAAATGCTTACGCCATGTCTACCAATTCGAACAAAACATTCTCAAGCTTTATGCTTACGTTTGTTTGTTTGTTTCACATAGTAATACAATTCCACGCACACGTTGCATTGTCAGCAAGTAAACAACGAACAAGACATGGAATGGGCTCGCTTTAAGTAGATTGCATTTTTTTTTTGTTTGGCAGTTAAGAAATAAAACTCAAGAAGAGTAGTAATTAAGTTTAGTAAATAAGCATTAATTTAAGTAAAAATATAAAATAAATAAAGTGAACCTTTTTAATAGAAAACCCACATAAAAGTAACTGGCGACCAACGTGGGGCTTGCGAAGAAATTTTTTTTAACAAGAAAATATTCGGAGCAAACAACAATAAAATTCAAAAGTTCAACAAGCGGAAATTTTTTTTTAAATTCAACAAGTGAAATTAAAAAATTCAACAACTGTATAAAATATAAATTTTTTAAACAAATTTTTTTGAAATTAAAAAATAAAAATCAACAAGTAAATATCAAAAACTTATTCAACAAAAGCAATTAGGAAATTGGATCATAGCTATAGTTACCAGAGTTTCGAAATAGCCTGGGCTGCGTGAAGAACAAACCAACAGCTGGAAACATCAACAAAATTGCCACAACAATCCAAAAACAACCGAAGTTCGCAGCACAGCAGAAACATCAACAAATTATATCAACAAATCAACAGCTAGAAACATCAACAAAATTTTAACAACTACCGAAGTTCGCAGCATAGCAGAAACGTCAACAAATTATACCAACAACTGGAAACATCAAATTGCAACAACACAACTGTAAAAATTAAGATGGTATATGAATATCTGTAAGTAGAGTGTAGAAATTTAGCGATAAATTTTTTATTTTTGTAAAACAAAAAACTAGAAAAAATTGTGAATGTTTGCACGGGTTGTTAAATCTTTGGTAACTTATTTTATTTTTGTGCGTGACTTATCGAACCGTGATAAGATAAAATTAAAATTAAATTTTTTTTAAATTAAATTAATTGTCGAGTAAACGTTTGTTAAATTTTTTGTGCGCGAATCGAACCGCGATCAGTTTAAAATTTTTTTTTAATTATCGAGTAAACTTTTGTGCGTGACTTATCGAACCGCGATAGATACATTTTCTTGATCATTTTGTTTGAAATTATTTGCGTCCCATTAACTAACCATAATGAGTGACAGCTACACTACCGACTTCGAGACTGACGGATCCAGCACAGAGGAATTGGCTTGAATGACTTCATCGGGTGACTCAGGAATAGAATACGATGGACACAGGACCATAGTTAGAAGAACACTACGACTTCTGACTTACGTCGCAGAAGATTGGAAATTGGGTTGTAAAATTGAAAATATTCTAAAACCGAAAATATTCAATTCTACATAGTAGAAAAACATTAATTACGTTCTACAAGAAAATTAATAAAAATATTCCAAAATGAAAAAATTTTTAATCAATTCTACATAGTAGAAAGGCACTTGTTATAAAAACAATTCCTAAAACATTTTTATGGTAAAAAATTTTTTTTGAAGAGGAAAACATTCTAAAATTCTAGAAACATTTCTAAAAACATTTAGTATAAGAAATCCTAAAAACATTTCATTTTACAAAACATTTTAAGATCATAACATTGTTAAAGAAAGGACAAAATTCTAGAACATTTTATTACAGAAATATTAGATTATTAATAGATACGGGAGCTTCTAAGAATTACATAAAACACCTGAGCGAACTGAGAAACATAGTACCAGTTAATAACCCCTTTTTAGTAAAATCGATCCACGGTTTTAACTCCATTGATAAGAAGTGCACACTTAACCTATTCAGCACGAATAGTACATTTTTCATATTGCCATCACTGTCAACATTTGATGGTATACTAGGCCTAGATCTGCTAACGCAAATAAGTGCAAAACTAGATTTCAAAAATAGTGAACTCCAGACTCAAAACGGCTCGGAGAAACTAAGTGTGCAAATGTAAATTTCACACAAGTGGAAGATATAGTGGTACCCCACATAGTTCTTAAGAAATTTCAGAATATGATGAAGAGTCTATTAGGAGTTTTTGCAAACCCTAATGAATCTCTTCCCTTCAACACAAACATCGTCGCCACCATCCGCACTAATAGCAACGACCCGGTATATTCAAAGCTTTACCCTTACCCGATGGGTGTGGCCGAATTCGTAAATAACGAGATACGTAATTTATTAAAGAACGGAATAATCAGGCCCTCCAGGTCCCCATATAACAACCCCATTTGGGTTGTCGACAAGAAGGGAAAAGACGAACTTGGAAATATTTTGAAACGTCTTGTTATTGACTTCAGAAAATTGAACGAGAAGACTGTCGACGACAGGTATCCTATCCCGGACGTGACAGTGATTTTAGCAAACTTGGGTAAAGCGAGATATTTTACGACGCTCGATCTTAAATCGGGTTTCCACCACATATCGCTAGCGGATAAAGATAGGGAGAAAACGGCTTTCTCAGTAGGAAATGGGAAATATGAATTCTGCAGGCTCCCTTTCGGTTTGAAGAATGCCCCCATCATTTTTCAAAGGGCCATTGATGACGTTCTAAGGGAACAGATTGGAAAGTCATGCTATGTTTATATAGATGACGTAATAATCTTTTCGGAAAATGAGGAGGCCCATGTTAACCACATTGCATGGGTACTGAGTAGGCTGTATGAAGCAAACATGAGAGTCTCTCGTGAGAAATCACACTTTTTTAAGGAAAGTGTAGAATACCTCGGCTTCATTGTATCTCGAAATGGTATAAAGACAAGCCCCGATAAGGTAGATGCGATCCGCAACTACGAACAGCCCACTACATTATTTAACATCAGATCCTTTTTGGGATTAGTGAGCTATTATCGATGTTTCATTAAGGATTTTGCTTCGATAGCAAAACCTCTGACCGATATTCTAAAGGGTGAGAATGGCAAGGTCAGTGCCCATCAATCAAAAAAGATAAAGGTGAACTTGGACGAGAGACAAGTTCAAGCTTTTGTCAAACTAAAGGAAATATTGGCTTCAGAGGAGGTCATGTTGTTTTACGCGGACGCCATTCGATTTAGTAACAGTTGCTTCTGCGTCGGGACTAGGAGCCGTTTTGTCACAAAATGGTAGACCTATTACAATGATTTCAAGGACTCTGAAAGGCAGGGAACTGAACTTCGCAACGAACGAACGCGAGCTACTGGCCATAGTATGGGCTCTGCAAAAACTTAGAAACTATCTCTATGGCGTAAACAATTTAAATATTTACACAGACCACCAACCGCTTACGTTTGCTGTTTCAGATCGAAACCCTAACGCTGAGATAAAACGTTGGAAGGTTTTTGTGGACGAACACAACGCAAAAATTTTCTACAAACCAGGTAAAGAGAATTACGTCAGCGACGCATTGTCGCGGCAGCATATTCATACCTTGGAAGAAGAGGCTCGCTCGGATATTGCGACGGTACACAGTGAGATGTCACTTACCTACACGATTGAAGCGACGGATAAACCAATTAACTGCTACCGAAATCAGATTGTTTTGGAGGAAGCGCGCTTCGCGCGAAAACGGAATTTCATACTTTTTGGTGAAAAAACTCGTCATGTGATTGAATTTACTGATAGGAACGCGCTTATCGAAGAAGTTAAATTAGCAGTAAACCCAGGAGTGGTGAATGCAATATACTGCGATTTACCAACCTTAGCTTGTATTCAACATGAATTAGTTAGGGTCTTTCCAGCTACTAAATTTTGGCATTGTAGAAAAATGGTGGTGGATATTTTTGATAAAAACTAATAATCGGAGATAATTAATACCGAACACAATCGAGCTCATAGGGCGGCTCAAGAAAACGTAAAACAAATTCTTGATGATTATTATTTCCCAAAAATGGCAAAATTGGCAAGCGAGATTGTAGCGAACTGTAGGATCTGTATTAGGGCCAAGTACGATAGGCATCCGATTAGGCATGAGATGGGTGAGACCCCAGTACCATCTTATACAGGAGAAATGTTACACTTTGATATACTTTGATACTTCCTCACATGTGTCGATAAGTTTTCGAAATTCGCTGTGGTTCAACCAATCCCACCCCGTACGATCATAGACTTAAAAATCCCAATTATTCAGCTAATGAACATTTTTCCGGACACAAAGAATATTTATTGCGACAATGAACCAGCGCTTAAATCTGAGACCATTACGGCTATGCTGGAAAACCAGTTTGGAGTGGTGGTTGCAAATGCTTTTCCGCTTCATAGCACTTCGAACGGTCAGGTCGAACGTTTTCATAGCACTTTGGCAGAGATTGCAAGATGTCTCAAACTCGAGAGGAAAATCGAGGATACTATCGAGCTCATAATGTTGGCTACAGCACAATATAATAAAACTATTCACTCAGTGACCAACAAAAGACCTATAGAATGGTTCACAGTACATCGACAGAAATAAGGGAAGCAATAAAGGAAAAAATCATGAAGGCTCAGCGAATTCAGCTTGATAGGGACAATAATTCAAGACGGAATAGGACTTTTGACATTGGGGAGCGTGTGCTCGTAAGGAATAATAAAAGATTAGGAAACAAGTTAACCCCTTTATATACGGAGGACAATAAGGACAATTTAAGATAAAACTAATTACTCAACCACATGCAATCACTCCACTTTTATTTTGTCCTGTTTATATTTTTTTTTTTCTTATAGGATTTTACTTATGATGACATTTCCACTGCAGGCAGTGACCGCAAAATTAATGGACTATTCTAATTCCGACTATATTCCTATTATGGACGGGGAAGTAATCATATGGCAGGATTTTGATTACCTTAGGCATACTACGAACCTGACAATGTACTCAGAAATGGCTGACGAAACCGAACAACTTACAAAACATTTTCCTTTGTCTCATATGTTGAAAGTTTTGAAATCGGATGTTACCCGAATAAGAGCAATTTTAGCATCATTTGACATCCACCACAGACATGCTAGAAGCATTAATATTTTAGGCACTGCCCTTAAGGTAGTTGCTGGTACACCGGATTTTGAGATTTTGGGAATGTAAAATTCAAGCTATATGAGATCATTAAATCAGAAAATAGACAAATACTAGTAAACACAAAAACACAGGATCAAATAAACAAAATTACGGACGCCGTTAATGTTATTATTAAAAATTCCAAAGACAAACAAATTGATACAGGACATTTATATGAAACGCTACTGGTAAGAAATAGAATAATGATGTCAGAACTTGAAACTTTAATGCTGTCCATAACCCTTGCAAAGATAGGAATAATTAACCCTGTAATTCTGGATTCCGAAGATTTAACAAAAATTGTAAACGCGCGCTCTACAAACACTACTGTGGCTGATATAATGGAGGTATCATTTATTAAAGTCTTATTAGATAATAATTTTTTGCATTTTATCATTAAGTATCCTAAGCCTAGAATAGAATGTAAGAAGGTGAGCTTATTTCCTGTCCAACATAACGGAACAATATTGCACCTTGACAAAAACAACATCGTAGCTGACTGTGAAAATAAGGTAATCGCTATTGAAAATTGCAGCGCAACACTTACGACAACTTTCTGTAAGGAGCTATTACATCCCACATGTGCTAAACAACTGCACTCTGGTGGCATAGCTCGATGCGATACTCGGCCCAGTCATCTTAATCCTTTGGTTGTAATTGATGACGGTATTATTGTCATCAATGACGACTCTGCCGTAATAAAGATGACTGATCACTCTATAATAACAGTCACCGGTACATACTTAATTACCTTCGATGACGAGATCCAGGTGAATGGGTCCATTTATAAAAATTTGAAACAAAATCTGAAAAAAAAATACCAAGCTCAGCTAGTATGGCAACTTTAAATATCACTGGGCACCAGGAAATACTGAGCCTCCCATACCTCCGGAAATTGGTAATAAAAAACCTACAATACATTGGGGAGGTCGAAGATAAACTTATCATTGGCCCAACGATCTCCACGGTTGTTATAATTGGTATTATACTAACCTATTGCTTAGTTTCTAAAGTGCGTCAGATTCAAATGAAGAAACGCCAGGATCATGCCATCCAGGTTACTATTGACAGCTTTAAGAGAACCGAGGACGGCTCTCACTTGAGTGAGGGAGGAGTTAACGATGGCACATGTGACATATGAGGTGATACCTAAATAATACACTAAATGCTTACGCCATGTCTACCAATTCGAACAAAACATTCTCAAGCTTTATGCTTACGTTTGTTTGTTTGTTTCACATAGTAATGCAATTCCACGCACACGTTGCATTGTCAGCAAGTAAACAACGAACAAGACATGGAATGGGCTCGCTTTAAGTAGATTGCATTTTTCTTTTGTTTGTCAGTTAAGAAATAAAACTCAAGAAGAGTAGTAATTAAGTTTAGTAAATAAGCATTAATTTAAGTAAAAATATAAAATAAATAAAGTGAAACTTTTTAATAGAAAACCCACATAAAAGTAACTTATAGATACATCTAAACATATATACACTATTAGCACTTAAATAAACTACTTTGTAACTAAAAGGTTTATAGTGTTTTATTGCATAAGGTTTGAGGATCCTTAGGCTGACCCTGGAGACGACTGAACTACCTCAGCCGTCGATCAAAATCCTTGTTATAAGATATCTTGCTTTTGTTCCTATCCTCTTCATAAAAAAAAGTTAACTCACAGCGATAATATCTTTTGCTTTAATAAAACTATTTACTAATTAAGAAAAACAAAATGTACAAAAATTATAGAAAATATGGAACATTGATGGATTATATGAAATACTCGTTATCAAGATCGGAATTTATTATTGCTAATCAATTGGCCTATAATAACTATTTAATTAAAGTAAGGAATAATCTAAAAAATAGTCCAAAATCATTTAATAAATTTATTAATTCTAAAACACGTACTGCGGACTTTCCTTCGGTTATGAAGTATGGTGATTTAGAATCTTCAGATGATAACTCCATAAGTAATATGTTTGCAGACTTTTTTGCATCAACTTATTCTTCGACAGTATTTAATAATCTGTATCCATACATAATATCGGAATCTTCAATTATTAATATACCATCCATAAATCAACATACAGTTCTGAATACCCTGACAAAATTGAAATTTTCGTATGCTGCTGGTCCTGACGGTGTTCCTAGTTGCATTTTAAAGCGCTGCGCACATTAATTGTATATTCCTTTGACTTATATGTTTAACATATCCCTTAAATTGGGTTACTTTCCTCCCATTTGGAAAGAATCATTTATTATTCCCTTCTTTAAGTTTGGATCTAAAGCTGGTATTTCGAATTATAGAGGTATTGCTAAATTAAGTGCTATTCCAAAACTATTTGAAAAACTTATATATGACATTTTGTCACATCATGTGTCCTCTATCATATCTCCGACGCAACATGGATTCTGCAAATCACGCTCTACAATAACAAATCTTTTGGAGCTTACAACTTTGGTAAATGATGGTTTTATTAATATGAAAAAAACAGATGTTATTTATAATGATTTTAGCAAGGCATTCGATAAAGTAAATCATGATCTATTGTTGTTTAAGCTTGACCGTATGGGCTTTGGTATAATGCTAATAAAATGGATTGGATCATATTTAAAAGACAGAACACAATGTATTAAGTTTCGTAACTCGTATTCCAACAATATAAAAGTATTATCTGGTGTACCTCAAGGTAATCACTTGGGACCTCTTTTATTTACGCTATTTATAAATGATCTTCCTTCTGTAATTAAACACTCAACTACATTAATGTATGCAGAAGATGTAAAGTTAATTTTTACCCTCAACAATCTTGATCAACAATCACTTTTACAGAATGATATTGATCGTTTAACTACTTGGTGTAATATGAATCTAATGGACCTAAATGTCAAAAAATGCAAATATATGATTTTTACAAGATCAATTCCAATTAATGGTCGGTATATCATGAATAATGCTGTGCTTGATTTAGTTGATTCATTCAACGACCTTGGCGTACTTCTGGATAAAAAAATAGACTTTAGAAGTCATATTTCGCTAACAATAAATAAAGCTACTGGTGTACTTGGATTCATTAAACGGTGGGCTAAAGAGTTTTCGGATCCGTATACGACAAAACAATTGTTTACTACCTTGGTAAGACCAACACTCGAATATGGGTTTGTAGTCTGGGATCCGCAATATCATATACATTCGAATAAAATTGAATCAGTTCAAAAACAATTTTTGTTATTTTGTCTTCGTGGTTTGGGCTGGGATCCTAATATGAGGTTGCCATCTTATGAAAATCGTCTGGCTCTAATTAAGCTTCCTACATTGAAAAGTCGCAGACATATGCTAAATGTTACTTTCCTGTTAAAACTGTTAAATGGTAGTCTTAAATCTGAATTTCTTATCAACAAAATAAAGATAAATATTCCTTTTCGATCATCAAGATATTATAACTTTCTAACTATCAAATATTATTGTACAAACTATGCTAATTTTAATCCACTACGTAGAATTTGTGATGAGTTTAATATGCTGTATCAGTTTATTGATTTTAATAAAAGTTCGGATATTGTGAGAAGAGATATTATATTACACTTAAATGCATTAAAACAACTGAATTAAATAAATGTTATATATCAATTTTGTTAAATGTTTAATTATATATATAAATTATAATATAAATGTAGATATACTTTAAGTAGTCTGTAAAGATGATTCCATAGACTGAATAAATAAAAAATAAAAAAAATACATTTAGTTACACGCATGGAAACCCAAAGCAAATGACCACTATCAAATTTGTTTTGGTTATTCCCAGTCTCCGACATAAACGACCGCTATCGGATTATGCTTTTAACCAGGGATAATATTTCCACCGAATTATTTTAATGTAGTAAGCTGTCCTCTAACAGTCTTACCTCAACAGCTACACGATGACTGATCTCTGTTTGTCTGTTGTTCGGCCTTTTATACCCGCAGAAATGTATTGTGAAACACACGCACATGTATACGTGTATGTTACGAACCTCACTGACCAATCAGCATACGCTGACGTGTCAATTTCTAGCGTCACACAGTTGCTTTAGTTCGTACTTGCGTATGACCGTAGATCATTCGTTCAACTCTAGGTTGGGTGAAATCCTTGCTAATAATTTTTATGGCAGCTTATTGGCGTTAGGGGACGCTATATACATATACATGTTAATTTATAATGGAACCATTGTAATGTATAAGTGTTATACATAACTTACTGGTAGGGTCGTAACTAATAAAATGTTATAGAAATATAACCGTATGGAATAATAAATACAATAATAATATTTAAGAATATAAAAATGTCCTTATAAATTAATAAATTAAATATGAATGACAATAGTGTATACATACATAGGGAGGTGATGTTATACAATAGTAAAAATAATGGTTATATTCAAGAATAGGAAATTAAATATGAATGATAATAAGGTACACATACAAAGTGGGGTAATGAATATCATCATATTAGTGTGGGTCAAAATGAGTGTAAAGGTTATACAGGATCGCCAAGTGATGTTTTATCTTACCCAGTGTAGACTTCTCTTTCAAAATGAAAGACTTACTTTTGTAGTTACCAATATATATTTTATTATTCACCAGCTACTTGTTGTGTATAGATCAAGATTAATATTAATATTGATTTTTAAACTAAAATATGTCCGACTTATATACTAAATTATCAACTATAATTATATAAAAATGTTCTCTTAAATTAAACATGAATTTTCCCTTAAATTCTAAATGCTTAAGCAGCATAGTGAGCGACCTTTGTAAACTCCGCTCTATGACACACATGTGTGAAACACTTGTGTTAACCTTACTGCTTGCATCAACGTTAAATGGGTGATCCTCAATATTAAGTATACCAATATGTCAAGTACGACAATATCGGATACACAAAACATACGTTTCCGTATTTGCTTTGTGTTGCCGTCATGCATGCACTTGAAATCAGATACTCTTTTATTTATACTGACTTTGGTTTGTTTACTAACAAAGCCATGCCACACACATTCATTGATCGCAATGTTTATGGTCAAACCCAACACGTGCATTCTCACATTGCAACGTTTCTGGTCAACACATGTATGTCAAGTGGTTGTTCAAATGTTCCATGCTCAGCATTGATGTACTAAGTGAATGCCCTATAGTATGCATACACTACACCACCGTCCTTAACTCTTTGAGCGACACTGGTTTGACAATTGTACCACATAATTTCAACGTTTTGCGCAGCGGTGGTACATATTTTAAACCACAAAACAATTAGCTGTATTACAACAGTCGCAAAGGCTTAAAATACAAAATGCAAATATACTGACACTCTTCCGTTATGTTTCGTGGAATTTTATATTGTGTGTGCATTGAAATTCATATTTGTGTTCTTTTTTGTAAATATTGTGCCCAAGTTCAGTCAACTTTTACGTGAAGAGTGAAAAATATTAAATTATATAAATATTATTGATATATTTGATTTAATTGGTGCTGGATGAAAATCTAGTAGATGCATTTGAATTGTGTGGAAATACCGTCAGATTTTGAGTCTATTCAAGACGACTTGGAAGATAATCCAGATTCACCCAATAATATCTACATCGGATTTGATTCCGATGACGACATTCCACTGTCACATATTTCAACCGCAGCAACGGAATACGAAACTTCTACAGATGATGAAATAAATCCCCCCAAGTGGGCGAAAATAGAAAAACATTCTCCATGTTCGGACTTTTTAAGTGAACACGGTTTGACTCCGTATGTTCAGGAGGTTTCAGCAAAAACTCCATATAACATCTTTAAATTATTGTTTACGGACGACCTGGATGAAATCTAGTAGATGCATTTGAATTGTGTGGAAATACCGTCAGATTTTGAGTCTATTCAAGACGACTTGGAAGATAATCCAGATTCACCCAATAATATCTACATCGGATTTGATTCCGATGACGACATTCCACTGTCACATATTTCAACCGCAGCAACGGAATACGAAACTTCTACAGATGATGAAATAAATCCCCCCAAGTGGGCGAAAATAGAAAAACATTCTCCATGTTCGGACTTTTTAAGTGAACACGGTTTGACTCCGTATGTTCAGGAGGTTTCAGCAAAAACTCCATATAACATCTTTAAATTATTGTTTACGGACGACCTTATGATCACTTGGTCTTCCAAACGAATTTATATTGCCAACAACGAAGCATTGCAAATGGAAATAAATATATCACAACAAATGTCAACGAAATGCGTTCATTTTTGGCAATTAATTTGCTGATGGGGATAAAAAATACCCAAGTTATAAGGATTACTGGTCAAGTAATATGCTTTTGCAAGATAGCTATATAATTCGTTTTATGAGTTTGAAACGTTTTGAATTTCTTTTGTCTAATTTTCATATTAGCGACAACTCCGTAATACCACCGTGAGCTAGTAGCTCCCATGACAAACTTTATAAAGTGCGTCCTGTTTTGAATTCAATAGCAGAAACTTTTACAAAATGTTTGCATCCTTCTGTGGAGATAGCCGTAGATGAGTCGATGATTAAATTCAAAGGACGCAGTTCTTGCCTAAAAAACCCATAAAAAGAGACTATAAAGTTTGGGTTTTAGCCGACAAAAATGGTTATTGCTATAAATTTGACATATATACTGGCAAAACAGATGGCGGAGTCACAAAAAATCTTGGAGAAAAAGTTGTAAAAAATCTGACTGCGGATCTTGTCGGTAAAAATCATATGTGCTATTTTGACAACTTTTTTACAAGTATACCACTAATGTTGGACTTGAAAGCAAAGCAAATATATGCCTGTGGCACAGTTAATACGAGTAGGAAGTTTTTGCCCAACTTTAAGCCAGATAAGGCACTGAAACGTGGTGAGTATGATTGGTACACCACAGAAAATTTATCAGCTATCAAATGGAAAGATAAAAGATGTGTTCATATAATTTCAAATCATCATGACCCAGAACAAACGGTTGTATTGCAAAGGAGAGATAAAACAGGAGATTTGAAAAATGTTCCGGCACCCGAAATGGTGCAGGATTATAATAAAAACATGAATTTTGTGGATAGATTTGATCAATTATTGGCAAGTTATAAATGTGACCGAAAGAGTAAAAAGTGGTGGCACCGCATTTTCTTTTATATCTTGGACGTTTGTATTGTCAATGCATATGTTTTATACAATTTTTTTTTATGTTTTTCTTAAGTTTGGAAGTGTTTTGAATGAATTACAAATATAAAAAACAAAAAACAAAAATTTATTTTCTGTGCCACTCTAGGGGGTAAAAAAATTGTGAAAATATTGTCGCTCAAAGAGTTAAGAGGAATCATACAATTTCTTTAAGTTCAAAAGAGATTGTAGGATTACTGTGTATATTATTGTATGCATACTGCATGCTTAGTTCCTATATATATATATATGAACATATTCTTATTAATACAATGCTTATATATATGTGTTCATTGTTAACTAGCTATTCTATCAAGACTATACTGATCTTCAGTGTCAGCTAGTATGTATGTAATTCTATTATTAATTATAAATATGAATCATTACGTGTATACATATAAGAGGAATCTTTGATTTTCCTTTTGGAACTAGACAAGTAAAATAAACTTCAAAGTGTTGCTCTGTAAATAGAGTATTTATTTTTTTAATCATTTAATAACTATTTACAACTATTGCTATTTACTCGTACCTGTAAATAGAGAAACGACAATTAAAGTCTATTCTTCAATTTACTAATCCCGTTGGTTTATCTGAATTTATATAATTTATATTTTAAATTAATTAATTTTTATTATTGTGTGTGATAAGAATACACATGGTTGTTATTATCCCACATATGTCATATGTCATATGTGCGAGCCTTTACCGGCAGAGTGCGCCGCATATTTTAAATTAAGGCGCCACTTATTTAAAGAAATATAGTTTCTTTACATCTCCCCCCCTGGGGAAGAAAATAACAACATTTGCTTTTAAGTCTATTCATCTTCTTCTGCTAGTGTTAGAGCTGGGGTAAGTTTTGTAATATGAAAAATGTTAGACTCTGACTTTATGTGGCCTGTGTTTATTTTGTATATTGATTTCGATATCTTTTCCACAATTTCATAAGGTCCAATTTTTAGTTCGTCTAATTTTTTCCGGTTTAATTTGTTTCCATTTTCTACATATACTTTATCTCCAATGTTGAACTCAACATGCTTTCTGTTTTTATCAAATAGTCTTTTGTTGTAATTATGAGATTTTATCGTATTTTTTAATGCTATCTCTTTATCTTTTATCCAATTATCTTCTGTTGTTTTATGTTTTAGTTCGCTTGGTAAAATTGTTACATCTGTACCATACAATAGATATTTTGGTGCAAAACCCGTTACTGAGTGTTCTGTGTCGTTGTACTTATTGACACATTCTTTTGCGATTGTGGTCCACGCTAGTTTTTTATTTTTCTCATTTATTTTACATCGGATTTTGTTCACCAGAGTTTGATTAAGTCTTTCATTTAATCCATTTGAAAACGGTGCGTTAACCGCAGTAAAAACTATTTGTATTAATTTCTGATTTAAAAAACTTTTGAATTCTTTAGAGTTTATTCCAGGGTATTGGTCAGTGAGTAACATACCAATATCCTCTGTTTCCGATATATTAGTGATTAATTTTATAAAATCATTCGAATTCTGGGTTTTTGATGTCAAAATAAATGCGTATCTCGTGAAATGGTCTACTAACAGATGCAGATATTTCTTTGTTGATCTTGAACCTCCAAAACCTCCAATGGTATCTATAGAAATTATTTCAAAAGGCCTTGTGGCTGGGCCTAAATGAGACATAAGGCCAACCTTGTCGTGTCCTCTAGATTTA
This sequence comes from Cordilura impudica, assembly GCA_963682025.1. Taxonomy (NCBI): domain Eukaryota; kingdom Metazoa; phylum Arthropoda; class Insecta; order Diptera; family Scathophagidae; genus Cordilura; species Cordilura impudica. The sequence goes on from OY821517.1 coordinate 232,746,819, forward strand.
TTTTTTATGCAGATATCACAGTTTTTACAGATCTTTTTAATGTTATTTGTTAGATTGTTCGCTGTGTATAGTGGACTAATCTTTTTCTGTAATTGTTTAATACCAATGTGGCACAAGTGTTCGTGTATGTTTTTTATGAGTTTAATACTAAATTCTTCTGATAGAATGATTTTTTCTTTTTTATTAACTTTTTTAAAATATACCTTATGTTTTTGAATTAACTTGTCTTTTTTGTTTTGTACTTCTTCATTTTTTTCTTGGTCTTTACAGATTTCTTTTAGCGTTATTAAATTCACAATTTTAAGTTTTTCTTCTTTGTTTTCTTCTGTGTTCAGTACTGGATTTCTGCTCAGGCAGTCTGCTTCCAAATTATTTTTTCCTGGAGCATATTTTATTTTAAAATCATATTGTGACAGATAATATGACAAATCACCTAACTCTTCATCCGTTCTTGACTTTAAGTTCATGTTTTCAAGTGGTTTGTGGTCTGAATAAACCGTAAATGATTTGCCTATGAGCCAATATTGCCAATATCTAATTGCTTCTTTGATGGCCAAGGATTCTAAGTATATTGCTTTTTTCTTTTTTTGTACTTCATTAATTTTTTTTGAAAAGTATGCCACTGGCTTTTCTTTGCCGTTATGTTGTGTTTGCTTCAAAATTGCACCCACTCCCTCCAACGATGCATCTGTGTAAATATTGATTGGTAAATCTGGGTCAAAAATTGTCAGTACTGGTTGTGAACATAGTAGTTTTTTTATCTTTTCAAATGAATTTTGACAATCTGTAGACCAAATAAATTTTTGATTTTTCCTCAGTAGATTGTGTAGTGGGTCTAGAATTATTGCCCTCTTTTGTATGTATTCATGATAAAAATTTATTTTTCCTAGAAATTGTCTTATATTTTTCTGGGTTTTTGGAGCAGGAAAATTTCTTATAGAAATCAAATTGTCCTTTACTGGTCTGATTGAATTATTTTGAATTATATGACCAAGGTATTTTACCCTGTCTGATGCAAACGTGCACTTCTTGAATTTTAACCTGAAGCCTTCTTTTTTTATTGCTTCCAGCAACCTTGTTAAATGGTCAATGTGTTCCGAAAAAGATTTGGAAAATATGAGAATGTCATCTATATAATTCACTGCAAAATCTGTCAGTTTATATTTCCTTAGTATGTTACTTAGTATTCGCTGAAATATTGCTGGCGAAGTTTTTAGTCCAAAAGGAAGGACAGTCCATTGAAAATGTCCCTCCTGCGTTACGAAACCAGTTTTTTTCCTATCCTCAATTCGTAGAGGGATAGACCAAAAAGCCGAATTTATATCCAGTGTTGAATAAAATTTACAATTTCTTGTTTTTATCATTAAGTCCTCAATCAGTGGAAACGGCTGAGCTTGAGGTACTACAATTTTGTTAAGATCTCTGAAATCTATACACAGTCTTGATTTTTTATTGTCCTCCTTTTTAAATGCTAAAGTCACTGGTGCAGCAAATGGACTGTATGATTCTTCTATAAGGTTTTTATCTAATAATTTCGCTATTTGCTCTTCTATCTCTTTCTTATCATCTATTGTGCATCTGTATGGCCTCTTACTACAATATTTGTCCACTAATAGGTCAATTTTCGCTTCATATTCCTTAACTGTGCCAATATCATACTTATCTTTTGCAAAAATTGATTTGTATTTATCAATTAGTTTTTTTATTTCTGATTTTTTATTTTGATCTAAATGATTTATTTTTATTTCAAAATTTTCTTCTTCGACATGTTCATTAAAATTTAAGGTGTGATTTTTACCTTTTATGCCTGTTAATACAGCATTTGTTTTTTTATTGTTAGAATTTTCTTCTTTTTTTCCATTATTTGTATTACCTTCAGAAAGTTTTTCAATTTTATTTTCCTTTTGTAAACATAAAATATCTTTCTGAGAAATTTTTAAGTTTTCATCCTGAATCAAACTAAACATTTTTATCATATCTAATCCAATCAAAAATTCATATTGAAAATTTTTATCATCTATAATATAAACATCAACCCTTTTTTCGATTTCAAAGATTTTTGCTTTTAAAGTTGTCAAACCACTTGTTTTTTTCACACCATTAATTGTTACTAGATTATTCTGATTTGAAATATTTACTTTATTGTTCTTTAATTTTAATAATTTTGAATTTATCAGGGAAACATTGGATCCTGAGTCATATATTCCAAATACTTCTAGTTTATTTTCTAATAATAGTTTGACTTTTATTAATGGTGTAATTAATAGTTTTTTTGATGTGTGTCATTTAATTCAGCTTCAATTACTGAATTATTCACATTTCTAATTAGATTTTTTTTTCCTCTATCGTTTTCATTCGTTCTAAACCAACACACTGATTCAGAATGATAGCGATTTTTTTTGTTTAATCCTTCGCAAATTCCGCACGGTTTTTTATCTTCAATTCTTGCCTTATAGTCAGACCTTGAATGTTTTTTAATAATAAAACCTTTATTACTCGCTAAGTGCTCCAATCTTCCAATATCATTAAACAAATCTTTGGTTTCCAGTATTTCTTCTCTGTTTATTCTGTCAGAAATATAATCCGGTAAACCCGCTGCAATTATGTCTATCAATGTTCCCTGATCTATTGAGCTTCTCAGTTCGAGCATAAGTTTTTCCTTTTTTAGTGCATATTCCAATAGGGAACCTGTTTGGTACTTGAATGATAACGCATATCTACTACTTGACCATCCTTTGTTAGCAAATGTAGTACAAAAATTTTCTTTCCACATGTCCCATTCAGAGGTTAGTGTATATTTTATCATCATAGCACTGTACCAGTCTAAGCAGGATTTTTCCAGAAAAACTTTTAAAATTTCAATTTTTTCTTCATTCCTTGTAACCTCTAGCCTTTCACATTCTTTTTCAAAAACCTTCAACCATTCATGAGCATTACCTTTTCCACTGTATTTTTCAATCACAAATTTTTCTGACAGTTTGCTTATATTTGGTCGTTCATTACTTTTTTGATTGTTCAATATCATTCCAAAAGCCTTTGCCATTTGGTCTGCTATTGTATTTTCTGACATACTTGCATTACATTCACTTTCGTTATCCAAAGTAATTTCTTCTGGGTATTCACCTCCAAGTACCACATTGCCATCGGTATCCCAGTATGCTTTTCTCATCTCATCGGTTACCTTAATCCAAAGATTTCTTGTTTGGTGTCTTTTTTTTAATGTATTTTTGATGTTCGCATAAACTGAGGATCCTGTAATACTTTTATGTAGTGCTGCAGGTTGTAATTCTTTTGGTACTTTATAGATTTTACCATCTTCCGTTGTGATTGAGGTTATACATATAACATTTGTTTTTCCATCATCTGATGCCTGCACTGTAAACTTGAAATGTAATTTTTCCATTTTCTCACCTTGTTGACTAAGATTGTCGTTTTATAAGAGGAATCTTTGATTTTCCTTTTGGAACTAGACAAGTAAAATAAACTTCAAAGTGTTGCTCTGTAAATAGAGTATTTATTTTTTTAATCATTTAATAACTATTTACAACTATTGCTATTTACTCGTACCTGTAAATAGAGAAACGACAATTAAAGTCTATTCTTCAATTTACTAATCCCGTTGGTTTATCTGAATTTATATAATTTATATTTTAAATTAATTAATTTTTATTATTGTGTGTGATAAGAATACACATGGTTGTTATTATCCCACATATGTCATATGTCATATGTGCGAGCCTTTACCGGCAGAGTGCGCTGCATATTTTAAATTAAGGCGCCACTTATTTAAAGAAATATAGTTTCTTTACATACATTTGTGTTATATTCATTTTATACATATGACACCTTGTTCTCATACTGTAATATTATATGTGAATGCCATTAACAATTAAATTATAATTTTATTGGTAAAAAAAAAATTTGTTCCGTAATTCTACGCTTTATTAAATGAATAATGTCATTAACACCTTAAATAATATTTTCATTAACATATAGAATATATTTACATAATTGTTTGTTTAACTTAATTGCTACTTTCGATTATGCTAATTTATCAAACATCAACTCAAACGGAGAGTTAAGTATTGATATCTTAAAATTATCGTCTGTTCATACAAGAATTATTGTTATTTTATATTATATTTCTTTTACATAATTATTCTTAGAATTATGTATTGAACACAAAATTTATTTCATTTCATTGTAATTTTCACCTTAAAACTTTATCATTAATATTCAATGCAATACAAATGTAAGTTTATTTTACCAATTCATTCTATAATCGATTTATGTTAATATTTCTATCAATTCAACTTAAATATTCATTTCATCGATTTATTTTAATCTCTTTTTTTCTGTTCATTTTAAATATTTATTTCATCAATTTATTTTATTCTTTTTTTTCTCGTTAATTTTAAATATTAATTTCATCAATTTATTTTAATATTTTTATCAATTCATTTGCCTGTGGTCAATGATAAGGTAGTTATTGATTTCATTAATTATAAGTTGCTTGGTGTATTCCTAAGATTCTGTCCAGTTCCGAGGATTACTATTCATGTTATTTAATCTTATTGTTACTTGCTTCTATTTTCTCTTCCTGTATTTCTCTATTCTTGGGGCTTATTCTCATGCCATATATATTCATTTCTTATACTCCATATATTCATTTATTTATTTATTTATTTATTCAGTCTATGGAATCATCCTTACAGACTAATTAAAGTATATGTACATTTATATTATAATTTATATATATAATTAAACATTTAACAAAATTGATATATAACATTTATTTAATTCAGTTGATTTAATGCATTTAAGTGTAATATAATATCTCTTCTCACAATATCCAAACTTTTATTAAAATCAATAAACTGATACAGCATATTAAACTCATCACAAATTCTACGTAGTGGATTAAAATTAGCATAGTTTGTACAATAATATTTGATAGTTAGAAAGTTATAATTTCTTGATGATCGAAAAGGAATATTTATATTTATTTTGTTGATAAGAAATTCAGATTTAAGACTACCATTTAACAGTTTTAACAGGAAAGTAACATTTAGTATATGTCTGCGACTTTTCAATGTAGGGAGCTTAATTAGAGCCAGACGATTTTCATAAGATGGCAACCTCATATTAGGATCCCAGCCCAAACCACGAAGACAAAATAACAAAAATTGTTTTTGAACTGATTCAATTTTATTCGAATATATATGATATTGCGGATCCCAGACTACGGACCCATATTCGAGTATTGGTCTTACCAAGGTAGTAAACAATTGTTTTGTCGTATACGGATCCGAAAACTCTTTAGCCCACCGTTTAATGAATCCAAGTACACCAGTAGCTTTATTTATTGTTAGCGAAATATGACTTCTAAAGTCTAATTTTTTATCCAGAAGTACGCCAAGGTCGTTGAATGAATCAACTTAATCAAGCACAGCATTATTAATGATATACCAACCATTAATTGGAATTGATCTTGTAAAAATCATATATTTGCATTTTTTGACATTTATGTAGGTCCATTAGATTCATATTACACCAAGTAGTTAAACGATCAATATCATTCTGTAAAAGTGATTGTTGATCAAGATTGTTGAGGGTAAAAATTAACTTTACATCGTCTGCATACATTAATGTAGTTGAGTGTTTAATTACAGAAGGAAGATCATTTATAAATAGCGTAAATAAAAGAGGTCCCAAGTGCCTACCTTGAGGTACACCAGATAATACTTTTATATTGTTGGAATACGAGTTACGAAACTTAATACATTGTGTTCTGTCTTTTAAATATGATTCAATCCATTTTATTAGCATTATACCAAATTTACTTTATCGAATGCCTTGCTAAAATCATTATAAATAACATCTGTTTGTTTCATATTAATAAAACCATCATTTACCAAAGTTGTAAGCTCCAAAAGATTTGTTATTGTAGAGCGTTATTTGCAGAATCCATGTTGCGTCGGAGATATGATAGAGGACACATGATGTGACAACGTGTCATATATAAGTTTTTCAAATAGTTTTGGAATAGCACTTAATTTAGCAATACCTCTATAATTCGAAATACCAGCTTTAGATCCAAACTTAAAGAAGGGAATAATAAATGATTCTTTCCAAATGGGAGGAAAGTAACCCAATTTAAGGGATATGTTAAACATATAAGTCAAAGGAATATACAATAAATGCGCGCAGCGCTTTAAAATGCAACTAGGAACACCGTCAGGACCAGCAGCATACGAAAATTTAAATTTTTTCAGGGCATTCAGAACTGTATGTTGATTTATGGATGGTATATTAATAATTGAAGATTCCGATATTATGTATGGATACAGATTATTAAATACTGTCGAAGAATAAGTTGATGCAAAAAAGTCTGCAAACATATTACTTATGGAGTTATCATCTGAAGATTCTAAATCACCATACTTCATAACCGAAGGAAAGTCCGCAGTACGTCTTTTAGAATTAATAAATTTATTAAATGATTTTGGACTATTTTTTAGATTATTCCTTACTTTAATTAAATAGTTATTATAGGCCAATTGATTAGCAATAATAAATTCCGATCTTGATAACGAGTATTTCATACAATCTATCAATGTTCCATATTTTCTATAATTTTTGTACGTTTTGTTTTTCTTATTTTTAAGTTGAGATAGATGTTTTTTATTCCAAGGAGGACCATTCGATTTAGGAGTTAACATTTTAGGTACAGATGCCGAGAAACATTCAAAGAGGTGATGATAAAATGTGTGCAAACACAAGTCCAAGTTATCATTGCAACGAGATAACACATTTATCCAGTCAATTTGGAATAGATGGAGTTGTAAATCTTGGTAATTAGTTTTATTAAAGCAAAAGATTTTATCGCTGTGAGTTAACTATTTTTTATGAAGAGGATAGGAACAAAAGCAAGATATCTCAAGTGTTGGATGGTATATATCTTCCGGATTAGAAATAGGGCTATGCCGCAATATTGAAAAGTCATTAGGTTCATTAACGAAAATAAGATCCAACAGTCTACCAAATGCATTTGTGACGGAGTTGGCTTGGAAAAGACAATTTTCCAATAAACCATGAATAAATGCAGCTGAAGAATCGGAATAATGAGATGGAACTAAATAATTGGTATCAGGATCAGCTTTCCAGGACGTAGACGGCATGTTAAAATCTCCAATTAACATTAATAAATCAGATGGTTTTATATAATTTTGGATTAAATCAACAGCTTTCAGATGATCCTCATAAACAGAAAGCGGAGAGTTAGGCGGAATGTATGAGCAAATAATGTATATGGACCTGTTATTAATTTTAGCTAAAACACATATAATCTCAATATGTAAAACATCGTTTAAGATAATTTCTTCAGACGAAAATTCGTTTAGTATAGCAACCAATACGCTGCCACCAGACTTTTTTATTACATTATTACACTGATTATTATTTTTATCAGATTCAATTCTTTCACAACTTTCTCAACTTTCACAAAATCTCAGAGTTATTAACTTTTTTTACTGAGCCAGGTCTCCGTAAATATAATAATATGATTATTGAAGCCAAAGCTATTACAATAAATTGACGAAAGTTTTGAATTCATACCTCTAACGTTTTGATACAAGATGTATATTAGTTTTTTGGATTTTGATCAGCGGATTTGGGAAGCCGAGCATTATCTTCTTCTCTATATATAAATTCACGTATTAATGCGTTTTTAGGCCAAAAACTGGCATCTACGATTTGTTCAAATAGGTATTCAGGAACAATTATTTTAAATGATGCTCTATTTCTGGAATTCATTTTGTAAACACTAATATCCTCAGGTATACAGTTTTTAATTTTAGAGATCACATAAAATTTCATCTCATCAGCTTTCGTATCATGTGCGAAACGTGTAGCAAATATAGTTTTCTTCGGAGGAATTGTTCGCAACCTAGGAGTGGGTATTGATTCAATACCAGTTGTAGGCACTATATTTGAAGTACCAGATGTTGAAGCAGATGGGATTGCTGATGCAGCATCAAAATTTGGTAAATATAAAGCAGATGCAGTAGCAGTAGTACCATTCTGATGTGCTCCATTAGGACCAGGATTCTGACTAGAATTTTCTTTATTCAAGAACCTTGGCGACTTACGACGAGTTGGGGATGGTGACAGCAATCCCTCTAAGGATTTGAAATCATCAAAAAGCTTGCCATAAGCTTTGACCAGATAAATTATTAGGGTTTTGTTGAATTTGCAAAAAATTATCTTTCGTACTTTGAAAGAAACGATAAAAATCAGCACCAATTTTTTGACATCCATTACAGCGCCAGTGCAAGTTTTTATGTTTAGATATTGACTCAGCAACCAAACCAGACAGGCCACTACATTAAAAGTGACATAAACCATGACAAAGCCAACAGGTAAGCATTCTTTCTTCATAATCAACCAAAGAGCAGCCTTTTTTCAAACATGCCATTATTAAGCTCTACAGGTCAAAAACAGCACAACACAAAAAAAAAACGGCAACGGTAACGATTACAGTAAAGCTACGATCTGGCTACACACAACCAACCAGTATTTTGGGTATTGTTAATGAATTTGAAGTATTTATACGATTTTACACTCAATATATATTTAAATTTAACGTATTGTTCTGACAAATACAACACTGTATAAATTTCACCAGTGGCTGCAAAACTGTCAATAATACAAGGGAACAATGGTTCTGTTGATTAAGAACTGAAAATTGTTTTTAAGGTTATTTGGGACGCTGAATCCAAATCTGCCCTTGGTTTTTTCTATCGGCTCGACTTTTCGAGATATACCGTTATGTTCAAAATTAAGGCACTTCCGCTACATATATTGGAATAACTTGAAAACGGTTCACCATATTAAATTAAAAAAAAAATCCGAAACTCGCAAACAATATTCTCTTAAAGCCGTGCTTACTTTGTTTTTAAATTTTCCAAGTAGTTTTAGAGATATCGTTAAAGTTTTGAAAAAAAAATTAAAATTTTTTTAAAAAAAACATTTTTTTTGTTCTTTAAAAATTCCTAAAAAATAAAAATGGGACAAAAATCACAGTTTTGGTCTACAAACAGTTAGTTAAATATATTTCGAATAAAATGAGCTCTATTTCATTGCAATCGGTGCACAACTTTTGATTTTGTTCACGATTTACTGAATTGATATAAATCGCGATTTCCATACAAAAATAACATTTTCTAATGTGTAAGTGTTTGTATGTAATAAGTTAGTTTTTTATGATTCTAAGAATTAAAAAAATTAAGTAATAAAAAAAGATTATTTCATTTTTATGGTTGCGGTAGCAAACTCATAACGCCTATAAATTTTATTGTCCCTTTATGACACCTAGTCAGTTCACAGTCAATTAAAGAGAAAAAAGAAAAGTCCACTTGTTTTTATTGATGTGTGGTTTACCGTTGGTAACGGATGATTTTTTAAAGGAATTCCCCTGAACACATGTGTTCATTCATAAGTGACTGTCAATAAAATTGTGGATATAATTTTTTTTGGTACTTCAGTAAAAAACTACTAAGTATTTATATGGGTTCATTCAACCAATTTTTCTCATTCAACAAGTGTTTACGAAAGCGAAAAGTATAACGACAAAAAATATAAATCATTTTACATTGAACATTTAATCAGTCAACACAAAAAAGTTCAATTTTGTTCCCGTGTGTTATTTATTGAAAATTGTGTTACTTTGATATATACTTCAAAATTGTGCAATGGCTACGTCAAGAAACACCTGTAAAATCAATCCCAACTATTTTTGTAACATATGTGGCGAATACACGTTTATAAAAAATAGAAAAAGTGTGTCAGATTTTATTAAAAAAATTTATTTTGACTACTTCGGATTTACCATGGAAACCCGTGACAAGTACTGGATTCCTAATACTGTATGTAAAAACTGTGTAGAGTATTTAAGGTTATGGGCAAACAAGCAACGGACCCACTTCAAGTATAAAACACCAATGATCTGGCGGAGCCAGATCTGAACACTGGAGTAAGAAAGACTGGCCTTCGAGGGAAGCTATGGTTCCAGGAAACCATAATATAGTTAATCAACCACTTGTGCCCAGGGATCGCATAATACTGTCACCTCTCCATATCAAGCTAGGACTTATGAAACAATTTGTCAAAGCTCTCAACAAGCTCTTCAACAATTTGAGTTCGGAGAAACTGAAAGCTGGCATTTTTGATGGCCCTCAAATCAAAAAATTAATCAATGATGAAAATTTTAGTAATTCCATGACAGATATTGAAAGAAATGCTTGGAATGAATTTGTTTGGATAGTGCGCAATTTCCTGGGAAACAAAAAGTGTGAGCACTATTCGGACCACGTGGATAACATGTTGTCACATTTCAAGCAGCTTGGTTGTAATATGAGCATTAAGGTGCACTACCTACACAGTCATTTGGATTGTTTCCCTGAAAATCTTGGAGACTTCAGTGAAGAACAAGGTGAACGTTTCCATCAAGATATCCGCACTATAGAGGAGCGGTACCAGGGTCACTGGGATAAGCATATGATGGCGGACTATTGCTGGAGCATTAAAACAAATCCCTCTAAACAAGGTTATTTAAGAAAATCTTATAAAAGAAAATTTTTCGATGAGTTGTAATTACATTGTAATATTTGTGTATTAAAATTTTTTATTTTTCTTTAAAATTCTCTTTTTGTGTTAAATTAAAAAGTATAGCTGACCATAAAAATGAAATAATCTTTTTTTATTACTTAATTTTTTTAATTCTTAGAATCATAAAAAACTAACTTATTACATACAAACACTTACACATTAGAAAATGTTATTTTTGTATGGAAATCGCGATTTATATCAATTCAGTAAATCGTGAACAAAATCAAAAGTTGTGCACCGATTGCAATGAAATAAAGCTCATTTTATTCGAAATATATTTAACTAACTGTTTGTAGACCAAAACTGTGATTTTTGTCCCATTTTTATTTTTTAGGAATTTTTAAAGAACAAAAAAAATGTTTTTTTTTTTAAAAATTTTAATTTTTTTTTCAAAACTTGAACGATATCTCTAAAACTACTTGGAAAATTTAAAAACAAAGTAAGCACGGCTTTAAGAGAATATTGTTTGCGAGTTTCGAATTTTTTTTTTAATTTAATATGGTGAACCGTTTTCAAGTTATTCCAATATATGTAGCGGAAGTGCCTTAATTTTGAACATAACGGTATATCTCGAAAAGTCGAGCTGATAGAAAAAAACCAAGTGCAGATTTGAAATCAGCGACCTCAAATTAGTAAAAATTTGCTATAAATTTCAAATCAACACAAAAAAAGTTCAATTTTGTTCCCTTGTGTAATTGATAATTATAAACCAGTATTGTACATGGACAAAACAGCCAAATAGTTATTTGTTGTTGTTCAGTTGACAAAGAATAAACATTATGTGTCACAGTTGTTGTTTCTGTATTTTGTTTGTTTCACAATGTTTTCTTGTTTATATTATTGTTTTTGATTTTATTATATATAATTTACTTCGAAATTTAAACAGCTTGTTTGTGATATATTTAATAGTATCAAATGTTTTTAAAAAATTTAAAAGTTTTTTATTAACACAAAATTGACAAAATAAACAGAGCATCTCTCATCTCATAATAGATATCAGCTTCTTCACATCGAAATCTAGTTTCGCAGAATTATGACTGTATCTCGCTAGCCTATTTATTCATTCATTATATCAGGCACGTAGTTTCTCCATAGTCGAATCAAGTTTCGATGGATTAGACTGTTGGATATCACCACGTCCTATGTGCGCAATATTCTTCCTTTCATTCCCCATTTTTATCTTCCAATTATCAAATTATCTCCATTTATTTATTTCCTATTCATATATCTGCTCCTAGTATCACTTACAGATGTACACGCACACATCTTGATGTGATCAATTCCAACAGGTGCTGTTCCATCTTATCCTCATTCTATGCTATTTCATTCTGTCAGTCTTCACCAGTATTCATTCTTACTATTTCAAATACTAATCTCAATTCCACCCCTATCATTGCCTAAACGTATAATATATCGATGCTATTAAAATTTTATTTTGTTATTCACATGTCTTATGTATTTTCTTTTTTTTATTTTTTTCATCTTACTTGTTAACTCTATCATGTTATAACTTTTTAAGTTTTTTCTTCCTTATCATTTATGTATACTTAGAAATGTTTTTATTTGTTTTTATTATTTTATATTAGTGGACAGGCATAATGCCTAAAGATGGTTTATTATTTTCTTATTTTTCTGTTTAATTGTAAAAAAACAATATTTTTTTTTTTTTTTTAATTTCTCCTGATTCCCACTGTGTCTAGTTTTTTTTTTTAGGTAGGTAAGTCAGAACTTCTTTTGTTTTCCATGTTAAAATGGAGTACCAGGATTAGTATGATGACAGTTATGCTTCCAGGAGCTTCATTATCTAGATTTGCAGGATTACCATGATGATTAAAGATGTACTAAGGATGTAAGGCAGGATCTGGATGGTGATGGTGATTCAGGATTCAGGATTTCTTTTTGCTGCATATCAGGATTCAGTGTTGCTTGCAGGAATCGGATTAGGATGATGTTTCTTTTATCAGGATTGGGATGATGCTGCATACCAGGATGATGTTGGTTCCATCAGGATTTTGCTGCATACCAGGATGATGGTGGTTGATGATGTTGATTATAGGATGATGGTGGTCGTTGCTCAGAATTTCAGGGATTTTGACAGGATATTTGTTGATGGTTCAGGTTCCAGGAATGTCCACAGGATCGCCATGTAAAGATTTATCTGGATTCCAGGGATGTCCGCAGGATCGCCATGTAAAGGTTATACAGGATCGCCAAGTGATGCTTTATCTTACCCAGTGTAGACTTCTCTTTCAAAATGAAAGACTTACTTTTGTAGTTACCAATATATATTTTATTATTCACCAGCTACTTGCTGTGTATAGATCAAGATTAATATTGATATTGATTTTAAAACTAAAATATGTCCGACTTATATACTAAATTATCAACTATAATTATACAAAAATGTTCTCTTAAATTAAACATGAATTTTCCCTTAAATTCTAAATGCTTAAGCAGCATAGTGAGCGACCTTTGTAAACTCCGCTCTATGACACACATGTGTGAAACACTTGTGTTAACCTTACTGCTTGCATCAACGTTAAATGGGTGATCCTCAATATTAAGTATACCAATATGTCAAGTACGACAATATCGAATACACAAAACATACGTTTCCGTATTTGCTTTGTGTTGCAGTCATGCATGCACTTGAAATCAGATACTCTTTTATTTATACTGACTTTGGTTTGTTTATTAAGAAAGCCATGCCACACACATTCATTGATCGCAGTGTTTATGGTCAAACCCAACACCTGCATTCTCACATTGCAACGTTTCTGGTCAACACATGTATGTCAAGTGGTTGTTCAAATGTTCCATGCTCAGCATTCATGTACTAAGTGAATGCCCTATAGTATGCATACTCTACATGAGTCCCGATTTAGATCCTCACAGTATATATCATCTATCATTCGCCCACCACCCAATTATTCGTGGAAATCATTTAAATATAGGATAAAGAGTAATGGCGACAAGAGACATCCTTGCTTAACTCCAGTTAACGTTTCAAAATATTTGGATATATCACTTCCAGTCCATACTGCTGATTTCGTTTTTCTATAAACATTTTCAATAAAATTCACAACTTTTGTTGAGATACCTAACGCATGTAATTTAAATATGAGCAATTTTCTTGGTACTTTATCGAAGGCAGCTTTAAAACCCACAAAAAAAAAGCATAAATATTCTTTTTCTCCTTAAACTTCGAATGAACTATTACCGATAGGTTATATATATTATCAACCGTAGAGTAATTAGGTCTAAACCCCGCTTGAAATTTATTTAGTATGTTGTGTTTTTCAACCCAGTTTGCTAGTCTGGTGTTTATAATCCCCATTAACAGTTTTGAAACACAATTCATAAAAGCGATTATTCTATAATTATTGGTGCATCTGAAGGTGCTATTACACGAAGTGTTTTCTACATATGTACTGTCACTTTTTTTTTATCAATATGAAATTCTTCATGTCTGTCAAAATTGTCTTTTTACATACGATTCATAATTTTTGCTATCACACGTGCGTATGTATTTCCGTATGACATAACCTCTAAATGTAAACAACAGCTGATTTAATTTGTGAATTTACAAAAATTTGTTATTAAAAAAAAGGTTATATATTTTTTAATTGTTAATTAATACTAAACAATTTATTTTTCTTTCAATATTAATCTTTAAAAGTTACTCTGTTTTTCTTTCGCCACAAGCAGTGTTGTATTTTCATTTGTTTGTCATGCAAAAATAGAACCTGTTCTAATTGAAAAATGTACATGTGACTTTCCTCATGTATTGTACATAAACAATGTTTCGTATGTATCACACGATGTGTACAACTTTTGTTGTGGTAAAATTTGACAGTACATATGTAAAAAACACATCATGTAATAGCACCTTAAACATAACGTAATATAAAATTTCTCAAATTGTAAGCATTGACAACGCATATTGTCAACGATCAATGCATCATAAGCAATTTAATCAACGTAATGGTAACATTGGCTGTAGATTGTCTAATAAAAACAAAAAAAACCCAGCCAACTCTTCGTATGTTTTCGACATCTTTTTCTGAGCATTACATTGGCATTGGTTCATCCACATAAAAACAAACAGCAATAAAAATTAATAATCAAATTAAATATATTTTTTAAATTTGTTTCAATAATTAGGGAACAAGTTGACTTTAGGAGCAACTCTCCGATTTTTTTTATTTTTTAGGGGGGGGGGGTAGGGGCTTTTGGGGTGATTCTAGGAAAATATTTGTTTTCGTCGGTCGGGCCTATTTCCAGAGTTATGGACTTACGAAGTTTTAACAAGGACTTGTATATAACTTTGTTATTTACTATCGGATTTCAGTAAAAGATTTAAAAGATTTCATTTTAAATCTTTTAACCCATTATGAACCTATTTCAAATATTGTATTTTTGTAATAGGGTTTTTTGTTACAAATGTAATTATCTCGTAAACAGACGTATATCATGTATGGTTTTACGTAAACTGAATAAAAGCTGGGTCCATTAGCTTCATTTTTCTATTAGCTTTCATTTCAGGGCGGGATTTACTATCATTTTTTTACGGAAATTAACCCACTAAAAATATATTTCCATTATATTATTTCCATTATATTATGAAAATTTTTTATAAAAAATCGCGCGATTTTTTTTGATTATGATTTTTATGATTTTATGATTCGGAAACTAATTTAGAATCGTCATTGGAAACAAATGTTGAATCGTCATTGGAAGATAGTGATGTATTATTTTGTGTTATCGTTTAAAACTGTAGTTTTTCGTTCCTTTATTTAGTCTTAAATGAAAAAGTAGAATTTTTTTGTTTTTTGTTCCTTTATTTAGTCTTAAATGAAAAAGTTGAATTTTTTATGGTTGTTGTGTATATATATATTTTTACTGTTTTGTTATAAAAAAGTTTCATAATATAATGAAAATATATTTTTTATTTTTATTTTTCAATGTATTTGTAGCGTTCTTTTTAAGCGCCGCAGCCGAAAATTGTTTATAAAAAATCGCGCCTACAGCAAATGTCACCATTACATTGATTAAATTGTTTATGATGCATTGATCGTTGACAATATGCGTTGCCAATGCTTACACTTTGAGAAATTTTTATATTACGTTATGTTTAGACGCACCAATAATTTTAGAAGAATCGCTTTTATGAATTGTGTGGCAAAACTGTTAATGGGGATTATAAACACCAGACTAGCAAACTGGGTTGAAAAACACAACATACTAAATAAATTTCAAGCGGGGTTTAGACCTAATTACTCTACGGTTGATAATATATATAACTTATCGGTAATAGTTCATTCGAAGTTTAAGGAGAAAAAGAAGATTTATGCTTTTTTTGTGGATTTTAAAGCTGCCTTCGATAATGTACCAAGAAAATTGCTCATATTTAAATTACATGCGTTAGATATCTCAACAAAAGTTGTGAATTTTATTGAAAATGTTTATAGAAAAACGAAATCAGCAGTATGGACTGGAAGTGATATATCCAAATATTTTGAAACGTTAACTGGAGTTAAGCAAGGATGTCTCTTGTCGCCATTACTCTTTATCCTATATTTAAATGATTTCCACGAATAATTGTGTGGTGGGCGAATGATAGATGATATGAACGTGCGCTTACTTCTGTATGTAGATGATATCGATTTATTGGCAGATAATATAAAAACTTTGCAAAATATGTTAAAGAAGCTGGAAACTTACTGTGACAAATGGAACATGGAAGTAAACATGCTGAAGTCGGAAGTGATGGTTTTCAGAAGTGGGGGGAGACTTGCGCTAAGAGATAAAGTTAAATTTAGAAATGAAGAAATAAAAATAGTTAACGAGTACAACTATATAGGTATCATTTTGACGCCGAAAATGAGTTTTAAGAAACATATTGAGAAAAGAAATTTGTCCTATAAAAATAGCATAAACTCAACGTGTAGTTTTTCTTAAATAAACCGCACATAAATCTAAAAACTAAATGGAAGTTCTTTCAAGCGGTATGCCGATCTATGCAAGCCTATGCAGCTCAGGTTTGGGGATACTGTTTGATTGAAGAGGTGGACAAACTACTGCTTTATTTCTTAAAAAGAATAACAAAACTACTTATAACGTCCTTCAGCTCGACGTCTCACAGTGGCGCCCGTAGAGCAAACGAGGTTGCAAAAATCAAAATTTTCATGTGCGCCGACGAAGTTTTGAATAAACCCATCTTATAGGAAACTTTTCAACGATTTCAAATATGCTACTCTTAATAATATCACATTTTTAGTTTAGAAGATATAACCGTTCAAAGTTGACCGACTTTCGGTTTTCAAAAAAACACACAATTTTTAGTCAATTTGTTGCGATTTCAGGTGTAATATCACGAAAAATAGGTAACGCCTTATTTTTTGTTTGTATTGATTGATGTATTTATTAAATGTATAATGATTAAAAAAAAAATTAACTGTTTGCTTTGTGTTTCTCCTGGTAAATCACTATTTAAAAACTATCCGTTTTTTCACTATTTTTCAACTTTGACGGAAAATAAAAAAATCCATATTTTTCTATATTTGCCATATTTGCAAAACATGTTCTTTGATTATTTCTTTACATAATTCAAAAGGCTTTATCTGCCCGTACGTGCCCGTTTGGCTTCTAGAGGTAAAAAAGTTTAAAAAGACATGGTTGCAGAAATTGTATGGCGTGCATCCCTTACATGTTTTGACTGACAGTAGTTTGTTCTCATAGTTTGAAAATTGCATTTTAAGTCGGTTGTCTACCAGTGAGCCTCTGCCAAAGTCTACTCCCAATATTCTATTACAGACACAGGATGCACAAAAAACTACTCATTGAAATTCGCAGGTACGCACCTCACTTAAAAATGTACTTTGGAGTACAAATGGTCAAGAACAATATTGACTTATGGTCCCTCCAGGTAGGCACAAATTTTATTTAGACGAAGCATTTATCGGACGCGCTGCCTATTAAATATACGAAGGATAGTGAAAGAGATTACAAAATCTGTTGCTGATGCAAGCCCACTGCGACTAAAAAGGATTAAGGAAAGCATTCTCACGTCCACAAACGCACACATTAAAAAGTATGGTTCCGAAGAAGCCTTGGCCTTGTTTATGGACTTACAACTTTCCAAAGAAAAATATCAGATACTACGGGCATCCTTGATGCGACACGGGGCTGACGTTTTACCAGGATACAAGCATATTACGCAAGCCAAAATAAATTCACGACCACTGCATACGGAGTTTACGGAAGTCATCAGTGCATTATTGCCGACCAATAATGTTTCAGTTTGCAAGGGAATCGGCAGAACTCATAAGGACCACGGTGGAGGACATTGAAGAACAAATAAGCAAGATTAAGCCTACAAATTGGAGAAGGAAAATATATTGAATGCAATTACGAGTTCCACCTGACCATGGTTGACGGAAAAGTCGTAAAGGAACTGACAGGAACAACCTAAACATTGTCATGCCCGATTTTCAAAAAGAGTCAGAAGAACTTTGGTAATTTAAACGATTCTACAAACGAGGAGAATTACGAATATGGAATGTCACCATTGCACGCAAGGATAAGGTGTATGGAGTTCTTGCTAAAACTGGCGTATACCCTACCACAAGAGGAGGAAAACTTCGATGAAAATACATCAATAAAGGCTAAGGAAAAGATCAGAAAGAAGCAAATACAGGATGCTTTTTTTAAACAAGTTGGACTAAAAGTAGACTGTCCCAAGCACGGATACGGTAACTCAAACGATGAAAACACTTCTAGGAGATTTTTTGAAAATGATGAGGCAGTAACTAGAATCACTGGAATTGACAATCAAATCGTGAAAAGATTGGGAACGATCTTGAATGTTTTAAACTGCAAAGAAAATGTCAATTCTACAAAATATGGAGAATATGCATCGAAAACTGCATCTCTTTTAGCAGAAATGTATCCACAGAAGAAGTTGACCCCGACCGTCCATAAAATATTGGCGCATGGCAAAGATATAATTGAGTACCAGTCTTTGCCAGTTGGAGAGCTTTCTGAAGAAGCACATGAGTCTCTTAGCAAATTTTATAAAAAATATAGATTGCAGAACACATTCAAAGCATCAAAGGTAAGACAAAATGAGGACCTCTTCAACATGTTGGCAGCATCTTCCGATCCACTTATTTCTTCCCTGCGGCATGTGAAGTCACGAATAGAGCTAGAAAATAATTATAGTTTAGAAATGATTAGTCTTTTAGATATACCTTCTCTTACGAATTGTGATGAATATTTTACAGAAAATTGAAAAAATTAATTTAAAAAAGAAGTAATTTTTTTTTAATTTGTTGGGTAATAATTTAAAACATAAAACCGTAAAGAAAAAAAATACAAACAATCTAAAAATAATTTTTTTTTAGTTACCATAAAATTGATTTTTCTACAAATTTTAACTTTGATAACCCATAAGTAGGCCCCTACAAAGCGTAGCACCCTTTCCAGACGCTCATTTCATAGGCTGAACAGTTATCTATCATATGCTGTTTAAACTGTTCAATTGTGTTATTCGGTTCAAAAGATATGATTTTTGCAACGAAAAACCTCAAATGGCGCCGTTAACGCTATATGTAAGTTTAGCAAAAACAAGTTGTTTTTCTTGTTTTTTCAAGACAAAAGTAAACATGTAAGTTAACACTTCCACACGCCCAATACCTTTTTTAATAACATTGGCGAATGCGCGAGTCAGCAATACCACGGACAGCGCGTGGTGCAGTTGACACCCCGCGCACCACCCCTTTGCTCACCAATATACAATGCGCTATACGATACTTGCATTCTTTTGTACACGCGCAAGCTATTGGGAAATGAGTAAGTTAGTGTTCTAAATTAAATTAAGCTAGCGTATGCAAATATTTGCACACGCAAATTATTGGGAAACCATAGCATGTTATGGTTCCCATGAGAATAAGCTGGCATAGGCAAAATAATATTAGTAAATTTTTAGTTATATTAATGTGCAAGAGACGGAGAGCAGTTAGTTCAATTCTAGACTGCAGTAGAGCAACGTCGTGTTTATTTAATAAAATAATAGTCAACATTTTAAATAGTGTCTTTTATTTGAAAGGTGAGTTGGGCACCATGGGCGGCCCAACAATAGTAATTTTTTTAAAACATGGCTGATGCCGTTGTTAACTGGCGCCCGAGCAGGGACCGGCCAATCGCGGAGTGAAAAGGATGTGCCGGATCCTTCTGTGCTTGGCTCATGGCCAAAATAATCCCTTTTCCTAAGAAAAAAATAAATAATAAAAGTGAAAAAAAAAAAAGAAATTATAATAAAGGTGAAAAAAGTGAAAAAAATTTCTTTTTTTAGAATAAAAAGTCTAGAAATTAAAAAGTGTCCTTTGAGAAATCGAGAAGTTCTAAAATAAAAATTCTTTTTTCGAAAATAAAATACAAAAAGTTTTACAAGTTCTGAAAGTGGAAATGAGAAATTTGAAATGAAAATTTCCTTTTTTGAAAATTAAAAATAAAAAATTCTTTTTGTGAATATGTGGAATTTAAAAATGAAAATTTGCTTTTTTTTGGAAAATTAAAAATTCTTTTTGTGAATAAGAAAAGAAAAAGAGAAATTATTAAAATAGTTAATTAAGCTAAGGGTAAAATTGAAAGAAGTACTCCCTGAGGAAGTAAAATTCCGGGGGATGAAAAATCAATTATTTTTTGGAAACCCTAGAGAGGGAAATATCCAAAGTTGAAAAAGCGAAGTATCCTTCAGTCTCCCCCCGAAAACAGGTAAGTGTGCATTCTTGTGTAAACTGCAACATGATAATAAATAAAAAAAGTGACCAATATGGGTCTTGAAATGAGGCCCAGCGTGCTGCGATCCTGAACTCCAGGCCCTCCAGTGCGTAAAAAATTTTTTTTGTCACTATGATAATATGAAAATTCATCCCTTTGGAAAAACGTGAAACCTTGCTTCAGAACGCTCCCTTACCGAAAGGTGACATTACAGAAGGCTAAAGGACATTACCCAACAAGTTGTAGTAAACTTAAGAACCTACACTACTCAGTGGGTACGGATGTTTCCTTTTCGCCTGGTAATTAAGAGCTTAAGCTGGAAGGTTCACAGGGTGAGATAAATCGTGCCTTAGTACGTCAGCATTCACTGTTCGAAACCGGACCACACGATCCTCCATCTAAAGGGATATAAGGTAATAAAAAATATGAATGAATAAAGTAAATTAGTGCAATTACTCTGACAAGTATATGTACACGGGGAACCTGAAGGATGACCTTTGTATGTATATTTTTAGTATTTATATAAATTAAATATCAAAAAAATAGAAATTATTAAATTGCCAAATCGAAAATATGAAATTGTAAAAAATATTTACATAAATTAAATGGCAAAAAATAGAAATTATTAAATGATGAAATTGCCAAAGAGAAGGTATGAAAATTTTATATGAATGAGAAGGAAAAAATAAAAATTATTGAATGATATAAAATTATGATAAAAAAGTCTTATATAAATTAAATGGAAAAAAATAAAAGAATTAATGCCAAAAAGAAAATAAAAAGTGGTGAAAATAAAAATCTTTTAATAATTAAATAAAAAATGATCGAAAAATAAAAATTACAAAATTAGAAAAATAATCTTTTTTTTATCAAAAAACAAGAAATAAATTGTGAAAGGAAAAGGGAAGAAGCTATGAGCCAAGACGTTAAAAATATCTTTTTAAATTAAATCGAGAATGTGGAAGTAAAATAAATAATTGAAAATCTAAACTTTTCCGTTTTAGATCCACTCAACATAACATCAATCACATGTACTTCGCATAGTACGTAAAAATATAAACCTATAGTTAAATATAAATAAAACACAATCTAAGAATCTAACACAATCTAGAATTGAATTGGAACTTCAAGGGTAAGTGCAAGGCTTTGTTTTGATTAATTACCTTTGATCGTGGTATGATTATTATTTTGATTTATTACCTCTAATTGTGGTGCGCGATAACCCTCTTCCGTCCAATTATATTTATTTTTAAACTTTAATTTTACGACCAATACTGACAAAATAGAGGACCATTTATTTAAAAGTTTTTCTTAATAATATAAACTATTTTTTTCCGTTGATACCAAGGGGATATTTGAACGAAATGTATTTCCAGGAGATCGAGGAAAGATTAGAGACAATAGCAAATCTGTATACGGTAGATGAAGAGGAAAGGGAAAGGCTGCGGAAATTGATAACTGCAATAACGAGGATAAAACGTATCGCGAGGAAGAAGTACCTAAGGAATAAAAGGAAACGGGGACCTATTAAGGCATAATAAGGAGAGAATATTTTCTTTATTTTATTTTGCAGTATGGAGCTGATTACATGGGAATTATAAAATCATTAATTAATAACTTAATAACCAATTACAAATCTTTTTAATATAGGATACAGAGAACAATCAAGATAAGTGATAGGCTAATTACGAATTTTCTTCATATGGGTACGGGGAACAATTAGGATTAATAACCGAATAGTAAAACTCAATCATTATTGATGGTAAATTGAATTGAGATTATTTAATATAATCGGATGTATTATAATATCATGTAATCGATCGAAGAGTGAAAATTATGTTAAGGGTACACGTTTTATAAGGAAAAATCATAGCAGGGTAAAACAATAATTTTGAAACGTTACATTGATAATTTTGGCATTTGATTGTATAAATTATTTACGTGTTAGGAAAAGATTCACTGAAAGGCAACCATTGGATTTGTAATATTTGTTGAACTTTAGTTGGAATCTACGTGACACTCTGCTATTTCAGGAGGAAAGGACCGTCCTAAGGCCTCCCCTTTTTATGGCAACTATAATTTGGCTGATGGCGTTTTGGACTTTTGACTTGAATAACGTACAAAACGTTCATGGAAAAGTAACATTTTTTCATTTTAGGAATTCTTGGAAATGAAAGAAAAGGTTGTAACAATTTTATTTGCTTTTGAGTTAATGGGAGTTTTACGCGTGTGGATAACTTTTTGGTAATTTAGATCAGGCAAAAGTGTTAAACTTTGTTAGGAAAATATACAAACTGAACTCGCTTTTTGTCTACGAGGAAAGTGTTAGTCAGTTGATATAAGCGAAAATTCTCTCCAACGGAATTTGATAGGAGACATATTTTTTTGGACAATTTTATAGAATTCAGTTAAAGGACCACTCTGAAAATTCCTGGAAGGTTCCACGATAGTTCCGGAAAACTATTAAAGTGCGGACTGAGAAATTTTCTCTAAAGTATATTATTATTTGAACATCTGAATAAATTACAGGGAAATCGTTTAAATAATTTTCTGGAAGTTGGGATATTTACCACGAATTATTGGAGCATATATTTTTATAGTTAGAGAACGGATGATCAATTTTTTGTTCATAATATTAGAGTACCTTATAATTACTAACTGGAGCTTATCAACGATATTTTAGGAAAAATTCACCTACGGACAAAGAGGAAGAAAATGACTAAAATAGAAAATTTATTAGGGACTATGCGAAGGTTGCTAAACCATTGACGAACCTCATTAGAGGTGAAAACGCTCAAATCAGGGCGGACATGTCCATAAAAATTTCCATTACACTTAATGAGGAGGCATTACAAGCTTTTGACGAGCTCAAAACTTTGTTAATGTCATCAGAAGTTCTAGCATTCCGCGACTTTGAGCAGCCTTTCAACTTGACGACGGATGCCTCAAACTACGCAATTGGAGCAGTATTGTCTCAGGAACATTCGGATTCCGATAGACCCGTGGCATATATATCACGTTCTCTTGCAAAAACGGAGGAAAATTATGCCAGCAACGAAAAGGAAATGCTAGCTATAGTCTGGGCTTTGGACAATTTGCGCTCTTACCTCTACGGCGCGAAAAAAATCAGGATTTTTACCGATCATCAGCCGCTCACCTATGCACTTGGCAACCAGAATCACAATGTTAAACTGAAAAGGTGGAAAGCCAGGATAGAAGAATATAACTACGAACTTATATACAAACCTGGTAAGTCAAATGTAGTGGCAGATGCCCTTTCCAGATTGGAATGTAACTTAAATCAAATGAACACACTTAGCGACGAAGGTACGATCACAGCCTCTGAAATTGGTTCAGAGACCGCAACAGCCGACGAAGGCTCGGAAAGGCAATCATTCCGGTCTGACGCTACGATGCACAGTGCCGACCAAGATGGCAGTGATCTTATCCCCCATGTCGAAGTTCCCTTGAACGTTTTCAGGAACCAGATAATAATCAGGCAGGCCAAGGATTTGCATAGCCATATACAGCTACATCCCGGCTTTAATAGGTACCATGCGACCATTGAACAGCTGACTGCAGAAACCCTTTCCGAGATATTGAAAAAATGCTTAAGCCCGACCTGCATTAACGGCATCAAGATACCCGAATGCTTTATTTCGTTATTAAACGAAGTCTATTTGGCCCACTTTGTCTCATATAGAATAAGAATTACGCAGCGTGTAGTCGAAGATGTGGGCAACCCCGAGAGAATCTGTAGAATAATTGAGGAAGAACATGGGCGAGCCCATCGCAACCCGAGAGAAAATGGTCAACAAATATTGGAAAGATTCTATTTCCCTAGCATGGGGAGTCTCATTAAGCGGTACACTAGAACATGCGAAATTTGTAAGTTTAACAAATATGACAGACACCCCAGTAAACCTAAACTTCAACCAACTCCTATCCCGGAATAGCCGTGCGAAATCCTGCATATCGACATTTTTGAAATTCAGGGGTTTAAGTTTATCAACTGTATTGACAAATTCTCTAAGTTCGCAAAACTTTTTCACATTAGGAATCGGTCAGCGATCCACTTGCGGACCAAACTAGCCAAGGTTTTACATTACTTTACCGCACCTCGTATGATCGTGTCGGACAATGAAAGGGGGTTCCTGAGCCCAACTATTTTAAATTTCATTGGATCTTTGAACATAGAAATATACTTTACACCCGTGCAAAAGAGTGAAGTCAATGGCCAGGTAGAGAGATTTCACTCAACGCTCATCGAAATATATAGGTGTTTGTCAAGGGAAATGGGGAATCTTGGTCCTAGAGAGATAATTACCATCGCAGTAGATCGTTACAATAACACAATACACTCGGTCATTGGTAGAAAGCCGTCGGACATTTTCTTTAATAGAACTGAAAGATTTAACTACCGACAGCTGACAAATTTCCGCGACCAGGTCAACGAGGACATCTGTGGGCTAATCGAGTACAAGCAGAAGATAACGAATGACCGTCTAAACAGAAATAGATCGGACCCAGTCGACCTTGTCGAAAATCAGGAGATCTTAGTCAAAGACGGACAGATTAAGCCGAAGCATAGACCTCTATACAAGCGGCACAGAGTTTCTACCAACAATAGAGTAACTATCCGCACCATAACGGGAAAGAAATACCATAAGTCACAGATTAAGAAAATGTAAAGTGACCCTTGCAACTACCCTGGAAACCTTAGAACATAAGAAAAA
Organism: Cordilura impudica; assembly: GCA_963682025.1. Taxonomy (NCBI): domain Eukaryota; kingdom Metazoa; phylum Arthropoda; class Insecta; order Diptera; family Scathophagidae; genus Cordilura; species Cordilura impudica. The sequence continues at coordinate 232,772,006 of OY821517.1, forward strand.
AAGAAAAAGAAAATATAAACAAATAATGGAAATTGTAAAAATTTTAGTAATAGAAATTATGATTAAGAAATCTAATTGTCGAGAATTTGTAAAAAATTGTTTTTTTTTTTTTTTTTTAGAAAAAAAACCTTTATTTAAAATTAGAAAATCATAACTACCAAAAATTGTATAACATAAGAGGAAAACTTTTTTTTTGAGGACTATAACTAGGCAATTGTAATAAGAATAATACCCAGATCTTTGAATTCATGATTTACATTTTACACCTATTGTATTAAACACCAAGCTCTGTCCAACTCTATACATTGCACCTAGAATACGGATACTATAAGCTGCACATACTAACCTACGTTAATACTTTAAATTTTTAAGCCTTTTTCTACTCGCAACCAACGTTGCAGCCTTCCACGTCTTTGAATATCAATCGCCGCTTGTGACTATCAAAGATGGCGAAGGATGGATTGTGAACGGTTATCTGAGCGTCGTACATGTGATACAATTGGAGAGGTTCGAGGAGATGCTTCGGACAACTGCTGACGTCTTCACTGCTACATCGAAGGACGAAAAGGGCAAGGAAATATTCAGATATCAACTCCAAAGGGCATACGACCGAATGACAACAGTAAAAGGCATCACGAGGAACAAAAGATCTATAGAGTGGATTGGCTCTGCCTGGAAATGGATTGCCGGCAACCCAGATGCAACAGATTGGAACAAGATACTGGAAAGCCAACAAAGATTAATAGAGAACAACGAGCAATAATACGTGGTGAACAATAATCTGTTTGGCACAACAGACGATTTGGTGAAGAAAATGAACGACCTCATCAACAGATACAACAATAAAATAGTCGTGTCCGAATCAGACGAAATAATGCGTGAAGCCTTGAACCAAGTAATCACGATAAGAGAAGACATCGGGGAAATAGTACGAGCGTGTCAACTCGCTAAAGCAGGCATCGTCAACACTAATCTACTAAATATGGAGGAAATTAGTAAGATTGTTTCCGAGATCGAATTGCTCCCATACGACAACGAGATCGAGGCCATAGAATACGGTAGGCCAAGTATATTTTCGAATGGTACATCGCTGTTGTACGTGATATCAATACCAAAACTGGAATCCAGCAGATACAATAAAATTCTCCTGAGAGCAGCTATATCCCTAGGCCGCCAGATTGACTTGAAATACGACAAGGTACTGTTGAACCACGAGAACATTTATGGCATTCGGAATCGCTGCTCATCGCTCAACAATGTCACGATTTGCACCTTAGAACAATTGGAAAGACTCCAGGAGGAAGAATGCCTGTCAAGAATTTTGAGGGGTATCACCGCGAACTGCACATTCCGTTCAAATGAGGAAACCACAGTGGAACAGATAGAAAGCGATCTTATATACGTAACCAACTTCAGGGGCAACGTTTCATCTGAAACGAACACTGTGAACATAAACGGAACATACCTTATACGAATCTTCAACAAAACGGTTACGGTCGGAGAGAGGAATTTTACAAATATAAGGATCTCAGGCCTACAGGCGCTTCCCCCCTTATTAACGAACGCGCACGAAGGAACACGCAAGATAGATACGAAACTATTACATGAACTCCACGTGAAGAACATCGAGCACATTCGAGATTTGATGGGCCATGTAAACCTGTCACTTGGATCAAACGCTGCAATTCTGTTGTGTGTCATTGCAATGACGATCATATTAACCATAGTTTGGAGGAAGATATTCGGTCGTATCACCATGCCGGCCCTAAGTCCTATCGATCATCCGAACGGGGGCACTAACTGATCAGCGGGACACCGATTTTTGAGGAGGGGGGAGTTAACACTTCCACACGCCCAATACCTTTTTTAATAACATATTGGCGAATGCGCGAGTCAGCAATACCACGGACAGCGCGTGTTGCAGTTGACACCCCGCGCACCACCCCTTTGCTCACCAATATACAATGCGCTATACGATACTTGCATTCTTTTGTACACGCGCAAGCTATTGGGAAATGAGTAAGTTAGTGTTCTAAATTAAATTAAGCTAGCGTATGCAAATATTTGCACACGCAAATTATTGGGAAACCATAGCATGTTATGGTTCCCATGAGAATAAGCTGGCATAGGCAAAATAATATTAGTAAATTTTTAGTTATATTAATGTGCAAGAGACGGAGAGCAGTTAGTTCAATTCTAGACTGCAGTAGAGCAACGTCGTGTTTATTTAATAAAATAATAGTCAACATTTTAAATAGTGTTTTTTATTTGAAAGGTGAGTTGGGCCCCATGGGCGGCCCAACAATAGTAATTTTTTTAAAACATGGCTGACGCCATTGTTAACTTGTATATTGTAGTATGCAATGTATACTCGTATACAAACATATTTGTTTCAAAGTTATTCTATATTTTAGTTTGTTATATTGGAAGAAGCTTAAATAGTATAACTTTTGCTTGAATTCTCATTTGGTTATTTTCAGCAAATATATATGAATTTAACTTTTTACCAAACAAACTAAGTACTGCTTTTGGTTACTGATGAGGGTTGGTGACTCTTCCCGAAGCAGCTGTATAACCTGTCATGCAGAATACAGATCAATTTTTTGAAACAAATGTGACAATGTTTTTGCTTTATTTAAAGTATGTAAAAACATTTGTTCTTGCGCGTGAATAATTTCAAACTCAATCATTAAAATGATAAAGATCGAAAATAAGATTTTTTTTATTTTTGTAAAAAAAAATAATAAAAATAATTGTTTTTATTTATGTCAAACATATACCAAGATTCCTTTAAATCAGACCATTACCATACATAACGCTGATGGTCACCAGATATAAAGCTTGTCGTTGTCAGAAATAAAGCTGATCGTTAACAGGTATGAAGCTGATCGTTAACAGATATGAAGCTGATCGTTAGCAGATATCAATAATAACAATAACCAGTATAGATAAAAAAATTGTCAAAAGATATTGTAAAGACGAGGAAATAATGGTAAAGGAAAAACTACAAAAATATTAAATTAAATAAAACAGATAAAACTTAAGAAAATGTATTAGTGCTGAGTTCTGTGTGTATATCAAAAGTACATTTTCTCAAAAATTTAAATAACGCTGTAAAATTAGCTCTTGAATTGGAAAAAGACTTTTCAAATAACAATAGCCAAGTTTTATACTTTTCAAACAATAGGAATAGACAGAATAGGAATAATTTAAATTGAAACAACAACCAGAATAGAAATGGGAATAATTACCAAAATAATAATAATAATAGTTATAATAATTACAATAGAAACATTAGTAGATCAATTGTGAAAAACTTCAGGTAAAGTAGCAACAACAATAGTATGACAAATTGTAATGCAAATCCAAACCGCTATAGTAATAACAATCATTATAATTCTTTAAATATATTTACGCTGATCCCTGACTCACTGACTGACTGACTGACTGATTCTGTAACGCTGAAATAATACACATAGCACTCCCTACAAAGCTATGCCAAATATACAAACAAAATTTAATCTTTCTAATTTTATACAAACCCACACACAATTTTCTCTCTTCTATGTTACCGACCATTGCTAATAAAATCTTCTGAAAATAGACAATTTTGGAAACTAAATCGCCAAAATCGTCATTTTTAAAACAAGAAATTGTCAAGAAAATAAAAATAAAACTCGACAAAATATTACAAAAGGAAACAATAAAATTTTTTTATATCATTCATATTACGAATATTGTTACAGCATTGGTTATTTCTGTATATAAAAATGTATTAGTGGTGAAATTTCAAGGAAAAAAATTTAACACAGCAATCAACTAAATAATTTTATTGACATGTATCTATAGCTGAAACATATAATATAGGTTTAAAGTACCGCCGTAATTAAAACTTAAATCTTAAATAGAGATGCTATTCAAGGTATTTTCGTTTTTAAACGACTTGACCCAGAATTAATTCTATAAATATTTTGTAACTTCCATTTACACTGAACAAAAACTATCAATTTTCGATAAACAACCCATTAATTGTTAACCCTTGAAATCTTAATTTTTATATTATACTACTGAAAATTTTAAATCTTCAATCATCATTTTAAGAAATTTAACAAATCATTTTAACAAATTGAAAAATCGTCGAAATTCCAATAAGTTGTCAAAATTGGCAACACTGCTAACGACAACGGCACTACATATGCAGATTTCGTGTTACATAAGGAATAAGTTGAGCGCAAAAAATGCATAAAAAAAACTAATATCTATTCAAATTCTTCTTTAAATTCCCATTGTTGGTCAACGAAAAAATTCTGCAAAAAAAGTAATGAATGAAATTTTAAACATTTTTATTTTCCTCATTTAACGACGTCCGATATGCATACATACTTCTTTGTTTTTCATTTCAAAATTGTTTTGTATTGTTAAGAGTGCTTTCGCTCAGGTTCTCTGATGGCCAGCACTTACCAAAGATAATGCTTTTTTTTTGATAAATATTTGTTGATGTCTAACGTATGATTTCGTTTATAGCTCTGTATTGAAAAGCCCTTGAAAAAATAGTGCAATATTAAGTTTAAAATTTAAATTATTTTAACTTTGCATAGTTAAATTAAAGTGTAATTTTAGAGAGAGGTGGGAAAATAATTTTTTTTTCACTCATAATATTAATTTTTGCATAATTTGCTTTTAAAAAATTTAGACAAATATAAATTACGTAAATAGGTATATTTAAGATTTTAATTTGAATAATTTATTGAAATTATCATTTAAGAAATAAAGGCGATTTTTTTTTTAAATATAACTAATACGCGCTTATTTTTTAATTTTTCTTTTTTGGATTTATAGATAACTTTGCAAAAAATGTAGTTCTCTTTTTTCAGTTTACATGTATGATGAAATATGCAATATTTTTTTCTTTTTTGTGTAGGTGTATTGGTGTTTGCATTTCCTTAAGGGGTGGTAGGTTTTAAAACCTTTTTTTCCATTTCTCTTCCTGAATGCACAACATGTCGAGAGTGTTGTGTCAAAATTTAAAGTAAATCAGAGTAAAACTTAAGAAGATACAGCGTTTCCAGCGAAAAAATCTTCTTGACCGATTCTTTTGAAATTTTAGACACTATATCTACACATAAATCATCAGGTAACCACGAAGGTTTTTTTTAATTCCATTTTCTTCCCCATTTTTTAACAACAAATTCCCGAAATTGTATAGCAAAAATCGTTTTTCACTTCAAAATGCTGCTGCAAAAAAAAAATGAAAACTCTTCGTCACTACTTCAGGAAACATGTCACCTTTTAAACGCATTTCGATTTTTTTTATTTCACATGGTCCGGTAACGAGTTACGATGTTCACCACAAAACAACAACGCCTCCGGATATTGGCTGTCACGGACTTATTTATTAAAATTTTTAGTTGAAAATCTTTTCAAAGATTCTTCAAATGTTATGCTATAACGTGTATTCATGTCTTCAAGAATTATGCAAAATACGACTTTTATTAACTTTTAAAATCTTACCCCCCTTAAGAAACTTTAAGGAACCTTGCTCTAAAACGTTTTTTTTTTTCTATGCTATTTTATTTTTTCTACAATAAAATGGAGTCCGGTTACAACGAACTCGGCGGGACCGGCCAAATTAGTTCGTTATAGACTAAGTTCGTTATAACCGTAGTATTTTTTTGTTTTGTCCGAAAGGTTTAAAAATCGAAGTTTTTGGATTGTATTTTTACAACTGTAAGAAATTTTAAAAACATAAAAATTAATTTTTTTAAATATATAAAATATAGGAAAATTCTGTTAAAGTCAAAATAAACGGGCGCCTAGGCGCCACACAATCCACTAGTTTATATATAAAAACGTTTGTGAGTTTTGTAACTTATAAAATTTATATAAATTTGACAACTCATTATTTTTCAAACGACAGCGCCATCTACCGGATCCAATAAAAAAAATTTTGGCATCATCTAACATACATATATGTACATTCTTATGCCCGTTTTCTCAATAGGCGATTATCTTTTATCCCAACGAGAAACTGCCGATTAAAGAAATTTGGTTTTCTCAGTGTCTGATTTGCTTCTATTTTGTCGCAAAGCTAACCGGCACTCATCTGCCAATTATTTATTTATCGTACAGATAAATTATTCTCCCATCTTTCATATCAATTTTGAGAGGCATTGCCAACTAAAAATAATTCTGCCAAATTTCATATGAATTTTGAGAGGAATTGCCAACTGAAAATAATGTTTTTGTCGGTACATTGAGTTAACCAAAATTGTTAACCGGCAGTTTATCGTTCCAATAAATTTATGTCTTGGTTAAGTAACAGGCAGTTTGACGATACATTGAGAAAACCGGCATTAGTCTCATTAAAATCGCACCGTAAATAAGAATATTCGATATAACTTTACCCCAGCGCCACCTATCGGGTCCATTGATACATACAAAAATTTCTTATGACGAAACATATATAAATTCTGAATTGCAGTCAAATCGCGCTGAAAATAAGAATTTTGTTTATAACTTGACCCCAACGCCAGCTGGAGGGTTAAAACTAAAAAAAAAACAGAAGAGCTCGAACCGAACCTACCTCGACAGCTCTTATGGTTCCGCAGATCATTCGTTACAAACAAATGCACCAACGTTTTTATATATATAGATTTGCATTTTTACTAACATTGTTTGAAGATGGAAGCAAAAATTTTTAAAAAAACCTTTGTGCTTTTTTTCTTTTTTGTTTTCTTTTTTTTTGTTTTTGTTTTTTTTTTTTTTTTTTTTTTTGTACTAAAGAAGAATGAAAGTAAGAGAATAAAATTGCGATGAGATCAGCTCATTAATATGATTGTACTCAGAGTTACGACATCTGTTGTAAAAATTTAAGTAAGCTTTTTAATACGGGTGTTGACTAGTTCGACGTTGGCGATATTATGTAACCGTTGGGTGGAATAATGCCAAGGCTAATTGTGAATCATTTTTAAGAGTTTATTCTGGGTTACTTGTAATTTTTTTATGTGACACTGTGCTGCAGAAGACCACAAAGGAGCAGCATAAAACATAATGACGTGAAATATCGATTTTAATATAAGGGTTTTGTTTCCAGTGGTGAGTTTAGATCTTCTGTTTATTAAAGGGTAGAGCAATTTTATTATTTTGTTAATTTTGTCCATATATTTTACTTTGTTCGACCACGGGACCAAATTATTATTAAACGAAATTGGTTGCTGAGGTAAGAAGCAAGGTTTTCGTCGTCTAGAAAAGTAGATTGCTTGGATTTTTTGCGAATTTACGATTATTTTCCATTTTGTGAAGTAGGCAAGCACTACCGCTAATGCGCATTGAAGGCTGGAGAGAACATCTGCTGAAATGATGCCTGAACTGAGAATAGCAGTATCATCAGCAAAAATGGATGTAGCGCAATTACTTAATGATGGGAAATCAGCTGTACAGATATTTTATAATATTGAAGAAATGCACGAACCCTGTGGGCAACCAGCGTAAATATCTTTTTGTGTAAAATGTTCGTATCCAATGTGTACTTCGAAAATACGATTCGAAAGACAGCTATGGATCATTTTAATAATCTGTGTTGGGAAATTATAATTCATCATTTTAAAAACTAATCCGTTGTGCCATACAGACTCAAAGGCAGCTTTAATGTCCAGCAGAACCATAGCAGTAGATTTTCCATTATTAAAATTTCAAGCTACTAAATCCGGTATTCGGATCAGTGTTACGAAATCCGAATTGCTGTTTTGGTAAAATATCATATACATCAATAAAATTAGTAAGATGTTCTTTTATTATTTTCTCCAGAATTTTGCTTAATGAGGATAAAAAGCTTATTGGCCCGTAAGAATAAGGTCAATCGGCTGGTTTGTTTGGCTTTCTTATTGGTATGACCTTGGAATGTTTCCATATTTTTGGATATTGCTTTTAGTTGTTTCGATAACGCCTCTTCATTAGTTAAAGATGGTGGAATAGCTGTTGTAGGCGTCAGATTACAGATTTAGACATCAAAGGGGCAGTATTTGTAAAAGATTGTGGATTATCAGTTGTAGGTATCGATGAAGCTTTATTAATAGATGGTAGGACAGCATTTTGATGCATCAAAGGAGAAGTAATTGTCGTAAGCATATTCGCAGAATTCAGAGTTGTATGGATCGAAGAAGCAATAGTATTATCAGGGTTTTCTCTATTCATGAATCGGGTGACTTACGGCGATTTGGAGAAGGTAATTTAGGTGATTGGAGTCCATCCATTGACTTGAAATCATCGAAAAGCTTTCCATAAGAGTTTATTTGCCCGGATAAATTAGCAAAATGGTTTTGAATTTGCAAAAAAATTAGGGTATTTACAAGGGTGTCCAAGTGTTGTATGTGTCGTATGTGTTAAAATAATACAACAGTTGTATAATTGTTGTTGATATTTTCCATACAATAAAATTTTATGACAATACAACGTTTGCAGGTATGTTTTTGCGGTGTACTAAGTGATCAGCTGTTCCTTGTTTACTATTTAATCAGCTTTTGTAATTTACTTTTTGTTCAAGTATTGTGGCAAAATAAAAATAAGTAATAAAAAATGGAAGGAAATACTGATACTGAGGTAAGTTTTTGAGTAAAAGAACAAATATTAAGCTTATATTTGAATTTTTGTTTGTTTTCCAGACCCAGCAGAAGCGCACGCGTACCAATCCTACCAGAAAATGGACTGTGGCCAGAGAAAAGGCGTTAATTGAGTACATGTTGGAACACACGGAAATCGAGGTTTGTGTTTGTTCATTCATGTAATACAATATATTTAAATGTCTTTTTATGTGTATTACAGAAACCAACAATCCAAGCATACTACAGACGGTTCAGTGAAGAAAAAAATGTCCCTGTAGAATGGAAGCTGGCACGTGCGAAGGTGCGAAATATGCGTGTTAGCTACAACAAGGCTAAAGATTGGAAAGGTTCAACAGGCGCTGGCAGCATGGATGGTGAAACCGTAAAAAGTAAGTACATATACAAATATTCTTGGTTTTATATTTTGACATATTTTAACCATAAACTTTGTTCCCAGGCACTTTACTTAAAATGTGCAGTTATTATCTTGAATTTGATAATATTTTTGGACATAAAGTTGTCGACACGTCGTTTATTCAAGAGAGCTTGGATTTTTGCAACTCAGCGGAATTAGATTTTGACGAAAGTACACAGGAGAATTCGTCGATAGAAATCGAAGTTGTACCTTCGACAAGCCGAAAGGGCATTTATTCCCGAACTGCTGTGTCCGACATCATGCAATTCCAAGTAGAGATGGTGCAGTTAAAGAGGCAGAGAATGGACCAAGATTTAGATATAAAGGAAAGAGAGCTAAATTTAAAAGAAAGAGAATTGATGAATAGGGAAAAAGAAATTGCAATTAAAGAAAAGGAAATTGAATTTAAAGAAAAAGAGATGTACAGTCAGGAAAAAATAAAAATTCTCAAACTGGAAATGAAAGAGCGATTGGCTGTGGAGGAGCTGAAATACAAATAACGTGTATTTCATATCTATTATTTATTATTATAGTGTTATTTATTATATTATATAATTTAATTTTTTTTTATTTTATTATTTGTCTTGAATTATTATTACTTTATTTAATTTTTATTTTTAGAGTATATAAATTTATTTTTTATTTTAAGTTGTCTTATGAATAACCGACAGTTCCTTTTTTTAATTAAAGTACAAATATACATACGTGCATATATCAATATTCAATGAAAAACTTTTAACTTTTTTAGTTATGAACCGATTTAATTAATTTTTAAACTTTTTGCTATCTACAAATTTGTTTGATTTCTCATGTTAGTAGAGGGTGGTAAATTAAAGTTCGCTTGCAATATTTGAGTGCTGGCTTCATCATCTTCTATATTCAAACCTATAATAATGTTATGGAGAATACAACAAACCATAATCCAGTCACTACACTCCTTGTTATTTTCATCATTTGAAATTCTAAATTTTAACTCCTTTAAGCTACTAAATTTTTCTTTAAGACTACCATAGCAATTTTCGATCCGTACACGATATTTTGGGCAGTATTTGTTAAACTTTTCTCTTTCTTCTCTTGTATGCTCCGAACTGTTTTGCCTGAATGACGTTATTAAAAACGATTTTAAAGGACATGCACTATCACCAGCAACCCACTCGCATTCAGATAAAAAGTTTTGTGGATGTTTAGCGATTGAGCAATTAATGAAAATTTTTGCATCATGGATACTACCAGGGTATCCAAATGTGACTTGCCTTATTCGCAATTTATGGTCACACACAGCTTGCATTTTGATAGCATATTGCCGTTTACGGGAAAAGTAAAGTTCATGGTTTTTGTTGGGTGCTTCAGCTAACTTTATTTCAGATCCGTCAATATAACCAACACATCCAGGCATCTCGTGGCTTGTTTCAGAAGCTAGTTTTATTATTTTGGTTTCGCTAGGCCAATACAAAAATCGGTTCTTTAAGTTTAAAATGGCTTTAAAAATACGTCTGGTCACATTTTGAATAGTGCCACCATCACCTATACCAAAAAGAGATGCATATTTACATATGGTTAGCCCATCACCTGATGATCCCAATCGGAAAACCACTATTTTCAACTGCAACTCAATTGGAAGTTGTGCATTGGAGTTTTTGTTAAAGACGCCACTATCTTTTATTAAATCCAGGATATATGCAAATTCAGCTGGACGTACGCGAGCCATTTGGTTAAACCTGTTGTTGTTGAAGTTGCCCAACACTTTGTGTTGACTTTGGTAGTCCTAGATGAACGCTTCTGCGATTTTTCAGCAAGCAAATCGTGTTCGTCCTGAAATTTTCATGAATATCATCCTCCTCTTCTTAATCATCTGAAAATATATTTTTTTAAAGATAGCAAAAAGTCTTCTACCACTTACCTGAATCAACCATTTCAAATGCATAATTTTTGCATCAAGCTTTTATACTTTTACTTTTTTCGATTTCAAAGGGCATTTTTATTGTATGTATTTTTTTGATATTTTGTGTTTATGTTAATGATATTTTGAATTTGACGTTTTTCAGATTTTGGTATATGAATATACAACAGGTTGTTCACGTAAGTACTATTTGACGTCTTGTATTTATTTCTTTACAACTTACAACGTTAGTACACCTTACGAATTCCCTAATTTTTTTTAGTGCTTTGGCAGAAGCGGTAAAAATCAGCGCCAATATTTTGACCATTACAGCGCCAATGCAAGTTTTTATGGTTAGATACAGATTCGGCTAATAAACCAGATAAGCCACTGCATTTAAAGTGACATACACAAAGACAAAGCCAACAACACATCATTCTCTCTTCATGACGTTCCAGAGAACAGCCTTTTTTAAAGGGATTTAATTTAGTTTTATTGGGATTTAGATTTTTAAAATAACTGGCAGCACTTTTTGTTTATTAGGAATTGTTATTGTTGTTTGGTTTTGCTATTGGTTTTTTTGAGTTTTCTTTTTATGCTATGTTCTATTGAGTAAGTGTTATATCTGATTAGTCCCAGTTTACACATGAAATTTTTCTTTCAGAAATTGTTTGAAATTCTCTTTTAAACTTTCATCCGTGTCTACACACTGAAATTTTTGTATTGAAATTCAAGATTTGTTCATGTTTACCTTATCATTTTGTCTATTTATTTTATCATTTTATTCCATTAAAATTAACTTTATTTACTGTTATTACTTTATTACTGTCTTTCTTAACACAAACGAACGTAAAAATTAAAGAAAACGTAAAATAACTTCACTTTGAAAACTACGAAGCAAGAAACAACGGAGAATTTCAGAGTACATGAAAGTATGTATGTACCCCCTGCCATTCTTCTCTCCCGTCTCACCTATAAACTCAAGACTTTCATGTGTAAACACACACACTTGTATTGTTATAAAATGTTTCGAATTTATTGGTTTATTATACCCTATACCACTATGTGGTTTGGGTATAATGACTTTGTGCTGCTGTTTGTAACAACCAAAAATATTTGACCTAGACCCATCTTTAATTATACCGAATCACTTTTTGAGTTGATTTAACAATGTCCGTCCGTCCGTCCGTCCGTCCGTCTGTGTGTCCATGTAAACCTTGTAATCAAACTGCAGGTCGCAAATATGAATATATTTTGATGAAATTTGGTATATAAGCTTTTATCGGCCATGGGATGAACGGTATTGAAATTGGTGAGAATCGGTCCATGTTCAGACCTAGCCCCCATACAAATTACCCCTATGAAATCGACATAAATTGCCATAAGACCCAAATTGTCATATAGATCTTACTCAAATTGGGTTTGTATGCGTTCATTACATCCATTAAAGAGTAGTCCAAAAATTATCCCTTTGGCCCCATATAGACTGCCTCCCGATCTTCACTTAAATCAATTAAAAAACAAAAATATTGCACTGATTCCTCCCAAATTTTGTTTGTATATATTTTTGCAAAATACAAGAGACTTTACCCAACATGGTCAGGAACGGTCCATTTTTGGGCCTAGTCCCCATATAAATATAGCATCCGATATGAACTTTTTCATATCTGCAGCCAAAAAAATTAATAAAAATCCCACTCAAATTTGGGTTTTGCTTATTTTCTATGTCCAGTTAGTTGGGCCTAAGAGATAGGGTTTTTAAACGCATGGTATAGGGTATCATATAGTCGGTCTAGACCGACTATAATATTCTTACTTGTTGTTAGTAATTTTATGTAGGAACTGTTATTGTTGTTTTTTTAAATAAGAGTATAGTACTTGTTTTAAGTTATTTGAAATATTGCTATTGTGTTTTTTTTTATTTTCTTTTTAAGCTATGTTCTGTTGAGTAAGAGTAATTTCTGTTCAGTATATTTTATTGTTGTAAAATGTTATGAATTTGAAAATTTAGTTGTTTATTGTTGGTAATTTCATATATTGAAGAAAGAAATTTTTTTTATAAAACATATATTAAAATAAGCTTTTTAAGTTGATTTTTTTTTTTGACAAACCAGAAATAATTAAACGGATTCTTTAGCATTAAACACAAAATTATAAATACTTTAATACAAAAGTTATTGACGAAAAACACGGAGCACAATTCAAGATAAACTGTCTTACACGAACGTTCTCTCTCAATGGCAACAATTTGCACGAAAAGATTTTACATTACAGCGGCTAGAACCATGTCCTAGCATTTGGCAGTTATGACACTGGGTTATTCTGGAAGACCTATGTCTTTGAAAGTCCCATTTAACTTTTACATAATCTATTACAGAGTAATTTTGTTTTAACTCCTTGACAGAGATCGATTTTCTTTGAAAATCAACAATGTAAATGCACTGCTCATTATGAGAACCTGTCCCAATTTGGACAATTTATTTTTGACTATAGTCGGGTCAAACTTTTCACAACCTAGCAATACAGCTTTGTACGGTTTATCTTCTTTTGTGCCACAAGTAAAGAATTCAAATTTGGATTCTAAGTGCTTATAAACTAAATTGAAATCATCTTTACAAATACAAAACAGTTTTAACCCAATTGATATTTTTCGAATTGAGTAATTAGCTTTTTTTTAGCTCGTTACACAAATCTTACATTTTATTATTGTTATTGTTGGGATGTGCACTTTAATTGTTTTGTCAATTATAAGTTCATCATTATCTTCATCATCAATTGTCTGAAGAGGTTGAAAGTAGTTGGTGTTGTTAACAGTGTTGTTGTTATTTTGTTTAAGTTATTTATTATTCATTATGTTATGCTTATTCGAAGCAATAACATCATCATCACGTGAACGTTTTATTTTGTTCTTGTAAAATTTTAATATTGGGATTTGCTAATCCTCTTGTTTGGTAATATTTTATTTTTGTTTTTTTTTTTCAAAACCCTAATCCGTTTGTTTTGAAAGAAAGTTAAAATTTTGTTTTTATAAACTTGAAGAAAAAAGTCAAAAATATATGCACACACAGTACGTCTGTTCATGATCGCGATCAATCAAAGACTGATTAAGATATAATATTATTAGAAACCGTATAAAAGATATACAGGATAAAGGAAATAAGAAAAATAAAAATGGTGCTTTAGAGTTAATTGATAATACTTTTGTAATGAATATTGATGAATATCTAGCAACATACGTTTTGACACTAGAGATATTAGTAATTCATATGCATAAGCAAAACATTAAAAAATCTCGCTCTATCATGCGAAGATGAAGTTTTTGAGCTCATATCAACTGAATATTTAAAAAAGATTTACAATGAGGTATACCAAAGAATTAAGAAATTAAATAAGTACAGAAATCTAGAATTGACATATTATATAAACCGTTGAAGCATATTAGGGATAAAAAGTCTCAAATGAATATTATTAAAGAATTCCACGATTCACCAATATCAGGACATTTTGGTATTAGAAAAACAGTCTTAAAATTAAAACAACGTTATGTAATGAAAAATATGAGGAAAATGGAAAGAGATTATATAAATAAATGCGATAAATGCCTGAGAAATAAACAAACCAAACATATCAAAGATGAAATGATAATTACTGACAATCCGAACACGAGTTTTGAAGTAATTGAAATAGATACAATTGGGCCATTAAGAATGACAAATAATTACAGATATATCTTAACGATGCAGAGCGAATTGACAAAATATATAGCAGCACACCCGATTGAAACAAAAGATGGCAAAACAATTGCCAAAACTTTAGTTGAACAATTAATTTTAAAGTATGGATCTTTTAAGATTTTGAAGCCTGATAGGGAAACAGAATTTAAGAATGAACTACTTAGAGAAGTTTGTAATTTATTGAACATACATAAGTCAAATATTTTCGGCACCATACCATCATCAATCCATAGGTACACTCGAACGCAACCATAGAGTATTAAACGAGTATTTACTGAATTTTTTAGATGCTTATGATACTATATATTTGCATATAATACAACACCGCATGTGAACAGTAATTTATGGCAAATTAGCAGCATTGCCGACAGATAAGATACAAAACTCAGGAAAATGTTATAACATTGAAAACTATGCTAATGAAATTAAAACTATGCTAATGAGTTAAGAAAATCTTTGGAACACGTTAAGGAACTAATAAATATTGCCATATGACAAGAGCATAAATAGTAGTAATTTTCAGATAGGAGATTTGGTATTAATAAAATTAGAATCTAGAAAGAAAAATCAAAGCCCATATAAGGGACCATATCAAATAGTAAAAAGATTATGAGTAAATTCTTTACTTAATATAAATTCAAACGAAAAAATATATCATAATAATGTACTTGAATTGTATAAGAGTAAACATTTAACCTAATATTAATTATTATATAATAATGTAGTGTATCTATCTTTACATTAACTTATTTATACTTTAAATTTATATACTGTATTTTCATTATAAATTTAAATATTTTTAAAATTAAGTATTTTTTGATTTTTATTTATTTTCATTATTATTAATTGTAAAAAATATTTTCATTCAGACCTGATATTTTCAATTGTGTTATACATATTCAATTTTATTGGTGTTCTAAAATCTATTATAAATAATATAATTAAATTTTGAATATTGTGATTTAATATTAAAAAAAAATAAAATAGTTATCCTTACCACCACCAAATTGGCGATCCTGCGAACCTTTTTAAAAGGACCACAAAAATGAAAATTCTACAAAATAAACAAAAGGACAATAAATAAACAAATAAAAATATTGTTTTTAACATATTCTTCTTTTTCCTAAATAAATCAAAGGACAAATTTAAAATTAAATAAAAACATTGCAATTTACATTTAATCATTCTTAAAGATCATGCAAGTAAAGGACTTACCTTTAAATAAAACAATTCTATGAACATTAACCCATTAACGCCCGCTGTATTATAAATATACAGAACTTCAAGTTGAAATAAAAATCATCTAATGAAGTTTTTTACTCTGGCAACGCTTTTTATCTAGCTATTTATTTCGTGTTGAGAATGAGTGCTTATTTAGTTTATTGTACATGATTTGACTTTGAAAATCGTTGGAAAGCATTATATTTGCTCGGTAGCATCACATTTTAATAACAACTATATAAAACGGTTTAGTTAATTTATAGTTGTTCGTGGTGTGATATATAATAAGTTGTTGTACTAAGTTTAGTACATTGGACGCTTGAAGTAGGTAAAATTAGCAAAGTGAAGACATTTATAATTTTGTACTGTGCTTTCGAGTTGAAGTTTTTACTTGTTTTTTGTTTGATTCTCTTTCAAATAGCGACCTTTTATAAATATTATTAACTAAAAATATAGCTTCGAAGGCATAAAATGGCGAACCGATATACTTTTACACGCAACAAAAGCTATTTTGGGTTAGAAGAAGCAATACAGGACACTATTAAGCAAGAAAGTGAAGCTGATGCTACTTACGATGTATTTATGCTGCCACCCAATCCAGGTGTTATCACCGATGAAGAGGAAGGTGGAGACGACGACCTATATGGAAACAAATTACCCCGCGATGTTTCCGGTAATATACAAGTTAGTACTCATAGACAAACCACTACCGTTGTAGATCAATGGAGCAGCGATGACGACGAACCTCTCAACACGTTCATGTCATCTACTTCACGGAATGTGCGAAAGACAAAAAGAATTAAAAGTAGTGCTACATCACAACCTTGTACAAAATGTGCCCAATTTATTCAGTTTTTCCATCTACTACAGATCAAAAATATATTGAAGAACGACGTGCTAATGTTTCGGAAATCTTACATGATATGACCCCAGTAAAAGTCTTTGAGCATCTTTTTGACGATGAAGTGCTAGACCATATCGCAACGCAAAGTACAGTATATGCAGGACAAAACAATAGCCACGATAGCGTTTTTACCAAACAGGAACTCGGTAAATTCTTGGCCATACTTATACTTACATGAAAATTTATCGATTGACGAATCAATGGTTAAGTACTTTGGCCACCATTCAGTCAAACAATTTATAATGGGTAAACCTGTGCGGTACGGATATCGTAATTGGGCGTTGACAAGCTTCGATGGTTATTGTTATACATTTGATATATATTGTGGAAAAAATTCAAATTACAATTCAATTCAATTACAATTCATCTTAAAATATTTTGTTTAACCAATGATTATATATACATTAATAAAACTTCATCTAAAAATTAAAACAAAATTTAAAATATAATTGTGGTCAATTCACCAACTACGACACTAACAGCAGCAGTCGTAATCAACAGTAATAACAGCAGTATTAATCAACAACAGTAACAGCAGTACAATGAACAACAATAGTAGCGGTATAATCAATAGCAAAAATACCATCTACAACAACATTATATCAACAAAAAACAACAGCTAAGTTTATTTTAAAAATTTTAATTTAATTATTTTACATTATTATTATTAATAAATTACATATTACATCAATATTAAAACAAGTAAGAAAATTATAGTCGTTCTAGACCGACTATAGGATACCCTATACCATGCGTTTAGAGACCCTACCCCATAGGCCCAACTAACTGGACATAGAAAATAAGCATAAACCAAATTTAAGTGGGATTTTTATAAATTTTTTTGTCTGCAGATATGAAAAAGTTCATATCGGATGCTATATCTATATGGGGACTAGGCCCAAAAATGGACCGATCCTGACCATGTTTGGTAAGGTCTCTTGTATTTTGCAAAAATATATATAAACAAAATTTGAGGAGAATCAGTGCAATATTTTAGTTTTTTGATAGATTTAAGTGAAGATCGGGAAGCAGCTCTATATGGGGCCTATGACTAAGAGTTGTCCCATAGGTATCATTGTTGGACTACTGATTAATGGATGTTTACGCGTATAGTGCGTGAACACGCCGATTGTTGGCTTAACGAAACACTCTCTTTGACTCAAAAGGCTTATCGTTGCCTTTTGAGATGCCTTTGAGATGGTGTCTTGTTAAGCCAACAAATCAATACTTGTGTATCACCCCAAACAGAAGGTACGTTTCAACCCCCAAAAATCTTTATATAAAACACTATAAATAAAGTGTTCTTTTGTAACGATTTCTGAAAAATACTCTAACCCCAATTTGTTTTCATTTTTTCGCTACATTTTTTCCTGGCAAATATTTTACGAGAAAAACATTTGGTCCTTCGAACCGGATAAGAACCGAGACCCCGTTCACGTAAAATAATTTCCATGAAAAATTGTTTTATTTTCAGAAATACATACATCAAATATGCTGCGGAGCATTAAAGTTGTTTGGAAATAAAGGTTATCCCGCATATAAATAAATATTTAAAGTTACCCCCGGTTTTTAAAAAATATATATACATAAGAAAAGGAAAAGGTATGTGGTTTTTTTTGAATTTACATACATTTAAAAATCATAAAAGTGAATAAGTGCAAAAGTGTGACAACATAAAATATAAAGTGCTGTGTTAAGTAAATATACTCGTACATAGTGTAAATCCGTTAAAGTTTTATATTAAAAATATACCAACAAAACCCGCGCATAAAAAACCAAAAAGAAAATAATACTCCCGCTGTTAACTCTGTGTATTTCAGAAATTTCGTATTCCTTTAAATTTTCTCTTATAAACAAAAAAAAAGTGCGTTTGGTTAGCTCTTGTTTTGTGTGGCTTAACAATCTCTTATTTCGATAGTTCGTGTTAAGCTGTTAATATACCACTACAAATATAGCAAAAAAGAGAATAAAAAAAAAAAGAACTTTGTTCGTTAGTAAATTATAAACAAACGTACATTAGGGAGGCGTTTTTTTTTGGTTGTGCTCGTAAAGTATAATTAAATTAGAGTTTTTAATAATACATACTTTCAAAACTCATCCAAAAAATTTGATTTAAGCTTAATATTTTTTTTTAATAAATATATAGTTGTGTGCGGTGCATAAATTTTTTATGTTTTTTCTTTTGTAATACGGATAAACGGATAACTTAACATAATAGGTTTTATTGTTGGTTTCTTATATATATGTTGTCACACAAGGTGCATTAGTATTGCAACGTTTCCAACAAGACAAATACCCGAATACAAGTGATACTTTGTGATTAAATTTGTGTTAAATATTTAATTTCTCAATCATTCGGAGTGAAATAAAAACACAGTGAAAACCCGAAGTGATACTTTGCAACACTTTTGTAAATTGAGTTTTTTTTTATACCTTTTAAAAAAATAGTGATTTACACTGAGAAACAAAATTATTGTTTGGCATTGATCAAAAGTGTGTTTAAATAAAAATCGATTTTTTTTTATTCAAGTTTTCGATACACTTAGACAATAGTTAGTGTAAAACATTTTTTTATATTTATACATATGTTTGTACGATTTTTTTTTTTAAATTGTTCGGCTATTCTGCGACAAGTTATTGCGATTGTTTTTTCCCTCGATATTTGTTTTAAAATTTTCGGCAATTGTTACCCGTTTGTTGAAAATTTATTAATTTTTCGATTTTGTAACTTTTTCGTATAAATTTTTTGCTAGAACCTTCTCGAGTCTATTATTATTTTTTTTTCCTTCACAAAAATTATTCCGTTTTTTGTTAATTACCGATCAAATAAACAGAAACTGATTTAAAAATGTCAGACATTTCCGATTTGGTTAAATATTCTGACCGCTTAACTGAATTCGAGGCATTTATTGCTGGTATTGCTTCAGCGGATCACAATATCGATTCATTAGGTGTTCACGAGAAGGAGTTAAACCGTTTGTGGGAAGCCGTTCGGGCATCCTACGAGTCCATACCGCTAGAATCGGAAACAAATAAGAAGCTCATTAAGGAGATAAAGCAGAGATTTATGACCTCTTACACGACATATATTCGAGGTATTTCGTTTGTTTCCGATAATTTAGAGCGGTTAAAAACACATTCTCTAAAAGAAAAGGCGAATGAAAATTTGCAATTTTCTGCCCCTGCGATTCATTTACCTCCGTGCGATACTGAAATTTTCTATGGAGATTATGTAAATTGGCCAACTTTTAGAGACATGTTTTCGGCTTTGTACAAGAATAATCCCCGTTTAAGCCCCGTTGAAAAATTGTACTATCTGTTGCAAAAAACTAAAGGCGAGGCGCATAATATTATCCGAACTTGTCCTTTAACCAATGATGGTTTTGCCCTCGCTTGGCAAAATTTGATGGACAGGTATGAGAATAAGCGAGTTCTCATAAATGCGCAATTGAAAATTCTTTTCAATATTTCCCCCGTAACTCGTGAAACAGGCCCTAGCTTAAAAAATTTGCAAAGAACCATAAACGATTGTATTACGAATCTTTCATTACTTAACGTGAACACCGACACTTGGCACGTTATATTTGTTTATATATGTTCAACAAAATTACCTAAAAGTACGCTAAGTCTTTGGGAACAATCGATGAAACGCGACAATAATATGCCAATGTGGGACGAAATGGATAAGTTTTTAACCACACGTTACCAAACACTTGAATCTGTTTACGATTATCCCCCGAGAAATGTAAACACAAGTGTAGGTAATTTTAGAAGATCCTTTAATGATTCGAAAAGGATAAACAGTTTTGCGATTAAGGCAAGTACTAGTCAATCGGTCACTCGTTGTGTACTTTGTCAAGAACAGCATCCGTTACGATTATGTCCCACCTTTTTAAAACAGAATGT
Organism: Cordilura impudica; assembly: GCA_963682025.1. Classification (NCBI taxonomy): domain Eukaryota; kingdom Metazoa; phylum Arthropoda; class Insecta; order Diptera; family Scathophagidae; genus Cordilura; species Cordilura impudica. Next base: position 232,792,665 of record OY821517.1, read on the forward strand.
TGATGAGCGGTTATCAACAGTGAAAAAATTAAAATGTTGTACAAATTGTCTCGCTACCTCCCATGAATATAAGGCTTGTAAAAGCATTCACGTTTGTTTTATGTGCAAACAAAAACATCATTCGTTACTTCATAGGGAGAATCAGCCTGGTAGAGCAAATTCTGGTAGTTTTGTGCAGCAAAATCCTCCGAATAATTCCGTAGCTAATATCAGAAATCTTAATGCCACTTGTCAAGATAACTCGACCAACCCCGTAAACTCAGATGATAGACCGTCTACTTCATCAGGAGTAAGGTCATATCAAACTTATAGTACACAGGTAGATTCGAACTCGCATTCTACTGCAATTTGTAAAATTGGCAATAAAGATGTTTTAAGTTCAGCTCGAGCTTTAATTGACCCCGCTTCTCAAGCTACCTTTATATCGAAAAGGTTGCAAAAAAAACTTTGTATGTATACCCACTGTTTCTGCTCCAATGGCTGAAATTTCAGGCCTTAATGGTAGTATAGCTGCTACGTCGTCAAAAATTTGTTTGATATCCATTGGTTCCCCACATGATCCCGATTTTAATATTCGAACTGAGGCTTATGTTGTTGAAAAACTGACGGGTCGTTTACCATCGTATTCCCTTATGAATGTTATGAGCTCAGATTTTCCTGATATTAATATGGCTGACGTCAATAGCACCCGAATGGATCTCCTTCTTGGGGGAGATGTTTACCCGAAAATATTATTATCCGATGTTAAAAAGCACCCGAGTGGCAACCTGGTTGCCCAAAAAACTGTCTTTGGTTGGATTGTTACTGGTAAAGTAAGTAGCCCTGAGCCACATCAATCAGTTGTATCGTTTTTCAACCATATGGAGTTAAATACTCAACTGGCTCGATTCTGGGAACTGGAAGAAGTTCCACCAGCATCACGATTAAACGAAACCGAAGATTTTTGCGAAAAACTTTATCGATCCACTACATATAAAAATTCGGATGGTCGATATGTAGTTTCACTCCCATTTAAACTGGAGTTCCCGAATAATTTATCGTTAGGAAATTCTCGTAATGTTGCGCTGTCTCAATTTTTGAGAAACGAAACTAGACTCCTAAAAAACCCCGATTTAAAATCACAATATGATAACGTGATTAACGAATATATAGATTTAGGTCATGTTCGTGAAATATAACCCCCGATTTCAGAATCGTCTAGTTATTATATGCCTCATCATGCGGTTATAAAACCTGAGAGCGTTACTACAAAACTTCGAGTAGTATTTAACGCTTCAAACCCGTCTTCGAATGGCGTCAGTTTGAATGGCATATTATACCCCGGCCCAACATTACAAGCCGGTGTTAATTCTACGTTGGCGATTTTATCGTTTCGTTTTTAATGCCGATATCGAGAAAATGTATCGGCAGATATTAGTACATCCCAATCAAACCACATTTCAAAGGATTCTTTTCCGTCGTACTCCTGATCATGATATAAAGGACTATGAATTAAATACCGTTACTTTTGGTGTGAATTGTGCTCCTTACCTCGCTATACGGACACTTTTTCAGTTGGCCAGTGATTGTAAAGATCATAGTCCCGCTGCGTCTGAGATTTTAAAAGACCATATGTATGTCGATGATGTACTAGCTGGCTCCCACGACCTAGAAGATGGTTTCAAAAAGCGTAATGAACTAATTGAGGTTCTGAAATCGGCTGGATTCATTCTTCGTAAATGGACGGCTAATAATATACGGCTTTTAGAGGATTTACCCGATGAGAACCTGCTTGACACAGATTTCTTAAAATTCTCAGACGCAAGCACAACTAAAACCCTAGGTCTGCGGTGGAACGCTGTAAAAGACAGTTTTTATTTTAAACTCGTTTCGCAACCAGGTAGAAATGTGGTCACAAAGCATGCTGTCTTGTCGGAAATTGCTAAATTGTTTGATCCCGCCGGTTGACTTTCGCCGAAAATTATTGTTGCCAAGATGATAATGCAACAAATATGGAAAGACAAGACAGATTGGGATGAGTGCTTGAATTCTTCCACGTTGATTCAATGGCACTCTTTTCTCGATGATTACCCGAATATTGAGAAAATTGAAATAACCCGATGGGTGAATTTTACTCCCGATAAGAATATTGAAATTCACGGATTTTGTGATGCTTCTGAAAAAGCATATGCTGCAACACTCTATGTTCGCTCCGTCTCTTACCCGTTTGAGATAACATCGCATTTACTTGCATCCAAAACAAAAGTAGCTCCCGTTAAATTTGAGACGTTACCCCGATTAGAGCTCTGTGGAGCGGTGCTAATGGCAAATATGGTAGAATCTCTATGTGGTCAGTTAAATCTTGGGAAAGAGAAGATTTTTCTGTGGACTGATTCTACAATTGTTTTGACTTGGCTTCAAAAACCCCCGTTGAGAGAAAAGTTGGAAATGAGAGGTGGTCTCATGTTAGTTCCAAAGACAACCCCGCCGATTTGGCAAGTCGTGGATCTCTCGCTCGTGACTTAATCGATAATTCGTTATGGTGGCATGGTCCTAAGTGGCTAACAATGTCAAAGGATAGATGGCCGGCGAAGTCTATTAATATTCATTCTCATTTAGAGTGTATTGAGTCACACGAAAGAACAAAAGAACCCTTCGATATACTTAGCCGTTTTTCAGATCTGCCACGGGCAATGAAAATAATTGCGTTTTGGTTCCGATTTCTAAATGTTTTACGAACAAAACAACGTCTGCACGATAAACACGATCTTACCCATGGGGAAATGAAATTCGTTAGAGATCGGCTCATCCTCGTATGTCAGAAGACATATTTCCCCGAATATACGTACTTATTAAAAGGACTACCTTTACCCCCGAAGAGTACTATACTGGCGTTGAACCCATTCATTGATTCGAATGGCCTTTTTAGGATTAACGGTCGTCTGGTGCATGCCCCCGGATTGACATATGATGAAAGATATCCAAAAATATTGCCGTATGCTGGCTTATTTACGAAATTATTTATAAGACATGTCCATAAGTGCACGGTTCATGGCGGACAGGCCTTGATGATGCGATTTATTAGAATGGAATTTTGGATTCCAAATCTAAAGAACCTTATTCGTGGAACCATTCGAAATTGCAAAGTATGTGTTCTACATCAACAAAAGACAGGTCAGCAGATCATGGCTGCTCTACCCCCCGAGAGAACTTCTCTGTCAAGGCCATTTACACATGCAGGTGTAGATTTTGCAGGGCCATTTGAAATAAAATCATATGTCGGCAGAGGCTGTAAAATTACAAAGGGCTACGTGGTTGTTTTAGTTTGTTTTGCAACTAAGGCAATACATTTAGAAGCGACTGGTGATATGTCGTCTGAAACGTTCCTAGCCTCATTTACTCGATTTTTCTCACGAAGAGGTTGTCCAGCACATTTGTATTCCGACAATGGCACAGCCTTTGTTGGTGCTTCAAATTTGCTCGAAGTTGATAGAAAACATTTCATATCCGAATTAAAAAGAAGTCTGCTTTCCCAAAATAATTTTAAAATAATGCAGTGGCATTTTATTCCCCCCGGCGCTCCTCATATGGGCGGTCTATGGGAAGCTGGCGTCAAAAGCTTTAAAATCCATTTAAAAAAAGTTTCAAACGCCCAAAAGTTTACGTATGAAGAATTTTCCACTATGCTCACCCGAATAGAAGCGTGTCTAAATTCTAGGCCTTTATCTCATATGAATGATAATGCCGACGACATAGTTCCCCTAACACCTGGCCATTTCCTGATTGGTGCCCCATTACTATCACCTCCTGAACCTAACATGTCCGACTTGTCCCTCAGTCATGCCAACAGGTGGCAGAAACTAAAAGTGCTCCACCACCAATTTGCGATAAGGTGGAAGGAAGAATACTTAAAGGAACTTCATCGAAGGGTTAAGTGGAAATATCCTAAGAGGGAACACCAGGTAGGAGATGTAGTTGCTATCCGACGAGATAATTTGCCTCCAAATGAATGGAGGTTAGGGCGGGTCGAAAAAGTCTATCAGGGCGCTGATGGCAAGGTCCGTGTTTGTGACATTAGAACAGCGGTGGGCGTTTTTACTCGGCCTATTGTAAAGCTTGTTCTTTTACCCGTATCTGAACAGAATTAACCCGTTTCTCATTTACGTTTTTCTCCACAGTACTTTTATCATGTCTACCGCAGCACGTCGTCTTGAAGTCCACCGACCAGTTGAGGCCCTCGAAGTGAAAGCACCCTCAGGCGATTCGGCCGAAACCCCAGAGCGAGGTCCAACTTGTAGGCTGTGTAAGCAAAGCCATCCGCTACGGAAGTGTTTCCGGTTCAAACGCATGTCAGTGGACGACCGCATAAAAGCAGTAAAGAGGTTGAAGTACTGCTTCAACTGTTTTGCGACAACCCATTTATTGCGGAATTGTGACAGTCGTGAGCGATGTGGAGAGTGCTTAGAGGAGCATCATACGCTTCTCCATCGATGCAGGCAACCGCCGTCACAACCTCAGCACACCCGTGCACCTCAGCATCAAGGGAAAAAACGTAAACCCAACCCCCATAAACAGCAACCTCGGTGGAGGCAACAACATCATCAACAACATCATCAACAACATCATCAACAACATCAACAACAACAGCGACAACAACTTCAACCTCGAGGTCGACATCAATGTTGTCACCCACACACCCCCAGCAACTACAATAGGACCACAACCCAGCCAGCGACTATCGTAATAAATGTCCATTCTGGACAAATTGTTTAAACAAATTATTTCATTTTTTTTTTTGGTTTATATAAATTTTGTTTTTTTTACATATGTATGCATTTTACAAACCTGAATTGTTATGATTTACCATTATTAGGATTATCATAGGTTAAGGATAATTAATGAAGTGTATCTTTTGATTTTTTTGTACCTTTATCTCGCACTTACTCCTTAGCTCCTCTTGTTGCACCCATGCAAGGGGGGCGGGATGTTTACGCGTATAGTGCGTGAACACGCCGATTGTTGGCTTAACGAAACACTCTCTTTGACTCAAAAGGCTTATCGTTGCCTTTTGAGATGCCTTTGAGATGGTGTCTTGTTAAGCCAACAAATCAATACTTGTGTATCACCCCAAACAGAAGGTACGTTTCAACCCCCAAAAATCTTTATATAAAACACTATAAATAAAGTGTTCTTTTGTAACGATTTCTGAAAAAAACTCTAACCCCAATTTGTTTTCATTTTTTCGCTACATTTTTTCCTGGCAAATATTTTACGAGAAAAACAGTGGATGCAATAAACACATACAAACCCAATTTGACTAAGATTTATATGATAATTTGCATCTTATGGCAATTTAAGTCGAATTCCTAGGGGTCATTTGTATGGGGGCTAGGTCTGAACATGGACCGATTGTCACCAATTTCAACAGCGTTCATCCTATGGCCGGTAGAAGCTTATATATCAAATTTCATCAAAATATATTCATATTTGCGACCTGCAGTTTGATTAAAAGTTTTACATGGACACACAGACGGACGGACGGACGGACGGACATCGTTAAATCGAATCAGATAGTGATTCTGATTCGATCGGTATAATTAAAGATGGGTCTAGGTCAAATAAAAACTGGATAGGGGTGGTTCCCGAAAACAAACTAAACCCCATGATATATGTCTACTCATGTAAATAAAGTTACGGTGCAGGGCCTAAATAACCCAGTACCGGCGGCTAAAAGTGGTGAGCAAGCGGGCCCACAGTCGTCGAGATCACTTGACTGCAAGTCCACTATGACGGTTGGTAACTTGGCCTCCATAGATGGGTATGTTACAAGAAAAACCCAAAATAAGGAGATTGAGGAGTCGGATCCGAGAGGGAGCCTTGTGCGACCTCAACCTCACACGACAGGTTCGGATTCCGACGAATCGAACTCCTCAAATGAAGACAATGATACAATCATTGCCACACAGCCTGAAAAGGCAAACTCAGAAGTCAATAAAATGGTAGAGGAAGTAAGCGCCAGCATAGCTAAACTCTCTACCAATAAGAAAAGGTTATCTGGGGCCCAACGACGAAAAATCGCCAAAATGAAACAGAAAACTCAAAAAGCTGAAGCGAAGAAAGATGCTCCAAAGGATAATGGACCTGCTACACCCGCATCCTCGGAAGTGGGAAAGCGGATACGTTCTCCTGAGGAGCAGAACATTGCAGAAGCTAAAAAGAAGAAGAGAAACTCCATGTCAACTAGTACACAGTTGACCAATAACCCCAACCAGAAGAACAGAGGTACCATCACGGGAACTCAATCCAAAGGAGAGGTTATTGGGCCAACGTCAACTAGGAAAAGTGATGCAAAATGTAATCCCTCATTGCAAGTGCAGAACCCTTCCAAAAGTGAAAGACAAGCAATGAAGAGAAAACAGATTGCACCATCAGGCAAGGAACAATCGACTTCATATGCTAATATGGCGAAAAGACCAGCAATGGACGAACTCTGCTACGCCATTTTCGATTCAAGTAGTCCCACAGGCAAAATCCCTATAGCCCAGAGACAAGTTCTCGAAGAGGCATTCAATAAAAGGATCCTGGAATACACCCTAGAGGCCGAGAACGATGACGAGAAGATCCAAATTAACAGCTGCAGGTTCTCCATGGATGTACTAATGCTACAACTTGCATCCAACGCATGTGTACAAACCCTGGAGAAAATGGTGGAATGCATACCAGCTCCTTGGGATGGTGCCAAACTATCCCAAGTCAAAAAGGCGGACATTCCATCCCTGACCAAAGCCTCCTTCTTCATAAAAGGTTGGGGCAGCAAACTTGCTAGCGAAGACGTTGTGAAGGTCTTGGGAAAGCAAAATAAAGGTCTAGCCTTCTTCGTCTCAGCCGCAGTCTACTTTAAAGTAGGCAAGATGACCATTGGCTGGGAAAAGGCAAATGATGAATCAAAGGCGGGCAATAGTGAGGGGACTTCCACAGACCTAACACCATCCACCTCAGCTAAAAAGGGAGTAACTCTCCCTCTCCCAACTCCCAAGAAGATAAACTTTTAGCCGAACAATGATCATGCTCATGCAGATCAACCTCCATCGGAGCAAAACGGCTACTCAAACTCTGATGGAAAAACTACAAAAAGGTAAGTTACATGTCGTTCTAGTACAGGAACCTTGGACGGTAAATGACAAGGTTACTGGACTAAATCATCCTAATTACCAAATTTTCTATGCTCATACAGGAACTCGACCGAGAACTTGTATTATTTGTCACAAAAACCTAAACTATCTCTTTTCCCCAGACTTGTCCACCGCAGATGCCACCGTCCTGCAACACGGAAGCCAACCAATGCTCTTAGCATCGGTTTATCTCCCGTCGGACTCACCGACACCTCCACCGACGTCGGAACTTGAAGAGATGGTAAAAACGGCCAGGATAACAGGTAAGGAAATTCTCATAGGGTGCGATGCGAATTCTCACCATATAGCTTGGGGAATTTCGAACTGTAACCAAAGGGGGGCTGTTTTACTTGAATTCCTTAACGAAAATGACCTTTTTACCCTTAATGTTGGGAACACGGCAACCTTTGTTAACAAATTAAGGGAAGAGGTTCTAGATATTTCAATTTCTTCGAAAAATTTAGTGGATGATATCCAAGATTGGCATGTCTCTAGCGAACATTCCTTCTCGGATCATCGATACATTTTATTTAAACTGACACAACCACCACCTGAACCTATCAAGTTCAGGAATAAGGCTAAGACTGATTGGCCTAAATTTAGAAGAAATCTACAAGCCCGTCTAACTACTCTTCGCACAGACTTAAGGTATGTCGAAGAGGTTGACGAGGAAGTCGACAAAATAACGAGGAGCCTAATTGAGTCCTTCAAGGAATGCTGTCCACTCCGGGAAAGGAGATCTCCCCGAGATAAACCCTGGCTAACAGGGGAACTGATAAATCTTGGGAAGGACGTCCGAAGACTTTTCAATAGGGCTCGTCGTAAAAAACACGCAATATACTGGGATGACTACCGTGTTAAGCTCAGGGATTACAACAAAAAGATTCGAATAGCCAAACGCAACTCCTGGAGACACTTCTGTGAACAGGTTGATAGCGTTAATGACGTCTCAAAAATCAAGAAATTCTTATCGAAAACCCATTCGCAGCCTGAAACTCTTGTCGATAGGGACGGGATTCGGGCGGAATCGATGGAACAATCCTTAAGAATATTGATGGAAACACACTTTCTTACCGAAGAATATGGGCCGAATAGGGACCCTGAAATTGGTACCAATGTGTCCCGACGAACTGGAACCAACGTGGAACAGCAGACGGGACCCGAAGGGGAACAATATGAAGGGCCTAATGAGGAACAATATCGAGAGGAAAGATATGATAGAATAACCGCAAATATGGTAATTAAGGCAATACAAAGCTTTGCCCCCTTTAAGGCAGCAGGCCCAGATGAAATCTTTCCTGCTCTATAACAAAAGAGCGGGGACTTGATTGGCAGTAGTCTGGCTGGCATATTCTCTGCTTGCCTAAAACTTGCGTATACCCCCAGAGCATGGCAGGAGGCCAAAGTGGTCTTCATACCAAAGCCGGGAAAGGAAAGCTACGCGAACCCTAAGGCCTATCGACCGATAAGTCTTACATCCTTCCTACTGAAAACCATGGAGCGAATAGTCGATAACATGGTTAAATCTCAAATCCCAAATGAGCTGTTGAAGTTCAAACAACACGCTTATTTAAAGGGACGCTCAGTAGAAACTGCGCTTCATGAAGTAGTTCACCACATAGAAAGATCTTTCGATCTAAAAATCTTTACTCTACCCATATTCATTGATATAGAAGGAGCTTTTAACAATGTATCAACAAATACGCTACTCCACTCCCTAGAACGTTTCGACATCGACCGGGATATCAAAGCCTGGATCAGTCACATGCTAGAGAATAGATGGATAAGTTGCGAGGTTGGTGGCATTAAAATAAGAGACAAGGTTTGCTGTGGGACACCTCAAGGGGGAATTCTATCCCCCCTTATCTGGGTGACCACTATAAACAGTCTTCTAAGGATTCTAACCGATAAAGGTTTCCAACCTGTCTGCTACGCAGACGATGTAGCGATACTGTTAAGGGGGAAAGTTCCTAGAAATTTATGTAGGAGGGCATCGGATGCACTCGAAATAGCATACGATTGGGCAAAACCAAGGGGATTAAATGTGAACCCGGAAAAGACTGAAATATGCCTCTTTACTAGGAAGACGAAAATAGTCGAATTCGATGAACCCCGCTTCCAGGGCAAAACGATTAGAATCACACAAACGGTGAAATACCTTGGGGTGATTCTCGACAAAAAGCTCACTTGGAAGGACCATATTGAGAGCAAAGTCGCGAAGGCTCATCGGATATGGGCCATTTGCAGAAGAGCTATAAGTTCAAAATGGGGTTTAAACCCGAATATGACTCATTGGCTTTACACAAGCGTCGTTAGACCAATTCTAACCTACGCATCCGTAGTCACATGGACATCAATGAACAGGAAATGCTATATTAAACCATTCCAAAAAATACAACGCCTCTGCTGCATAGGAATCAGCGGCGCTATACGGACTACATCTACGAGGGCTTTAGAGACGATTCTATCTATACACCCGATCGAGATTAGAATTAAATATGAGGCAGCTCTGGCCATGTTACGACTAAGAATAACAGGGGAATACATCACCGACCATATGACCAGACACCAAACAATATTGGACCAGATACCGGAATTCAACACAGTGGATTTTAGCTGTGATAGAATCGCGGAAGTGTCGACAAACATACCCTGCAGTATAAGGATACCTGACAGGGAAAGCTGGTTGAACGAAAATTTTCTACGAAACCTTCCAGGGTCACACTACTACACAGACGGATCTAGTCTGCATGGTAGGACTGGTATAGGTTTCTATGATGAGGACCGTTCCAATGGCATACACCTACGCATTCCGGACCACAACTCTGTCTTTCAGGCCGAAGTGGTCGCGATAACGGAATGCATAAGATCTATTGACGTACGGGCAATCCCAAGCCCCGGAGACGTGAAAATATTTTCGGACAGTCTAGCGGCTATCAGGGCGATATCCTCGGACAAAACTAGATCAAGGACTGTCCTCATATGTAAGGAAGAAATTGCAAACTTCACTACAAGAGGCAGACTTGAAATCATTTGGATCCCAGGACACAGTGGTATAATGGGAAACGAGATTGCAGATGAACTGGCCAGGAAGGGTTCTTTCCTGGAGGGTGTCAATTTGGAAAACCCAATACCTTTCCAGGCTCTCAAATTGAAACTATCGGAGTGGGCAACTAATTCACATACTTCAATTTGGGAGGAAACTGACGTGGGTAAGGCTACGAAGATACTATGGGGCTCTCCAAACACTTCGAAGACAAAGGAAATCCTTAGTCTAAATAGAAAGGAACTGAGTAGAATTATTGGCATCCTCACTGGACACTCTGAACTGAGGGCTCATCTATACCGTATAGGACGGGCAGAATCGGCCACATGCAGAGCTTGTGGAGAGGATGACGAGACCCTAGAACACTACCTTTGTTACTGTCCTGCATTTGCCGGAACAAGGGTCAGAAATTTATCCAACGAAATCATACCAGGCCTAGCGGCTCTTAGGGAGATACGCTGGAAAGCACTCAGGAGATTTGCTATCGAGACCGAACGCCTAAGTTAAATAAGGAGTAGATTAACGGATGAGCACGAGGATGTAGAGCGCACAACAAGCCGACTTTCTGGCTTAAGTGTATATCCGGGTAAAACGGATATGAGCTATGTGTATACATGGCTCCTCTTTTTCAACCTAACCTAACCAGGTCAAATATTTTTGGTAGTTGCAAACAGCAGCACAAAGTCATTATACCCAAACCACATAGTGGTATAGGGTATAATTAAATTTTTAGTTCTAATAAATTGCATATTACATCATTATAAAATTAAATTATTATTATTAATAAATTTTATATTACATCATTATAAAAATTTGTGAACTCTCCTTCCATTATTTTTAATTCTTAATAGTCTTAACGCGATCCTTTACTAGAAACAACCCTTTACAAATTGATGCGAAATTACACACCACTGAAAATACCACACCACAAATGTCTCCATCAGAAACATCAACACCAATCCAAAATTCTACAAACTACAACACAACAATTGAAAATAACTTACATACACATGTCCAGGATACAATTCCTACACCAATATTTAATAAAATTTTCAAATTACCAACTTTTTGGGTTGAATGTCCTGATGCTTGGTTTTTACAAGCGGATGTACAATTTTCTTTACACAATATTTCAGATGATGATTTTAGATATCAAAATATTTTAATTGCACTTCCACAAAGTGTAATTTCGAAAATTGTAGATATTATCCTCCGGCTATAAGTATCAGTGCATTAAAAAAACATTGTGTGAAAGATTTTCTCTAAGTGAAGAAAAAAGATTAGAGGAACTTTTCTCTAATTCAACTCTTGGAGATCGTAAACCTTCAGAATTTTTCAGAGACATGAGGTCCCTGGTAGCTTCTGATTCAATTGTTGGTCGCGAATTATTATACATGTTGTGGCAGCGTAAACTACCACAACAATTACAACTACATTTAACATCTTGTAGTGATAAAAGTGTTGAAGACAAACTTTATCTTGCGGACAAAATTTATGATGTTACAAACAAAACTCAAAATAACTCACAATTTACAGCATTAATCAAAACCCAATAGAGCAGTGTTTACATCATTTGACACTAATAACTGCAACACTTTGTCAAAATTTAAATAAAATTTCGTTGGATATTGCAGAAATTAAAACAAGATCAAGATCTCAAGAACGGAATCCATCAAGTCATAGAAGATATTCTAAGCATACATTTTCTAATTCTAATTTTAATAATATATGTCGGTATCATAGAAAATTTAATAATAAAGCTATTAAATGCATCAAACCTTGTAGTTTTATTCATTCTGACACTAACAACACAAATTTTTTGGACGGTGAGAGATGATGGAAAAAAATCAAACCCGCTCTCCGCCTTTTCATTTTTTATTAATCAAATAATTTCAATTTTCTGATAGATACTGGTGCAGTAGTTTCCGTTATACCAGCTTCAAAATTCAAACCTTTTAAGAGAAATTCAGAAATTAATTTAACTGCTGCAAATGGTTCATCCATAGAGACATTTGGTTCAAAACTAATCAAAATTAATTTAGGTTTACGTCGCGATTTTGAATTACCTTTTCTATTAGCAAATGTTTCAACACCGATCATCGGCGCAAATTTTTTAGAAAAATTTGGTATCATAGTTTGGTATCATAGATATCAAAAACAAATTAATTACTGATCTCACAACTAAATTAAAAACAAGTAAGAAAATTATAGTCAGTCTAGACCGACTATAGGATACCCTATACCATGCGTTTAGAGACCCTACCACATAGGCCCAACTAACTGGACATAGAAAATAAGCATAAACCAAATTTGAGTGGGATTTTTATAAATTTTTTTGTCTGCAGATATGAAAAAGTTCATATCGGATGCTATATCTATATGGGGACTAGGCCCAACAATGGACCGATCCTGACCATGTTTGGTAAGGTCTCTTGTATTTTGCAAAAATATATACAAACAAAATTTGAGAAGAATCATAGGGGTCATTTGTATGGGGGCTAGGTCTGAACATGGACCGATTCTCACCAATTTCAACAGCGTTCATCCTATGGCCGATAAAAGCTTATATACCAAATTTCATCAAAATATATTCATATTTGCTACCTGCAGTTTGATTACAAGCTTTACATGGACACACAGACGGACGGACGGACGGACATCGTTAAATCGAATCAGATAGTGATTCTGATTCGATCGGTATAATTAAAGATGGGTCTAGGTCAAATATTTTTGGTAGTTACAAACAGCAGCACAAAGTCATTATACCCAAACCACATAGTGGTATAGGGTATAATTAAAGGAACCTCTGGTTTTTGCGATATTTATTCACTCAAATTTCCTATCCCAGAAAGTAAATACACAAATCTTCTTAACAAATTCAATTCACTTAGATTCTTAGATTTTCTCAGTTATGAGATATCCTCAAAGGGAATCCAACCATCTAAAGATAGAGTTGAAATTATTACTAATTTCGAAAAACCAAATTCAATTAAAAAACTTCAAAAATTTTTGGGCATGATTAATTAATAGCACCGATACATTCCGATGTTAGCAGCAGAACTTAGTTTACTACACGAAATGCTAAAATCTGCAAATAAAAATAAATCTAAAATATTAAATTGGACAAATGAAGCAATCACTGTATTTGAGAAAGTCCGATTACTTTTTGCCAAAAATACACTTCTGACACATTTCGATAAAAATCTTGAACTATGACTTGCAGTTGATGCATCAAATGTTGCCATTGGAGCTGTTCTACAGCAATCAACAAAAGATCATTGGGAACCCCTTGCTTATTGATGTCTATACGCGCAGGGGGTAAAAATCTATTTCACAATACAATCACAAAAACAGCGCAAGATGAAGATGTAAGACGTAAGCCTATATCGGTGTGACTTAAGATTGCATTGGTGAAAATATTATGAGATGTAATAACTTTTTGTCTCTGTTTTCTGCAGTATAAATTAATATAATAATTAATATAATTAATTTCCTGAATTATTTAGAAGTATTCTTAACATTTTAATTTATTCCATATAAATAACACAATTATCACTGCATTTAATATTAATGCTAACCAAACATAAATAAAAAATAAACAAAAATAAAAAATAAACGAATTACAGTAAAAAGGAAGTGTTGGGAGATAAAATGGAGGGACTATTCATTGGAAAGTGTTTGGAGAAAAAATGAAGACATGATTTCATTAGGAAGTGTTTAGAGATAAAATGAGGGAGCGAATAGCGTTATAAAAACGTTTTGAAATATGAAAAATTAAAAATGAAAAAGAAAAATGGAAAATGAGAAATAAAAAATGAAAATGAAAATTGAAAAATAAGAAATGAACAATAGAAAATGAAATATGAAAAATAAAAAATAAAAAATTAAAAATGAAAAATTTTAAATGAAAAACAAAAAATGAAAAATAAAAAATGAAAAATAAAAAGTGGAAAATGAAAAATAAAAAATGAAAAATCAAAAATGAACAAGTAAGAAAATTATAGTCGGTCTAGACCGACTATAGGATACCCTATACCATGCGTTTAGAGACCCTACCCCATAGGCCCAACATAGAAAATAAGCATAAACCAAAATTTGGGTGGGATTTTTATAAATTTTTTTGTCTGCAGATATGAAAAAGTTTATATAGGATGCTATATCTATATGGGGACTAGGCCCAAAAATGGACCAATCCTGACCATGTTTGGTAAGGTCTCTTGTATTTTGCAAAAATATATACAAACAAAATTTGAGAAGAATCAGTGCAATATTTTTGTTTTTTGATAGATTTAAGTGAAGATCGGGAAGCAGCTCTATATTGGGCCTATGACTAAGAGTTGTCCCATAGGTATCATTTTTGGACTACTGATTAATGGATGTAATAAACACATACAAACCCAATTTGACTAAGATTTATATGATAATTTGGATCTTATGGCAATTTAAGTCGATTTCATAGGGGTCATTTGTATGGGGGCTAGGTCTGAACATGGACCGATTCTCACCAATTTCAACAGCGTTCATCCTATGGCCGATAAAAGCTTATATAACAAATTTCATCAAAATATATTCATATTTGCGACCTGCAGTTTGATTACAAGCTTTACATGGACACACAGACGGACGGACGGACATCGTTAAATCGAATCAGATAGTGATTCTGATTCGATCGGTGTAATTAAAGATGAATCTAGGTCAAATATTTTTGAGAGTTACAAACAGCAGCACAAAGTTATTATACCCAAACCACATAGTGGTATAGGGTATAAAAATGAAAAATGGAAAATGAAAAATGGAAAATGGAAAATGAAAAATGGAAAATGAAAAATGGAAAATGAAAAATAAAAAATTAAAATGAAAATTGAAAAATAAAAAATTAACAATAGAAAATGAAAAATGAAAACTTAAAAATGAAAAATTAAAAATTTTAAATGAAAAACCAAAATGAAAAATAAAAAATGCAAAATAAAAAGTGGAAAATGAAAAATAAAAAATGAAAAATGAAAATGAAAATTGAAAAAAAAAAATTTAAAATAAAAATGGACAATAAAAAATGAAAAATGATAAACGAAAAATAAAAAATTAAAAACTAACCAGTTGAAATAATAATAAATATTTTTATATTAGCAGAGCCCCTGCAGCTGATACATAGATGACGCTTTCTGTTTGATTTTAAAAAAGTGCCACAAAAGCATCTTTAATTTCTAGAATTAAACATTTCAGACATTTTTTAGAAGGAAGAAATTTCATTATATACACTGATCACAAACCTTTAACGTTTGTTCTTAATTCCAAAACTGACAGATCACCCAGTCAAACACGTCGTTTAGAATATATAGCACAATTTACAAATAATATACAATACATAACTGGAAAACAAAACATCGTTGCTGACACTCTGTCACGTCTTCCAGAAATTGATGCAATTTCGACTAAAGACATTAATTTTTTAACACTTTTCAAGGAACAATAATCTGATGAAACACTTAAATCACTAATCAAATCTCCAAATTATAAATGCAATCTTAAAGAAATTTTAATACCAGTTTTAAATATTAAAATTTGGTGTGTAATTCTTCTCGTCCCTATGTTCCAATTTCAATGCGAAAAAGTATTTTTGACAAAATGCATTCTTTATCTCATTCTGGAATTAATTCAATTAAAATATATCTAAATATTTTTTGCCTAATATGCGGAAAGAAATAAATGATTGGGCAGTAAGTTGCATCAACTGTCAAAAATCTAAAATTAACATTTTCACAAAAGCACCAATACCAAAAATCGAAATTCCACCCGGAAGGTTTGAACACATTCATATGGATCTTGTTGGACCTTTCCTGTTTCAAATTGTTATCGGTATTTATTAACGATCATAGACAGACACACACGATGGCCAGAAGTATCCTCCCAAGGACATTTCAACAAAAACTATAGTTGATTCTTTCGTACAAAATTATATTCCACGTTTTGGAGTTCCTTTGAAAATAACTGTAGATCAAGGTAAACAATTCACATCGAAATTATTTAATGAATTAACTAGTTTACTTGGTGCACACACAATACATACTTCTGCTTATCATCCACAAGCAAACGGAATGATAGAACATTTCCATCGACAACTCAAAACATCAATTCTTTCATCTTTCTTGGATACTTCTCGGTTTACGAACAACTATTAAGGAAGATATAGGTTGTTCTTCTTCTGAATTGGTTTATGGTCAAACATTAAAATTACCTGGAGAATCGGTTGTATCTAACAATGATACAATCAACACAGATTTAGCTCTTCAAAAATTAAGAGAACATTTTTCACAAATTCGTTCCAAAATTATTCATCATAATAAAGATAAAAGTTATGTTCCAAAAGCTTTAAGTACTTGTGATTATGTATTTGTTAAAATTGTTCGCTCATCAGGACTTCAACAACCATTTGAGGGACCTTTTAAAGTTATTTCAAAATTTGATAAAACTTTTCACATTCAATATGGTGATATAATTAAATCCATCCCAATTGATCATCTTAAACCAGCATATACACACAATTTACCACACTTAAACACTACATCTTATACTTCTTCAAAAAAGAAAGTTACATACTTTTAATATTACATAATTTTCAATTTTATTCATTTAACTGGAGGGGGAGTATATGTAGTGTATCTACCTTTACAGTAACTTATTTATACTTTAAATTTATATACTGTATTTTTATTATAAATACAAATATTTTTAAATTAAGTACTTTTTGATTTTTATTTATTTTCATATTTTCATATTTTCATTCTTTTATTGGTGTTCTAAAATCTATTATAAATAAAATATTAAAATTTTGAATACCACTACCAAATATAAGATTATATTTACTTATTTTCAAACATAAATTAAATCTTATGCAATGGTGTATTGTTTCTTATTATTTATTAATGTTATTTTCTTATTATTTATTAAAGTATGTCCATTTATTAACTAGGGCTTAGATTAAATGAAAATATTTCAACATGTAATAAAAACTCAGGAATGTAAATGGGTAATAAATTTGAATAGACAATTAACTAACATAGAAATAACAGTAGTCATACTAGAATATTATAACAAATTATTTTATATAAATACCACCCAAAATTGTAAATAAATTTAGAATCAATTTAGATTAACAGACATCAACTTGTTTTTTATTTTGAATCCCAATTCTAACCGAGCAGCTTGAACAGTACTTGGAAGAACTAAAACTGTTGCGACCAGACACAACATCCTTAAAAAAAAACTGGAAAACCTAATAATAAAAACAATAATAACACATAATATTTAATAAAATATAATAGTGTTATATAAACGAATCCTTCATTTATAATACTTGAATGTTGAAAGTTTCTAAAAAAAGAATAAAATATCTAAAATATTATTGAAAAACAACTATATAAACTAAATAAAAAAATTAAAAAACAAAAATTTAAAAACAAAAAACTAAAAATTTAAATTAAAAATTGAAAACCGTAAAAACTAAAAACTTAAATTAAAAATTGAAAACCAAAAAACTAAAAACTTAAATTAAAAAATTGAAAACCAAATATAAAAAAATTTATTGAAAATCGTTAATATTTGAAAAAAAAAATAGACTTGTTCTGATATAATAACAAATTTAGTAAATAAATATTAAAGTCTAAAAAGTGATATTTAAATTGCGATACTAAACATTAAAATTGGCTATAATTTTACTTAATAAGAACAAAAAAATTTATTGGAATAATTCAATAGAAAGAAACATATAGAATTGAATAAAACGAATATTTTCTCAACTAAACCTAAAAAATGGGTTTTGTGAATGAAAAAAATGCTGTCAGCTCTAAAAAAACCTCAATTCAAAGTTAGTAAAAATAGTGAAATATCCAAAATATTAAAAACAACTATAGGAACTAACTGATAGTTAGAGAGCTTTATATTCATCGACCACACTCCTATACAAATTCCCAATCATATATACACACATCTTCTTATCAGTGTTAACCTTTATGACCTTCTAATCAGTTATGACTCACACGCCCCTCTACCTCACACACACACACGCCCCTCCCCCTCACACAAACACACACACATACATACACACACAACGGCCCCTACTTATGGAGGCGCACTTGTACTGAAAACTTGGGCTCGTACCCGCATATACATACTATTTACCACTTTATATATACCGATCAATCACTTTCTGAGTCGATTTAACTGTGACCGTCCGAATGTCTGTGTGACCATTCAAACCTTGAAGTCAAACTACAGGCCGTAAACGTTAAGATATTTATAACAATTGTGCTTACTATTAGAACTTCTCACGCTATGCGTTTTTGAGAAACAATTTAAGTATAATCATTGTTTTTTAATTTCCGAAAACCTCAAAGAGTAGTTCATTTTCAAAAATCTTGGACACTTTCGAATGATATGTGATTCGTTGGTACACAATGAACACTTTGGTTCTGAAATATTATTCTGAAATTCATTAATTTTGCTTGGATTCGAAATTTTAGTTTTAAAGTCATTGGATTTGGCGTTAGAATTAGATCAGTTTTCAGCAATAGATTCTAATGTCCTATACCGATTTGTTAAGAAAGTTTTTAAAGTAGACCAGCTTGGAATGGATGTCTTTTCACTTAGACCTTGTTCCCATTAGCTCAAAGTTTGATTCCGGAGACGATTGGTACAAAGGAAGACAAATATTGGATCCCAACTTCATATCATATACCTTAAGAGCAGAAATACAGTGTGATATATCCAGATTCTGAAGTTATGGACTGAAGGTTGAGCAATATACGGAGGTGCCCATTGATGAGTACTCTTCGATTCTCATATCGAGCAAAAGATTGTCCAACCTATCTCAAAACCTTGATTTGTCAATGGAATTTTCTTGACTGTGTCTCGGAATTCACCAGCAGTTTTCTTGATAAGGTGAATAAGACATTCAATAGGACGTAAAAAAAAATCGGAAAGTGGGCCAAGCAATTAATCGCCATTAAAGACCTCAACGTCATAAGGCGGAAGACGAATTGTTGGAGGATTGGGAGGAATTAGCTTCAGATTCTGGAGGGCTTGCTTTTGCAATAGACTCGGATTGTCGAGAATCATACAGCTCTGATAGTTTAGCTAGACAATTACAATAAGTAATATAAGTACTTTTGTACTTGACTTTTCATGTTTTTAAATTTCTATGATCTGAGACTTTTTCTTTTTACTGTCATCTTCGTTTTCTACTTCGAGGACAAATTTTTTGTAAGCGGTTTGGTTTCTTGACCAAAGCTTTCATCCCAGTGGACTGCAATACCATGAAGAGAGGTGATATGATAACAATTATCTGAAAAGTCAGAATCGAATTCAGCTAGGCTATCTGCTAACCGAATAAAGTGTCTAAAGACATGTTCAATGGATTTGAAATTTAATAAAAAAGTAATATATTCGGAATTAGACCAATTGAAAGCAATTATTTAAGTGTATTTTATGAAATAAAAAAACTCGAAAAATTTAGGAAGTAAACTCAAATTAATCTTAAACGATTGACAACAGATATGGAAATAGTATAAAATTTCTTTAATTTTCATCAGAAATTTATTCACCAGACAAAGATCAAAATTTTAAATTAAAAAAAAAATGTCCTAAAACTGTTGAAATAGTCCAAATCTTGGGCAGAAATCAAATCAAGAAATGGTGCTGTGAAATGTTGGATTGGTTTGAAATGGTTTCAGAATATAAAAAAATTTTATTAACAATCAATCAAATCAAAATAATTTATGTATTGAATCGGCAAAGAAAGTGGTAACGTAATGGTTTGTAGGCGAGCGAAAAAAAAACAATATAAAATTTAAGATTGTATAAAATGATCTTGAATTTTAACATAACTTAAATCGATTTGTAAGGTTTACAGATTTTCTAAAAAATATTGATGTGAACGAAATAAAAAGCTGTAGGTAAACGATTGAAACATATCCTTATGCATTCAGACTGATATCAAATGAATATTGGATGAAATTAGAAAAAACAGATTATTTTTTCCTTTGTTACCAAAATTGCGAATAGAAGAACGCAGAACGATATTTTGTTGGTTCTACAATTTATTTTCTTTTCGGTATATTTATTATTGGTTGTACAATTTATCATTTATCATTTTTAAATTTGTTTGAAAAATGTCATAACTGTTAAACGTAACTGTTTTCGTAAAATTTAAATTAATAGAAAAAAATCTTTATAATTTTCTATGAAAAATTTGCACAAATTAACGGAATAGAAAGTGGTTAAAATTTGACATTCCCTTTTAAAATTTCAGCCGCGATATGTGTTTGAAATACTGGAAAGTATCTTCAAAGGAAAAAATATAAGTATCGAAAAATTCAATGACCTTTTTAATAGTAATATTTATGATTTGTTTTGATTAATATACTTGTGCAATTTTAATTTCTACTCCAATGGAAATAAGAAAGAGTGAAGAAGAGGCTCTCATAGTGTGATCGACTATGCAGAAAAAAGGAAACGAATTTGAAACAGACAACTAGGAGTGGAGTATTCCCCTTTTCCAACTTTGGACAGTTATTGAAGAAAGAGTACGAAAGATAAGTATTTTAAGAGATGGTTATATTAAAAAAGTAGAAACTTATGCAAGGTGTAATTTGATAAGGGGAAAATAGTAAAGAGTAGGATCGTCGTTGATAAGCGAGTAGTTAAAAAAAGCAGGAGAACTTCCAATGTTTAATTATTTGAAACCTTTGTTCTGGAGGGAGATTCATAAGAGAAGGTGCATGGGCGATAGAAAAAACTGTGGGTAAGTATGGAATCTATATTTTCGCAAATTTAGCTGTAAAAGTAAGAGAAAAAGCTTTTGCATACTGAAAAACGCGAATTCAATTGAACATGTTTGTTCTATACTTTCCTAATGGATTTTTTCTCAGAGTTTTTTAAAAACTTGGATTTAAAATTTAGATTTTAAACACTCTTTTTCCACAATAAATTTCACTTAAGAGTTAGTCACTAAACCAAATGCAATTTGAATGATATTTCGGATATTTCGGATATTTCGGTGTCTTGCTAGTCCTTGTTTTTCATAACTTTTTTTAAATTTTAAGTTATCTTTAACTTTTATTAATTTGCAATTTTATTTTACGTTTCACTTTATTTAATTGCAACTCTTTACCATATTTTCCTTTTATTTTTTATACCATATACCACTATGTGGTTTGGGTATACTGACTTTGTACTGCTGTTTGTAACAACCAAAAATATTTGACCTACACCCATCTTTAATTATACCGATCGAATCAGGATCACTATCTGATTCGATTTAACGATGTACGTCCGTCCGTCCGTCCGTCCGTTTGTGTGTCCATGTAAAGCTTGTAATCAAACTGCAGGTCGCAAATATGAATATATTTTGATGAAATTTGGTATTTGATCTTTTATCGGCCATGGAATGAACTCTATTGGAATTGGTGAGAATCGGTCCATGTTCAGACCTAGCCCCCATACAAATGACCCCTATGAAATCAACATATATTGCCATAAGATCCAAATTATCTTACAAATCTAAGTCAAATTGGGTTTGTATGTATATATTACATCCATTAATCAGTAGTCCAAAAATGATCCCTATTGGACAACTCTTAGTCATAGGCCCCATATAGAGTTGCTTCCCGATCTTCACTTAAATCTATCAAAAAACAAAAATATTGCACTGATTCTTCTCAAATTTTGTTTGTATATATTTTTGCAAAATGCAAGAGACTTTACCAAACATAGTCAGGATCGGTCCATTTTTGGGCCTAGTCCCCATATAGATATAGCATCCGATAAGAACTTTTTCATATCCGCAGCCAAAAAAATTAATAAAAATCCCACTCAAATTTGATTTATGCTTATTTTCTATGTCCGTTAGTTGGGCCTATGAGATCGGGTCTCTAAACGCATGGTATAGGCTATCATATGGTCGGTCTAGACCGACTATAATTATACCCTATACCACTATGTGGCTTGTGTATAATGACTTTGTGCTGCTGTTTTTAACAACCAAAAATATTTGACCTACACCCATCTTTAATTATACCGATCGAATCAGAATCACTATCTGATTCGATTTAACGATTTCCGTCCGTCCGTCCGTCTGTGTGTCCATGTAAAGCTTGTAATCAAACTGCAGGTCGCAAATATGAATATATTTTGATGAAATTTGGTATTTAAGCTTTTATCGGCCATGGGATGAACGCTATTGAAATTGGTGAGAATCGGTCCATTTTCAGACCTAGCCCCCATACAAATGACCCCTATGAAATCAACATATATTGCCATAAGATCCAAATTATCATACAAATCTTAGTCAAATTAGGTTTATATGTATATATTACATCCATTAATCAGTAGTCCAAAAATGATCCTTATTGGACAACTCTTAGTCATAGGCCCCATATAGAGCTGCTTCCCGATTTTCACTTAAATCTATCAAAAAACAAAAATATTACACAGATTATTCTCAAATTTGGTTTGTATATATTTTTTCAAAGTGTAAGTGACTTTACCAAATATGGTCAGGATCGGTCCTTTTTTGGACCTAGTCCCCATATAGAAATATCATCCGATATGAACTTTTTCATATATGCAGCCAAAAAATTTATAAAAATGCCACTCAAATTTGGTTTATGCTTATTTGCTATATCCAAATAATTGGACCGAAGAGATAGAGTCTCAAAACCATGGTGTAGGGTATCGTTTAGTCGGGCTAGACCGACTATAATTTTCTTACTTGTTTTCTTACTTGTTTTTTATTAATTTAATTTTGTAAAAAAAATATATGTGCGTTGGCTTCACGTGGTGTAACGTGACAATTGAATTTTTGTTTCTATCAAACGCAATCTATATACATAAATAAAAATGAAAATTTGTTTGTTTGCGGGTTTGTGGGTTTGTGAATTTGATATTAACCATTTCACGACCGAACCTAAACTACTGGAAAAATTTTTTTTTTGTGGATTCGTACTTAACGACCCAACATTTCTAAACAAAAGTGTCGTCAAAAATATTTTTTTTTCAATTCTTTCAAGGAAAAAATCCAAGGGACATACATATATATCCCATTGGTCGTCAACGGTTAAAATTAGTGAGCAACTAATTTACATAAATAATTGTAGTTTTGGTATTGTATTTGTTGTAAATTTTTAAATATAGATCACAGAGAATCGATTACTACTTTTTTAGTTTGTATTAAAAATGGAAAGGAAAATCGGACAAACGCAATATGTTCCTTTTGTAAAAAAACTTTTTATTTCACAAAAACCCGTAATTGCTTCGAAGATTACCATAACTGATTTTGTATTTTTGAGATATTTAGAATTAACCTTTTACTAAGTCTTTTTATTTATAGTTTAATTAATTGTTGATTTAATATTACGAATTTTTTTAATTTAATAAAAATATAAAACTATAAAACATCTTTTTTACCATTGACGACGAATTGGACATATATATCCCGTAGTGAATTTTGCTGAATAATAAACCGATTCCAAATATGTTGGTGTTTTTGAAAACCATAAATACTGGTCCATGTTAAATTTTAATCTTTTTGGTTCAATAACGTCCGAATCAATGACTTCCAAATATGATTTAAAAAAACAAATGTTCAGATTTTGGGGTCACCGCCTTAGGTCCTGAGAATACATGTGCCAACTGTTTTGGTATGGTCTGAAAGCTAAAACTGTCCTCTATCGACTCAAGTCAGCTTTAAAAAAATCATTTGGAAAATGTGGGAAATAAAAGAAAAAATTAAATGGGACATATATATATCTTGAAAGAGTTAATAGGTGGCTAAACGATAGGGCCGATCTTCTTGAAATTTTCACAGTGTGTAAGTTTGTATCGGGAAAGTAAAATAGGCTATATTTTTTAATATATGAAGTGGGCGTGGCACCTCCCAAATATAAAAAATTTTTAACATCATATTTCTAGAGCTCTATGACAGCAAAAGTGCTGCAACTTTGTGGGAGTACATAAGTTAGTAATGTGAGAAGTCGGGTTAAAAATGGGCGGGACAAAACAAGTGGGCGTGGCACCTCCCATACATGGTAAATACATATCATCATATATCTAGAGTGCTATAATGGCCAGAGTATTGAAACTTTCTGCACGTCAATTGGTTGTTAATGTAAGTAGTCGTACCAAAAATGGGCGGCACTGGGTTAGTGGGCGTAGCACCTCCAATGCAACAAAAAATATCTGGAGTACTATAAACCCGACACTCTTGAAACTATGTGTAAGTTCACGAATGATGAGTGTGAGAAATAATGTGAAAAATGGCGGGATAAACCAGTGGGCGTGGTAAATACATATCATCATAATTAACAACACAAATATTCACTAGATATAAGTTATATGGCAAAACAACGTTTGCCGGGTCAGCTAGTATTAAATAAAAGCAAATAAACAAACGAACGTGTTTAATGTTGTTGTTTGATATTATATGTATAGGGCACTGTTACACGTTCAATATATATTGTGATATTTGGATCGCAGTCCATATCGCAGAATGAAGGTGTGACAGGGCCCATATGATGCTGGTTACAGATGACTTCAAATAAACAAGAGCTTTACTAATTATTTTCTCCTAATAGCAATTGTGCATAAATATTTGTGAGGAGGCTTTATCAAATAAAAAGTGCAAAGTGAGATAATACTAAGTCAAATTTCCAAAAGGCCAACTAACATAGGTGACATAAGAAATTTAAGGGGGTCTAAATGCACTATACACTTGTCAAATTCACCATCCAGCATTATGGTGGTATTAGTGAAAATTTGTTTGTATGTGTGATGGAAAATCAAAAATTTAGATTTTGTCGGTGTCACACACACAAACAAATTTTCACTAATACCACCATAATGCTTGATATAAATTTGACAAGTATTGAGTGCCCTTAATAATCATCATAGAACATTGCGTTTAGAGATTCTAAGAAAACTACTCAACATATTTAAGCCACGAAACAACATCATATCATTCTATTTGATTAAAATTTCTCTCTGTTTGAACGATCAAGGGTCGGCGGACCCGTCTTTCCGCTAGCTTCAGTGGTAGGGGAGGTTTTTGATCCTTATCGAACAAACCACACATTAGTACAGAGTCCCTGGTTAAGTGGTTGATAAAAAAAAAATTAAATATGATATAGTAAACTAAACTATTGCCCCAATGGATTAAAAATATTGAAGGAGGAAATTCAACTAAGGGGGTATTAAATGTGGAAATTTTTTGGGATCGCAACCTACACTACGACTTATGTCTCTCATTGTCTTAATATTGTATAGAGAGACCCAAACTGCGTTATATGTTCTTCAACAGTAAATGGAAAAGTCTTTTAATTTTTTTTATTCACACATTTTTAGATGTTTTATTTAAATTCAAATTCAATTTTTATTAATTTTTTGACTTATTAACGAAATTTTAGATTATCAAACTAGATTAATAACACCCAATTCAAAATTATAGAAAATACGTTTGTATCAAAACAGAATTGATGTGTAAAAGGTATTTACAAACATATTTTTTTTTTTTTTTTTTACCTTATATTTTTTTGTAATATTAAATTGTAATTAGGTAATTATAAAAATAAAAATATTATAGAATTGCACTCAGAATCGAGTTAAAATTTGCACAGGAATTAAGTAAATTCATCATCGAATTAAAAAAAAAAAAACGTAATGATTTAAAATGAAATTTTATTTTGCTATTTATTTTCATGAAACCATCGTGATTATCTCTTAAATATATTTACGCTGATCCCTGACTCACTGACTGACTGACTGAGAGACTGACTGATTCTGTAACGCTGAAATAATACACAGACATAACACTCCCTACAAAGCTATGCGAAATACACAAACAAATTTTAATCTTTCTCATTTTATACAAACGCACACACAATTTTCTCTTCTTTGTTACCAACCAGTGCTGCTAATAAAATCTTCTGAAAATCGACAATTTTGGAAACTAAATCGCCAAAATCATCATTTCTAAACAAGAAATTGTCAAGAAAATTTTACCGCTTATGAGACTCGAAAAAATATTACAAAAGGAAACAATAAAATTTATTTAAATCATTCATATTACGAATATTATTACAGTATTAGTGACGAAATTTCAACGAAAAAAAAATTTAACACAACAATCAACTAAATAATTTTATTGATATGTATCTATAGCTGAAACATATAATATAGGTTTAAAGTATCGCCGTAATTAAAACTTAAATCTTAAATGGAGATGCTATTCAAGGTATTTCCGTTTTGAAGCGACTTGACCCAGAATTAAACTATCAATTTTCGATAAACAACCCATTAATTGTTAACCCTTGAAATCGTAATTTATATACTACTGAAAATTTTAAATCTTCAATCATCATTTTAACAAATTTAACAAATCATTTTAACAAATTGAAAAATCGTCGAAATTACAATAAGTTGCCAAAATTGCTAACGACAATAGCACTACATATGCAGATTTCGTTTACATATAGATTAAGTTGAACGCAAAAAATGCATCAAAAAAAAACTAATATCTATTCAAATTCTTCTTTAAGTTCCCTTTGTTGGCCAATGAAAAAATTCTGCAAAAAAAGTAATGAATGAAATTTTAAACATTTTTATTTTTCTCATTTAACGTCGTCCGGTATGCATGCATACTTCTTTTATTAAACTAAACTTTTCAATTTGTCTGTTTTGTTTTTCATCTCAAAATTGTTTGATATTGTTAGGATTGCTTTCGCTCAGGTTCTCTGATGGCCAGCACGTACCAAAGAGTATACTTTTTTTGATAAATATTTGAGAAAAAAGAGATCTTCAATGTGGATTTTGTTGTTGTCCAATGTATGATTTCGTTTAAAGCTCTGTATTGAAAAGCACTTGAAAAAATAGTGCAATATTAGGTTTAAAATTTAAATTATTCTAACTTTGCATAATTAATTTACATTCTAATTTCAGAAGAGAGGTGGGAAAATTATTTTTTTTACTCAAAATATTAATTTTCGCATAATTTGCTTTCAAAAACTTAGACAAACATAAATTACGTAAATAGGTATAAATAAGATTTTAATTTGAATAATTTATTGAAATTATCATGGAAGAATTAAAGGCGATTTGGAATAATAAGTTTTTTTTGAAGTAAAACTAATACGCCCTTATTTTTTATTTTTTTTGGATTTATAGATAACTTTGCAAAAAATTTAGTTCTCTTTTTTCAGTTTATATGTATGATGAAATATGAAATATTTTTTTTCTCTTTTGTGTAGGTGTATTGGTGTTTGCACTTCCTTAAGGGGTGGTAGGTTTTAAAAACTTTTTTGCATTTCTCTTTCTGAATGCACAACATGTCGAGCGTGTTGTTTCAAAATTTTAAGTAAATCAGAGGAAAACTTAAGAAGATACAGCGTTTCCAGCGACCGGTCTCATACGGTATTTAGTATGTATATAAATCAGTTTTTAAAAAACTTTAAGCCGATTTTCTCGCAAATAAATGTTCGAAGACCGTGAACATCATAACTCAAAATCTACTTGACCGATTCTTTTGATACTATATCTACACATAAATCATCAGGTAACCACGAAGATTTTTTTTAATTGCATTTTCTTCCCCATTTTTTAACAACAAATTCCCGAAATTGTATAGCAAAAATCGTTTTTCATTTCAAAATGCTGCAAAAAAAAAAAAAAATTGAAAAAACTCTTCGTCAGTACCTCAGGAAACATGTCACCTTTTAAACGCATTTCGATTTTTCTATTTCACATGATCCGGTAACCAGTTATGATGTTCACCGCAAAACAACAACGCCTCCGGGGATTCGCTGTCACGGACTTATTTATTAAAATTTTTAATTGAAAATTTTTTCAATGGTTCTTCAAATGTTATGCTATAATATGTATATGAAATAAATAATCCAACGTTATTCATGTCTTCAAAAAAGAATTATGAAAATACGACTTTTTTAACTTTTAAAACCCCCCCACCTTAAGAAACTTTTAGGAACCTTGCTCTAAAACGTTTTTTTTTCTATGCTATTCTATTTTTTCTACAATAAAATGGAGTTCCGTTATAACGAACTCGGCGGGACCGATCAAATTAGTTCGTTATAGCCTAAGTTCGTTATAACCGTAGCATTTTTTTGTTTTGTCCGAAAGGCTTAAAAACTTTTTTCAGTTGAATAACTTTATTTATTTTGATGCATTTTAAAAAGTTATAAAAGATAAATTAAATTATTAAAAAGATACATATTAATATTTTGTCTTAATTAGACTAAAATTACCGAATTTCTATCAAAATAAAATATTTTTTTAAAATCATATAATATTAAAAACTCCTTATGTATAGAAGCAGAAAGTATAAAGCAAAGGTTGGCTACTGGCAAACTTATGCGAAAATATACATAAAAGGACCTTTTACAAAACTTTATTTTAAAATCAAAGTTTTTGTTTCGTATTTTTTACAACTGTTTTTCGATTTTTTTTAAATGAATTTTTTTTATATATATAAAATATAGGAAAATTCTGAAATGGAAAAAAAATTTGTTTGTTAAAGTCAAAATAACGGGCGCCTAGGCGCCACACAATCAAGTAGTTAACTAATATTTATGAACGATGCTTTGGGTGCATGAAAATATTTTATTAGTTCCTACTTACATTACACTATCACTTTGTTTCTTTCTTTTTTGTTTTTTTTTTGTTTTGTTTCAATTTTTGTGTTTCAATTAGTGGAGAGATTTAATTTTAATTACTTCTCCTTCTTCCTCTTTTGGCGAATCATTCAGAAAATATAATGCGTAAAAATAAAAAAAAAAAAATTTCCCACAATCAAATTGTTTTTATATTTTAAAAGAATGAATTAAATTTTAATAATTTTGATTTTTAATTTCTTATATCCCTTCAATATATACATAATCATTTAAAACTTTTTTTTGTTTCATTAAAGAATTCGATTTAATAAAGAAAACAATTTGATTTATCTGCAAATTTTTCTTTCTTCCATGTTAAATCAAAATACATATGAAAGTAAAAAAATGCTCAATGCAATTTTAATATTATTAAACTTTAAATAGTTCTTATTTTGTGTTTGTTAACTAGATAGTCTTTTTATACCCTATACCACTACGTGGTTTGGGTATAATGACTTTGTGTTGCTGTTTGTAATTACCAAAAATATTTGACCTAGACCCATCTTTCATTATACCGATCGACTCGTAATCACTTTCCGAGGCGATATAGCGATGTCCGCGCGTCCGTCTGTCCGTCTGTGTGTCCATGTAAACCTTGTAATCAAACTACAGATCGCAAATATGAATATATTTTAATGAAATTTGGTGTAAAGCTTCTATCGGCCATAGGATGAATGCTACTATAATTGGTGAAATTCGGTCCATGTTCAGACCTAGTCCCAATACAAATGACCCCTATGAAATCGACTAAAATTGCCATAAGATCCAAATTATCATATAGATCTCGGTCAAATTGGGTTTGTGTGTGTTTATTTCATCCAGTTGTCCAAAAAAAAACCCCATATGGCAATTCTTTGTCATAGCCCCAATATTTTTTTTTTATTTATTAACCAACACTCAAGGGATGCCCCTACAGATGCAGTGCATTGTGTTGATCTCAGGAAAATAGGTTATGGGAAGGAGGAAAGAGGGAGTAGTGTTTGACTTAAATTTTATTAAATTATAACCGTCAGGAAAGACCTCTGCGGGGAGTTTATTCCACATACGACTAGTTCGGCTGATAAACGAATTCTCTCTGTAATGCGTTGTGCGGTAAACTGGACAATAAACTACAAACGGATGTGATCTACTAGAGAAGCGGGTAGAGCGAACCGAAACTCGGGCACTTGGAATAAGTTCGCTAATCTCAGAAGAACATTTCCCATGGTAGTATCTATAGAACAGTGATACACAGCCTACATTCCGACGATGTTCCAATGAGTCAATAGAATTGGATACCCTACTGTCATTGATGAGCATTAACGCCCTCCTTTGCACACGGTCCAGTAGCTCCAAAATAGACTTTGAAGCTCCTGCCCATATATGGGAGTAGTATTCCATTTTCGGTCGGATGTAAGTGGTATAGATTTTAAGGAGATCAGAAGGAGTGATGTAATTTTTTTAACGTTTTAGAAAACCAAGATACCTGAATGCTTCTTTCGACACTTGAAAAACCTGCTCGTTCCAACGAACATCACATTGAATTCATGCCTAGAACATCAAGAGTATCCGATTACTCAATACCTATACCACCCATATATACAGATGACATTGTTGAATCCATGGCCCTATGGGTCAACATACAACATTGAGTCTTCAGCGCATTAAAATCAACCCTATTCGCTGTACCCCACTCGGAGATTGTTAACAGGTCTTGATTGAGTGTGTCATTCATTGTCCGCCTTTTGTCCCCAACCTCCAAGAGGCTTGGCCTATAATTAAAGGAAAGTGAATGACGAATGTTGCTGTCATCTGCGAAAGAGTATATAGAGTTAAAAGTTTGACCAAGAAGGTCGTTCAGAAAGATAAGGAAAAAGAACGGAACCTTGGGGTACCCCTGAATTAAGCTGAAACTCATTGGATGACACCACATCAATAACAACACGTATTGTTCGATCTATGAGAAAACTCGATATAAATCGAGAGAAGTCATTACCGACCCCAAATGCAATAAGCTTAGATATCAGTGCACCGTGCCACACATGATCGAATGCCTTGGAAATATCTAGAGCCACCACTTTACTTTCGCCAAAACTGCGAATGGATCGACTCCAGCGCTCAGAAAGTAGAGCTAACAGGTCTCCCGTGGAACGATTTCTACGGAAGCCATACTGACGATCATTAATTATAACAAGGATTTTGGTCGACGGCTGAGGTAGTTCAGTCGTCTCCAGGGTCAGCCTAAGGATCCTAAAACCTTATGCAATAAAACACTATAAACCTTTTAGTTACAAAGTAGTTTATTTAAGTGCTAATAGTGTATACATGTTTAGATGTATCTATATACGTATGAAGACGCGACTGACAACAGTTCTGCTTTCGTATTATCGGGAGGTCGGCTATGCCGGTCGGTGGCGTGACTATGCCAGCCGGTAGCTGGTGACTCGAGTATACTGGTCGACAGATGGCGGCGCAGTGGTTGACTCGGTTGATAGGTGGCGCGATTACTGGCCGGCAGATGATGACGTAGTGGTTGACTCGGGTGCGTCGAGTGACGGGCGTTACGACTACTGGCCGACGGATGGCAGCGTAGTGGTATGCCGGAGGGCGTCGGTCAACGGGCGGTGCGACTACTGGCCAACAGGTGGCGGCGTGATCGGTCGGATGGTGGCTTGGATGCGCCGATTGATGATATCGTCGTTGCGTTGATACTGGCAGACAGATGGCGGCACAGTAGGTGGCTTTAGTGGGCCGACTGATGGTATTGGCAGTGCGACGACACTGGCAGGCAGATGGCGGCACCGTGGGTGGCGTGGATGTGCCGGCTGATGATATCAGGAGAGCGGTGATACTGGTCGACAGATGGCGGCACAGTAGGTGGCCTGGCACGACTATGCTAGCAGGCAGCACAGTAGATGGCTTAGATGCGCCGATTGATGATTTCGGCGTTGTGTTGACAGTGGCAGACAGGTGGCGGCACAGTAGGTGGCGTGGCTCGGGCACACAGGTAGTCGATGGCGCGACAGGTCGGGAGAGCGTCAGCAGCCGGCAGAAAGCGGTGGTGCGACTAGAGTTGCTGTCGTGAGCTGTGCTGTGTCTTGGCCACCTGTAATGATAAGAGCGGGGTTAGCCGGGAGCAGTCAGCACAGGCCGCTGGATTTTTGAGAGCAGTCAGCCGTTAAGCCGCTGGATTATCGGGAGCAGTCAGCCGTGAAGCCGCTGGATTATCGGGAGCAGTCAGCCATTAAGCCGCTGGATTATCGGGAGCAGTCAGCCGTTAAGCCGCTGGATTATCGGGAGCGGTCAGCCGTTAAGCCGCTGGATTATCGGGAGCAGTCAGCCGTTAAGCCGCTGGATTATCGGGAGCAGTCAGCCGTGAAGCCGCTGGATTATCGGGAGCAGTCAGCCGTTAAGCCGCTGGATTATCGGGAGCAGTCAGCCGTTAAGCCGCTGGATTAATATGGATGACAACCAGTACCGATCGTCTTTAAAAGGTTGGAAATATCTTTAGTAAGATACGCCGCTCAGCTTTAGTGCCGAAAACTCAATTACCATTCTCAGACCAACTTTGCGTTCTTATGTAAATAAGTTTATAAACTGAGTGAGAATTAAAAAATACCATTTGCTTTAGCTACTTGAAAACTATTTTTAGCAGGCTTATTTTGTTCATGTTTAGTTGAATGTGTACTAATTTATATAGGAGCTGGGTTTTTGTTCATGTTTGGTTGAATGTGTATGCCTTACTGTTGTAGTCTATTTTGTTCATGTTTAGTTGAATGTGTATTAATTCATATGAAGACTGGTTTGTTGTTCATGTTTGGTTGAATGTGTATTTATTTAGTGAGAAATGATATGTGGCTTGGTTTTATTGATGTTTAGTTGAATGTGTATTTATTTATATGAAGGCTGGTTTGTTGTTCATGTTTGGTTGAATGTTTATGCGTGGATGTTTACTTAGTGAGAAATGATGAGTGGCTTGGTTCTATTGATGTTTAGTTGAATGTGTATTTATTAGTGCTGTGACGTAGGTATTGAGAAATGATGTGTGGTTGTGCGTGTATGTTGATGTGTGGTTCTTTTGTATTTATATAGGAGCTGGGTTTTTGTTCATGTTTGGTTGAATGTGTATGCCTTACTGTTGTAGTTTATTTTGTTCGTGTTTAGTTGAATGTGTATTAATTTATGTGAAGACTGGTTTGTTGTTCATCTTTGGTTGAATGTGTATTTATTTAGTGAGAAATGATATGTGGCTTGGGTTTATTGATGTTTAGTTGAATGTGTATTTATTTACATGAAGGCTGGTTTGTTGTTCATGTTTGGTTGAATGTTTATGCGTGGATGTTTACTTAGTGAGAAATGATGAGTGGCTTGGTTCTATTGATGTTTAGTTGAGTGTGTATTTATTTATATGAAGGCTGGTTTGTTGTTCATATTTGGTTGTCCGTATATGTTTTACAGCTGTGACGTAGGTATTGTTGTTGTTACATGTAGTGCTGCGATGTGTAGTTATGGCTGTTGGTTGGTTCTGTTGGCGGTTTTCATGTGCAGCGCAATTTGCGTTGTTACAAATAAGAGAGTTGGCCTCTAGGTAGTTCACAAGATGGAAATTGATCATGGTCTCCATCACCTTTGAGAGTGCAGAGCAGATTGCAATTGGACGGTAATTTTCAGGGTTATTAGCCGCACCCTTTTTAGGGATTGGATGGACATTAGTAACCTTCCAGCAAGAGAGAAAGACTCCCGCACGGTACGAAAGGCTGAAAAGGTTGGCCAATGGACTGGCTAGCGTCGAAGAGCACTGTTTCAGCACCAGCGCTGGTATACCATCTGGTCCCGGAGACTAATTTATGTTGAGATCCGAAAGAACCTTTTTAACTGCACGTGCTCGGAAGGTTATTTTTGGCATAGTACAAGATACTCTTTCGAGTTCGGGCAGTGCTTGATCGCTATCCGGCAAAAATTAATTTTTGCAAAAAGTTCAGCTAAAAGGTTAGCCTTATCAACCAGGGATTGCAGAACTAGCATTATTCTTTACTCTTTTAACAAATGACCAAAAGCTCTTGCTGCCCCGAGGAGCAGAAAGAATTTTAGCACGAAGACGCTGATCGTGAAGAAACTTTTCACGCCTTAGTACTTCAGCACATTCGTTTTTCGCCTGTTTGCGTAGCAGTTCAGTGACGGAATTTTTATTTTCACGCCAAAGTCTGAATGCTTCCTCTCTGGATCTGACTGCATCTCTGCAAGTCTGGTTAAACCAAGATTTCTGATTAGGTTTAGCCGCAATGTACTTTGATGGAATAAATAATCTCATACCAAGCACAATTATTTTTTCCACCATTATCGCTGCAGCATCAATATTATTGTCCAGGAAACAAATTTTCCAGTTGAAATGCTTGAAGAAATCGTTGAGCTCGGCCGAACGAGCCTTTTCGTAAATAAAAACTGAGCGTTTCGTAGCTGGTGTTGAAACACTATGAAGTACAGAGTACGAAAAAGATGCGGAAATAGTGCAGTGATCCGAATTACCGAGAAGTGCAAGAATTTTCACTTCATACTTGTCAGGGTGTGAAGTTAGATAAAGGTCGAGAATATTTTGGCTTTGCCCTTCAATGCATGGTTCATTCACTAGTTGCGCTAAGTGGTTATGCGCGGCGAAAAGCTCAACGTAACGGCCTTCGGGAGTTGTTTGACTTGAATTGTGAAGCCAAGAAGAGTTATGAATATTGAAATCGCCGGCAACTACGATTTCGCTATTCGGGAAACTTTCTAATATTTTAGCTATAGATTCAGAAAGAGCATCGAAGCCATTATAGGTATGCTCCCTTTCTATGTTTGGGCTTCTGTATAGAAACCCGAAATGCAAAATGTGTGACCTGATTTTGAACTTAGCCCAAAAGTTAAATTCTGCATCAATTAAAGTTTATTTTCGACCTTTTTACTATATATTACTATGAATTTTTTAGAAATTAATCTAACGGGCTTTTAAGGTCCTGTTTCAAAATCAAATAAAAGATTATTTATTTGTTTCCATCCGACGTTTCGTTGGGATTTTTCCAACTTCTTCAGGGATCTTTATTTAATCTGGCAACAATATTAATAGGCAAAGGAATACTCATTAGTACTATAATAACACAACTCAACATTATTAATAAATAAACTTACTATAATCTTTCGTCAATTTCATATTTAACACATTTAGTCTTTACGACATAAACAATACGACATAAAAAACACAAAATTGTATATATAAATGTAAAAATAATCTGAAAACTAAAATATCACAGTTTAAATTTCCTAATGCTAGTTATCACAATACTAAACTATAATTTGCATTCGTTTTATCTTTATCCTCCTTTGTATTTATTGCACAATTAAGCTTTTGTTGAATTCTTAGACTTTCAAGAGTATATCTTTTGTTTTCTCTTCTCTCTTTGTCTAATATTTTTACGCTTTCTAGATCAGCTAAGTGTCCAGTATCGAAATAGTGTTGTGCTAATGCTGTTGTTAATTTTTTTTTCTTTATGTAATTTTTATGTTCCGCTAGTCTTGTGCCTAAGTTTCGTTTTGTTGTTCCTATATATACTTTATCACAGGGTTCGTTTGCCTTGTCTACACACTTAATTTGATACACAACATTGTTTTGTTCCTTTTTGTCTACTTTAGTTTTTGTTTGTGTGAAAAGAGAGCTTATTGTTTTGTTTGGTTTGTGCGCTAATAGTACATGTTCATAATTTATTATCTCCTTTAGTTTATTACCGTCTGTTAGTTTTGTTAAAAATGCGAGGCTGTAGTATTTGGTGTTATCAGATGTTTTTTCTATGTAGTTTACCCTGTCGTTATGTTTTTCCGTATCATGTATTAAATTATTTATAATATTTTTGGGATAGTTGTTCTTTGTAAGGATATCTTTGACTTTAATTATTTGTTTTTTATAAATTTGTTATGGCTTAATTTTTTAACTTTAGTAATTAAGTTGGTTGCTGTATTTATTTTTTGTATTAGAGGCTGTGTTGATAGAAAATTGATAAGGCGTCCAGATGAAACTGATTTTGTGTACCAGTCAGTGATAATTTTGCCATTATCCCTATATAATTTCATATCAAGATATGGAATTGAGTATTCGCTGTCTTCTCGTTCTATTGTAAATTGTATTTTCTTGTGGTAATTGTTGAATGTCTTTAATATTTGTTCCTCGTCTTTCTGTTTTATCACTGCGAATAAGTCATCTACGTATTTTACTATCAATTTTATACAAACATTTTTATTTCGTAAGTTTTCCATAGCCTGTTCTAACAATGTGTCAAGAACAATGTCTGCTATGGTTGGCGATAAGGGATTTCCCATTGGCATTCCGTATGTCTGATTGTACATTGTATCTCCATATATGAAGTAATTGTTGTCATTTAAACAGAATTTTAAAATTTTCAAAAATTGAGTTCTAGGTATCTTCGTATGATTTTTTATGGTATTCCACTGTGCCATAACATTGTTGATCGCTAAATGGATGGGTATATTGGTGAATAGCGATACCACGTCTAAAGATATCAGAGTCTCGTCCTCGTCCAAATTTAATGTATCTACTTGGGTTTTAGTTGTAAAGAGTTTTTTACGTTATACTTTTCCAATATAATATTCTTCAATAGATTTCCTATGTATTTTGAAAGGTTGTAACAAGGAACTTCTACAGATGAAGATATAGGTCGTAGTGGAATGTTGATTTTGTGTATCTTCGGGAGTCCGTACAGTCTTGGTGCTGTAGCAGCATTTGATGTTAGCTTTGATTTTTCATATTTCGAAATATATTCGGCCTTATATAAATCCATAACTAATTTATTATTTATTCTTTGTAACTTTAATGTAGGGTCAACGCGAATAGTTTTATAGGTTGTTTTGTCTTCCAATAGTTTTTCTATTCCCTTTTCATAGTCTTTTCGGTACATTATTACCGTTTTGTTGCCTTTATCTGATTTGGTCACAACAATTTCTTTTTATATTTTCTTAAAAAGATTTGGTTTCTAAAAATATGTTGAGTATCAGTTTCTTTTTGGACTGTTTTTTGTTGTTCTTTTGTGGGTAAGTATTCTGGTGGCTATTTTTGTTCTTATAATATCTTTTTCCCTATCATCTGCCAAAGTTTGGACCCATTGTTCCAAGTCAGCCAAGGGAGAGTAGCCATTTACTTTCTTCACTTAACTCTACAGTTGTATCGTTAATTAACCATGATGGATTCCATTTTAAATTAAGTTTCTCAAGTTGTGTATGTTTTAATTTTTTAATCTTACTTATATGTGTTTTTTGATCCGTGGATGAAATGTCTTTAAATCTAGTTTTTTTGTCTTTTCATGAAGTTATTGTATTCATATTCGTCCAGTTTTTTAAACAGTATAATTCTTATCTTATTAACTTCCTTACGTATGTTTCCAATATTAATGTTGGTTTCCTTTATTTCTAAGTTCAAAATTTTCGTTTGAAATTTTTGTTCAACTTTGCTGAATTCCTGTGTTATGCTGATTGAAATGAATAGTTTCCTTGCGTTACTCGTTGTATTAAGTAAGTGTGTCGGTGTGGGTCCATTTTTTCTGCAGGTTAATAGATATTTCAGTCTTTCAGTTTGTTTTGCCAATCTTTTCATCTCTCTGCAGTATTTCTTAAGAAATATGCAAGTCTCCGTGTCGTATTTAAGCTTAATATGCTCAAAAAAGTTCTTCATAATGTTGTATTAGGATTAAATAATTTTAATTTTTCGGCGGGCCCTCCGATTATTATATCAATTAAAGTTTATTTTCGACCTTTTTATTATATATTACTATGAATTTTTTAGAAATTAATCTAGCGGGCTTTTAAGGTCCTGTTTCAAAATCAAATAAAAGATTATTTATTTTTTTCCATCCGACGTTTCGTTGGGATTTTTCCAACTTCTTCAGGGATCTTTATTTAATCTGGCAACAATATTAATAGGCAAAGGAATACTCATTAGTACTATAATAACACAACTCAACATTATTAATAAATAAACTTACATATAATCTTTCGTCAATTTCACATTTAACACATTTAGTCTTTACGACATAAACAATACGACATAAAAAACACAAAATTGTATATATAAATGTAAAAATAATTTGAAAACTAAAATATCACAGTTTAAATTTCCTAATGCTAGTTATCACAATACTAAACTATAATTTGCATTCGTTTTATCTTTATCCTCCTTTGTATTTATTGCACAATTAAGCTTTTGTTGAATTCTTAGACTTTCAAGAGTATATCTTTTATTTTCTCTTCTCTCTTACAGTTCAGATGTTGCTGGAACTGGTACACAACATTGTCGCGAATGTACATTGCAAGGCCTGATCCTGTGGATCAGCATCCTCACTTACCTGGGTCTCACATAAGGCGAAAACATCCGGCCGATGGATGCGAGTGGGGGCATATACAGAGAAAAAATTCATCCGCAGTCCACGTATGTTACAGAAGTCTATTCTGAATTTGCCTGACATTACAAAATTAATAAAAAATATAAGTCAATATTCCAAAAAAACAATAGTACAAGTGACAAGTACTCGTTTTGCTGTTATTCGGATTATTAGTAACCAGTGTTATAGCTTCATCACTAACATAACCAACAGCAAAACGAATACATCACCACTTGTACTATGTTAAAAAAATAAATTGTGGGAGAGGAAATCAAAAAAATACCAACAACAATGACACTTACATACAGAAGCATAAAAGCCCTTTGTGTGGTTGAAGAATATAACAACAAGGCTTGACTGCTGTAAATGAAGTTGTTGGTTGCGTTGTATGTTATTTTAGTGTTATGAAGCAGAGAGAGAAAAAAAGTATTTAAAAAAACTGCATGTTGTTGTTTTCGATCTAATAAGTTATATTGTGTTTGTTATTGTTGGTTGTTTTTTTTCAATTTTTATTTTGTGGCTGATTTTTGTTTATTTCATATGAACTATTGTTATTTGATTCTTATTGTTGGTTGCTTATTTAATTTTTTTTTTTTGTTTTGTGGCTAATATATCCCCATATAAATATAGCATCCGATATGAAGTTTTTCATATCTGCAGCCAACAAAATTAATAACAATGCCACTCAAATTTGGTTTATGCTTATTTTCTATATCCACTTAGACCGAAGAGATAGGGTCTCTAAACCATGGTATAGGGTATCGTATAGTCAGTCTAGACCGACTATAATTTTCTTACTTATCTTTCTTAGAGCATGTTTTTACTTAAATAAAATAAAACAACAAATATCACTTACTTGCAAGTCGCCGAAAGATCTTCTATGAATTGCTAGGTATAAGGACAGAGTATTTCCATTGATTGTTGTTTTATTAATTTGGCTTAACATGCTTTCGTTTCTTACATTCATCTTTCACCACTCGATTTTTTTTTCGTTGTACACATAGTTTATATTTTCTTGTTAATTAATAGTGTTTTGGATGAAACAAATTTAGCACAAGTAATTTAATAATATATAAATATTATTGTTCATTTATCGAATCTTTTTGCAATTATTACTTTATTAATATTTTGTGTATGACTCCAAAACCACTGTATCACTCCACTAAATGAATAACTTTGTTATGTTTTTATTTTCATACGATATTTTTCTTGTTTTAGACAATGATTCGTACCCGGAATATCGGTAATAATGCAATATTTTAATTTTATTTGTATTCTCTTTGTTTTTTTTCTTCTTTTACATTGAAATATTTTTTTTATTGAAACTCCTCTTCTACACCGAAATCACTGTGCAATATATAACTACCCTAGCGAAATATTATATTTAAGATTTTTAGATTAATTTTAACACATTTTAACACATGTTTGGTGGAATAATTTTTTTTTTAATCGGTAACATATTTTTTCAGTTTAATATTCTGAATTTTGTTTAACCAATTATTTAAAGATTTTAGCAATGCTTTTAGATGCAATTTCCTTCAGTTTTTAATGCACTGTTTTCTTTCTGGACATAACCTAGTAAGTATGTCGTTGTATAAACTTCACTTACTATATGACATCGAATATATAACGGAACTATTGGAATTTTCTGGATATCCTCTTTCATCTAGCCTTCGCTCTTTTTCAATGGAGGAGAGTTTATTCAAATAATTGGAAATGAATTCTGATATAAAACAAAAATACTGGTTTCAACAAAAGCAACAATGTACATATAAATATAACATAAATCTGGATTTTGTCTTTTTAAATTATCCCTTAAATGG
Source organism: Cordilura impudica (assembly GCA_963682025.1). Taxonomy (NCBI): domain Eukaryota; kingdom Metazoa; phylum Arthropoda; class Insecta; order Diptera; family Scathophagidae; genus Cordilura; species Cordilura impudica. Next base: position 232,832,790 of record OY821517.1, read on the forward strand.
GCATGAAGCCTTTCTAATTCTTCTTTAATATTCTCCAATTTTAATAAATTTCACAAAGTCAATGTAGCCACAATTGATATGGAAATCCAGATATTTATTATTATATTTTTGCATCGAAATAAATTATTTTTGCCAACATGTATTATAACAAAGTAAGTTCCCAATTTATGGTATTTTCATATCAAGAAATGCATAGTACAATTATTTTAAATAAATTTGGGGGATGTAAAAAGAAACGCATTTTATATATTTGGGTGAGTAAAAAACGATAATTAAATTTATAATATTTGACCACTGAACGATGTTGCTGCTTCAAAGTTTAAAACGGAAAGGAATGACGGTTTCCCTTTTACCGACTACCTCAACTTTGTGAAAAGTTCGCGTAGCAACAGAATCCAATTTTTAGGAAACTTGCTATAAACATTTAGAAATAACTAGATACTTCCTGCCAAACTTGGTAGCATCGTATAAACAAGTGTGGTAAGTATACATACTTAAAAATGTGAAACCTTTAAGATTTTAAATGAATCTGGAACTGTTCATAATTAAATAAAGTTTACAAATTTTCTTTAAAAATTATGTTTTGTGCCCGTTCTTGTTAATGTATTATAGATGTTTGATAGAAAGTAAAGTTTGCTTTGAAGAAACAAATACAGAATAAAAATTAATATTTTATTTATTGATTTTTTTCTCAAACCAAATAAAATATTTTGGAAACAAGAAAAACTGTATGCTATGCATCGAGATCGTATATTACAAAACTGGATATGAAAATTTCATTATTCAGCCAGAAAATTTCAGATCAGCCGGAAAATCAATCACAGCTTAATATCTTTTCCGTGGTATATTCCTACCCTTTTCACTTCAGTATCTTCTAATACATAATAACAATTACCTAACTTTTTCTGAATTCGAGCTTTAATAAACAGAGGGCTTAGTTTTGCATTTAACTTTTGCTCGGCATTGCTTTGAGCGAAATTTCGCCTTATAAACCTCCTGACCGACTGAGTAACTTATTGGTCGCGCTCTTAAATTGTACTATTTGACATTTATTTCATATGCCTTTTTTATATTTGAAGACACCTGCTCCCTAAGTAACGTTAGTTTATCATCACGCTTAATTCTGAAATCTGATGCTCCAAATGATTGAATGTCCTTTAGCAGTTTATATGAAGATGCATACGTTATCTTAACAAACTCATATAACACATGGAGGGTAACCAACCAATAGAGCTATGTATAGCATTGCGGAGGGCGCAACTGATTGACGAAATATTTTCATCCCATTCCCGATGGTCTTATTTCAGATAGGGTTTAATGACTGCAATAACGGATCTATTAACTCTTTCTAAAGCACTACTTTGTGGTGAATATAAAGCGGTATACTCTTTACTCTTGCATTGGCTACCATTATCACCTATAATTATCTCAGGCACTCGATAGTGATGAAAAATTAGCTTTTCTAAAAATTCAGTAACAACTGAAGATGTAAATTCCCATATAGCCAACGATTTTTTGCAAAGTTATCCAGCACAATCAACAATCCAATAAAACCCTTGCTGCTTCTAGGATATGGTCCCAATTTTATTAGTTGCCTTTGTAGTTTTGCATATATCACAATTGCTAACATAATTCCTAACCTCTGTTCCTAGTTTTGGCCAAAACAAATTTCCTTGGATTAAATCCAATGTTTTGCCGATACCTCCATGAGCAGCTATTACTTTTCAGGAATCCATAATTTCCATGTATTTTTATTAATATCATTGATATCTGTAGCAAAATTTGTTCAAATATATATATATATATATATATGGGGTGTTTCATGTCAAGTGATCCAACTTTTGAAACCGATGTCTTCCGATCGGGATGAAATTTGCACCAAGGTTAGTCCTATTGGATAGCAGTTTAGACACAATTTCAATAAGATCGGTCAAGAACTCTCTGAGTTCGAGGGGGTCAAAATTTGACATTTTGGCCAAACAGGTGTTTTTTCTCATCGATGTAAATTTTTACCTATTGTTTCTAGCCAAATTTGTTCCATATAGTTTAGATAGATGTTTCTTTAATCTTTCGGGAAAAAAAATTTTAAAATATAAAAAAATTTTTTTGGCTTATTTTTGCAAAATCAAAATTTTTTTGACTTTTTTTTTTTCAAATAAGGCCCTTTTTTTGCTCAAAAGAAATCTTAGCTATTTTCTTTTAAGAGCTTTTTGGTCGCTTAGTGGGATGCGAGTCGGTTATCCACAAAAAAAAATGTTTTGTAACTCAACACAACGGTTTTTCAATTTTTAGCATATGCACTAATTTGAATTTTTTCCTATTAGTGTGTAAGTGTTTCTAAAACCTTAAAATAAAGCATATGCTAAGAAACAAGACAAATTAACCTTTCCGACGATATGTAACATACCTAACTAAAATTTCATACCTTCGATACTGTAATACCCGCAATATGTTAACATCAGGAAAAAATCACTTTTCTATAGAAATGTTGAAAAATTATTTTTTTTTTATTTATCTATATACTAGAGTAACCCGTCCGCGTTGCTGGACAATACAATAATATACATTTACGCATTTGTATTAAAAATTAAATCTTCTAGAAATAGTTGAGATTTTTCTGAAAAAGATGAACAAAAAATCATAAATTTCTTAAACTGAGAACATCAAAAAAAAAATAGTCTAGTGCTTGGCGACATTTTTAATATACCCATTTTCACAAAATATCAATAAACACGTTAATATACAACATGCAGTTGACTGTGTGAAAATACAGGAACTTCTAAAGTTATGCTGCAAACTTCCAACGACTGACCTTGATCTTTATTAACAGTCAGTGCAAAAGCCAAACGAACGCGAAACTGTAATCCCTGAAATTCAAATGACATATTATAATTCCTATAGGAATCATTGTGGTGCGTAGTATTAAAACGTTTTTGCCTTTGAATTTCCCATTTAAAATTATTGCTTCAATAACATAATTCATTAATTTTTTGACCGCACGTATTGTTGGATAATATTGGTGGATTTATATTAAGAAGCATACCGATTGGAGATCCGATTTTCAATTGTAAATTATGCGGTTTATTTTGGGCAAATCAGGGAATTAAGAAATTCAGTTGGATAATGTAATACGTCTTTTTTATTAATCACAGCATCAACAGAAATTCAAATCATTGACATCCTTCTTTTTTCCTACCAATATATGTAGCTCTTTCACTCAACCAAGCAATATTTTGGTATTGCTGTTGTATATTTGGGAAGAATTTTTCAATTAGTACTTCTTTTGTTTGTGTGAATAAGTAAAAATGTCTCGGAATTGTAATGAAACCAACATTATCAATTGGCATTTTAACATCATCCATTAAACTCATTTTGCAATCGCATGTATACATTGGTGGTGAGTCTTAACGTTTTAACGTGTCTCCATAGATTTTATAGCTTCAAATACGCATTTATTTCATCAGCTGGTATTGATTTTGAGATAATAGGTTTGTCCGAAGTTTCCTGCTAGCAATACCAAGGCACCACCAAATACATCTTGATTTACACGGAAATTTTGCATTGTTCCATCCAAGCTTCAATTGATTTGTTGTGTGCCATTGTGCATTCTCCCTACAACAAAACATCAATTTGTTTTAAAACTCTAGCCATGCCAGAGGTTTTTGATGAACTGCATGATGATGCTTCATCCAATAAAGTGGCTGCAATTCCAGAAGACGTAAGTGTCAAAGAAATTCCACGTACTCATATACTTGCAAAAATTAAAGTTATCAAAAAAATTTAAAAAAATTATTATTTCAAGCTCGAGGTCGAAATAATAATTTTTTTTAAATTAAAACGCAAAGGTCAAATAAAAATACTCATAATAGAGTTATCAAAAAAAAATTTTGCCAGTACCACCAGGCGCATCCAAAAAGTACATGCCATCATTCCCATCAACAATTTCTTGGATGATTGTTTCATAAGCCAATTTTTGCTGTTGATTTAATTTCGGAATATTTTCTTGAACAAAATTTGTCATTACATATGGATTGTAATTCTGTTCTCGAGGAGCCAAAGCTTGACTCGTCATTCCTAAACACATATTCTCATTATACATTTCCGCTGTCTAAATAAAATAAAATATCTAACGTCATATAATCACGAAATTTCATCCATAAATCATTTGGATTAGGCAAATTGCAAATTGAGAAAGGGATAGAAAAAAATAGATGTGCTAATACCGACACATCAGTTCATGTACTTTCCGAATGTGTATCGTGTTCAAACAATCCTAATTTTTAACATCCTTCACGATCAGTGGTGCATAATTGTCCATAGAGAGTTCTTAAATAATAAAATAATGTGGTACCATGAACATTAATCAAATGCAAACGCAAATGAAAACAGTTCATCAGTTTCAAACACATTTGGATGATCTCGAACAGGTTTGCCTTGCTTTCGACGTTGAAATTCCTTTTTTGATGTATTCAAGGTATAATATGATGGAACCTGAGCATAAAGCACTTTTCTTGCAAATGAGTTTTCTTGGCACAATTTAAAAAATGCGGTCAATGTTTATTTGGTGGCACAGTTGCTCTTTGTGCTGAAGTTTATTCATTACAGCAACTACGCTTACCATTATCCAAATGGACAGCTAACTGTTGATCGGTCGAGTACTTTTCATGTATTGCAAAATACTGCTGCCTCATTACTGCTTTTGTATCGACCAGTGCGGTAATGTATTATTTCTTAATTTTCAACAACACTACTGTTCGTGATATATACAAAGGCATATGATGTGAGCCTCAAAAGTTTTTAATAAAATTGGTGATATGGGACAATCCACCAATTGTCAACCTCAATTTGTTGTGTTCCCACTTCGACAGTTGTTGGTCTACCATTATCTTGTGCTGATCGTCGACGATATTTTGGATACTCATCATATCCAGTAATAGTTTAAAAAACTAATGGTTGTGGAAAATTTTTTGTACACTTTCCATCTTGCATGCATACTGAATTCATACTCAAAGTATCGCATGGTCCACGAATCATGTTTCTGGTTGCAATTTCATACAATTCAGGATCAATTTCAGGATCAGGAATTTTTGCTGATATAGTGATATCAAGTTGTTCTGGCATTATTTTATCAACGTAGATATATGCGTTTCACGCTCACTTTTGTGATGTTGTGTTTTTCCCATATGAAATGTGTGAAATCAGAATGGAATTTATTTTTATTTCTTGTAATGGCGATAACAAGGTAAGCGCTGCGAATTAGTACGCGTATCGATAAATTTTTCAACATTTTTCAAGTTTTTTCATCAACACATTTTTCATATGTGTGCAAAAATTTAAGCTGACCGTTTAAATTACATCAAATATAACCAAACAAAACTACGTTCGGAAGAATACATTAATTTGCGTGATGCTATAAACAATGATGTGGATCCTAATGATATTGGCAATATGGTGATTTTACCACCGTCATGTTGGCGGACCACGACATATGCCTGCACGTGCGCAAGAAGCAATGTGTTATGTGCGTCATTATGAAAGACCAGATTTTTTTAACTTTCACGTTCAATCCGCAACGGAAAGAAGTTAAAGAACATTTATTAGAAGGTCAAGAGCCAACAGACCGACATGACCGACTGCACGTGTGTTTAAGCAAAAGATGCAATCTTTAATGAACATATTGATAAAAATAGAAATATTTGGTGAAGTACGTTGCTGAATGTATTCAATTGAATGGCAAAACAGAGGACTACCGCACGCTCACATTTCATTTTGGATTGTTGATGAGACAACGCCAGAACAACTTGATACAATTATATCAGCGAAAATTCCTGATCCTGAAATTGATCCTGATTCGCGGACCATGCGGTACTTTGAGTATGAATTCAGTATGTATGTAAGATGGAAAGTGTACAAAAAATTTTCTACAACCATTACTTTTTTAAACTATTACTGGATATGATGGGTATCCAAAATATCATCGACGATCAGCACAAGATAATGGTAGACCAACAACTGTCAAAGTGGGAACACAACAAATCGAGGTCGACAATTGTTGGATTGTCCCATATTCACATATTATATTAAAAACTTTTAAGGCTCACATTAATATATTTGTAAATATATTACGAAAAGCGAGAGTTCTATCGTGACTGTCATGAAAGACGGACGTCTAGCGGAAAGTGAAACTATATCCATTGTTCTACGTGTTTTTATTTTTTCATTTTTCAACGCATATTTTTGTTGCGTCGTTGTTTTAACTAGAGAAAGAGACTCTTAAACAACAAATTAAAAAAAAAAAAAAACAATTCAAAAAAACTGTCAGAGCTTAATGCTCAACATTCGTTAATCAATAATGAAAAAAACAATGTAAATAATCTATCAATAAAAAATAATGTAAAATCAGTAAATGAGAAAAAAAGAAAAAGTGAAGCATTAAGTGCAACAATGGAAAAACAACTAAAAAATAATTATTATGCCATTCTCGATAACGACAAAGAGTGTAACAAAGAATATTTACAAATATTTGAAAAACATATACGAGAGCACGAACAAGCATCAACATCTAATAGCTACACAAAAAATAATAATTTAAATAATAATTCTCTAAATAATGAAAATACAACAAACAATACTCAAAACAAAAATAAAAAAATCCCACCTCTCAACGTTTTTGGTGTGGATCCCAATGAACTTGTTAAGTTTATAAAAAAAGGTCTTAATTTAAAAGACTTTAAAATAAGAGAATTTTATAACAAAAAAATATCTCTTTATGTTTCATCAATGGAGGATTACAACAGAGTAAAAGCGTATTTACAAAAAACAAAAACAAATTTTTTTACTTTTACTCCAAAAGATGTAAAAACAAAAACATACTTACTATAAGGCCTCTGTGCTAACATTGATACTAATGACATTTTAGAAGAACTAAGAGCATCCGAAAATAAGAACTTGAAATTTATAAAAGTTAACGAATTCAAAACCAAAAAATCATCGAGTGAAAAATATTTTCTGCAAAATTATTTAGTGCAAATAAGTAGCAATAGCAAAGCTAATGAATTGCATGCAATTAAGGCTTTGCTTCGTCGCATTATTCGATGGGAGCCCTTAAAAAAGCCTGAAATTACTCAATGTAGAAACTGTCAGAGTTTCTTTCATAGTGCATCTAATTGCTATTTAGCTAAAAGATGTGTTAAATGCAACGAAAGTCATGGAGTTGGAGAATGTACTCTAAAAACGTACCTGATAATGAAAGGGATAAACTGTTTTGTGTGGTATGTGGTAAACATGGCCACCCTGCATTATATAAAGGATGCGAAAAACGTAAGGAAACTCAACAGAAGCTACGGGCCAAAAAACAAATCTTAAAACAAAATAGAACTAAAAATTCATCATATAATATAAATCCTAATATTAGCTTTGCTGATACTGTAAAAAACAATAACCTTCAACATCAAAATAATACAAATCCGATACAACTAGCTTTAGAAGAGTTCAAAAATTCAATGCAAGACCTCTCAAATCTAATAGTTAATCTACATAAACAACTACAAATTCAAGCATCTAGAATAGATTCTATCTTTACATTGTTAGAGGCTTAAATTATCATCATGGCTGAAAGTATTGTAGAAAATCTTAATATAATTCAAATTAACGTTAATTCTCTTATAAGATTAAGTAGAAGATACGACTTATGTAATTTTATTACCAAATATAACCCGGACTTAGTACTTCTAAACGAAACAAAATTAAATAACGCACATAAAGTTACTTTTAAAAACTACGAATTTATACGCAAAGATAGAATTAACTCTGTTAGGGGAGGTGGAACGGGAGTTTTAATTAAACAAGACATTAAATATCAGAACTATACCAACAATACTGTAAATTCTTTTAAAATATTGGAAACTTGTAAATTAAAAATACCATTGATTGCTAATAAAACATTATTCGTAATATCGGCTTATTACCCTTCCGGTAATAATAATAACAATTTAAAAACTGAATTATTACAACGTTTTCAATCCCTAAATTTACAAAACGCCAATAACTACTATATATTAGCAGGAGACCTCAATTGCAAACATACAGATTGGGGTAATGACACAAACAACGCAATATGCTAAAAGAATGGCTATCAGGTAATGAAATTCTATTTAGGTGTACTTTATATGCCTCAGCTGCACCTTCTTACCCGCGTTGTAATTCGTATCTAGACCTCTGTATAGCTGACTCACGCTTATCCATACACAAAGAGAATAATACAATAAACTGTCTTAAGAACCTTGATTATGATAGCGATCATAATGTAATACAAATTTTAGTTTTACAAGATGTAAATGATCACCCAATCACTATTTTTAAAGAAATGCCTGATTTACAATTTAACTATAAACAAACTAACTGGAAAAAGTTTAAGAATAGTATTGCAAATGATTATAACATTAACGAACCTATCCCAAATCAGAAAAATCTCACAAATTCAGAAATAGATATTTATTTAAGTAAGTTAAATGACATGATTATGCGTTCAATTGAAAAATTAGTTCCTAAATTTAAAAACATTGACTCAACAAGATATTATACAAATGCAACTATAAGGAAATTGCAATCAGAAAAAAACAAAATTTTAACTCTAATCAAAAAACACAACCGATTAGAGCGCTTATTATTGCCAGTTGAACTTAATTTATTAAAATGCAAAATTAAACTAATCAAGAAGCTAATTAATGATAACTTTACTATAGCAGTCAATACACATATACGAGAGAAACTTAAAAATAAGAACTCCTCAAATAAGTTTTGTGATGTAAAAAAACAGTTTAGGTCAAAACAACCGGTGAATATTAATACTCTTCAAATCCCACAAGATGAGGAATTTTTGATTAGAAATACGGGTATATCACCTGACGATCTAGAAAGAGATGATGACAGTAGTAACTTCGTAGTAAAAGATCAAAGTCAAATTTTAAACACCATTGGGGCTTATTTAGAGTCAATTCACTCCTTCAAAGAAATCGATCCTCAAAATAGAGTGCATATTGATGTGGATACTTGTTTCAAAACTTTTTTGGAAAGAAAAAATGAATATGAAACTAATCTATCATCCCTTTTAACATTTACGGATTATTTCAAGGCTAACCAGATTAATGAATATATAAATGAAAATTATTTTATAACGAATAATTCGCTATTATACATTTTCAAAAGTTTGAAAAAAAAACTTTCTTCAGGCTTAGATAATATCCCAAATATTGTATTAAAAAATATTCCTGATGTAATGGTCCGTGAATATTGCACTCTTTTTAATAACATGCTAAACAATTCCTATTTCCCCCAAGCATGGAAAGTAGCGAAAGTCGTAATTTTGCCCAAAAAAAATAATGATACAAGTAAGCTAAAAAATATCCGTGCTATTAGTTTACTACCAAATATTAGTAAAGTTTTTGAAATTAGCGTAAACAATAATTTAGTTAAATTCTGTGAAAAAAATCAATTAAATAATGAGAGACAATTCGGATTCAAATACAAACAATCGACACTTCATGCAACACATCTGCTTGTCTCAAATATTCATTGGAACCTCAATAATTCCTTGTGTACAGGTGCCTGTTTGATTGATTTCGAAAAGGCATATGGATACCGGCATTAATTTAAAAATTATTGAAACATAAAATACCTATGCATTTAATAATACTATTACACAACATGATATACAACAAATCTTTTTTAGTCGGCAATAGGAAACAAATAAGTACAAAAACATTTATGGCAGTAAATGGTCTTCAAGAAGGAACAGTGAATTCTCCAATTCTATTTAATCTCTTTATATTTGATTTATTAACGAAAATTGATAATATCATTGCTTTTGCAGATTATATTATAATATACCACGCCGATAATAAAATAGAGAAAATTAATAATATATTACAAACATACTTTAATATAGTTGAAAAATACGCTATAGACTGGCAAATGAAAATTAATTTTAACAAATGTGAAACCATTCTCTTCCGTCCGCCAGTAGGAAAATGTAATCACAACATAAGAACAAAATGGAAAGATTTTGGTATAAAAGCAAATACCAATATATGTATACCTAACAAACAAGTCGTAAAATACTTGGGAATTTATCTAGATAAGTTTTTATATTTCAATTCTCATATAAATACACAAATAATTAAAGCAAGAAATTCATTTTTCATGTATAAAAAACTGTTTTATTCACAATACATCAATTCTAGAGTCAAGGTCTTATTGTATCACTCACTAATTAGACCTATTATAACATACGGTTGCCAAATCTGGTTTAACATTTCTCCATCATATATGGAGAAAATTCGAGTTTTTGAAAGAAAGTGTCTAAGATCATGCACATCCTTGTATAGATCTCCAAATAGCGATCATGTAAAATACATATCAAATCAAAAATTACACAATGTAGCAAAAATAAGTAAAATAGACAATTTTATTATTCATATAATTAGAAATTATATTGCAAAGAGCTCTGTATGCTACGAAAATAATTTAATTATGTCACCATATTACTGTGACGAAAGATACATACAAAAAACCCTCCAAAGTGGATATGTACCACCTGAAGCTTTCGTATACCTCGATATTAAAGGATTTTTCCAAAATGAAATAGGCATACCTATATTTTACCATATATATAGGAGAGCTAATAAAAAAGCTATTTATTGCAATCAAATCACACTTGATAATACTAGGTTTGATACAAGTATTTATTCAGGTGACAAAAACATTTTTCCAAACATAAATAAAAGAAAATTTTGGTGGCTTAACTAAAATCTCCCCTTCCTACTTTTACCCCTTGACTGAACCTTTTATGAAATAAATATAGAAGTGACTTTTTTTTGAAATTTTTTTGTCACATAATATCATATCGATTATACTTATGTATAAAAAAAAATAATATGTATATAAAAAAATATATTTAAAACTTCATATAGAATTAGTATACTTGAGAGCCCGATTATGGTACTATGTATAATAATAATTTATAGTTACTATTTGTTTATTTATAGTTCTTAATACATACACGAATTTTCTTTAAATAAACACTTAAAAAAAAATAAAAAAAAATATATTACGAAAAGTAGTATCGACCGCACTGGTATTTTGCAATACATGAAATATACCCGACCTATCAACAGTTAGCTGTTCATTTGGATAATGGTCAGCGTTGTTGCTGTAATGAATAAACTTCAGCACAAAGAGCAACCAAGAAGCTTCATTTGCAAGAACAGTGCTTTATGCTCAGGTTCCATCATATTATATTCTGAATGCATCAAAAAAGGAATTTCAACGTAAAACCTGTTCGAGGCAAACCTGTTCGTGATCATCCAAATGTGTTTGAAACTGATGATTTAGGTCGAATTTTCACATTTCACCCCCCATCTACAGCCGTATTCATAAAAATTCTAAACAGCATTTCAAATCCATTTTAAGCAAAAATCGATAAAATTGAATTCATAAACGAATTTTAGCTTAAAATACCTATTTTAAACCTTGTGTAAATAAAAGAATTTTAAAATTGGTTCGGCCCTATTTTAAACCTATTCTAAAATGACATTTGTGCTTTTTGCTTTGTGTTTGTTTTCATTTTGAACACAGTAGCGAAAAATTGTCATTCAATCGAAAGAAGTTAGTTGATTTTTTTTATGAGAAATAGACAATTTATATTTGATTAATAGAATTGGTAGGAATTATTTTTATTGACAAAAAATATGTTTTAATTACATATATTTTGTTTACAATAGAAATTATTGCCCAAATCTCAAATAATCGTCAAAAGAAAATTTGCTATTCCGGATAAGGAGCGCTTGCGCTCGAAGTATTTATACAAATTATTAAAATAACTTAATTAAGTCAACTACATTAAAAGGAATATTTTTAATTTGTAATAATAGAACAAAGAAAACTAGTGATGTGTAAACAATCAAAACAAATTAAATAAAACTGGTTATTCGAATACTTTTTAATCTGCAATAAAATCACCACATAAATTACATATCTATGTACCTAACATTTTGTTTTGTGTTTTTCTTTATTTAATTAATAGACAAGTTTATCATAAATTTTTTTTCTATAAAAACCATATTTTTCTCAAACACAGCAAAAAAAAATTATAGATACAAATACCGTATCAATTAATAACCATGATTTTGCATCATTACAACTCAAGTGACAAATAAAAAATGTGGTGTTGCCATCATAGAGTTTAATAAAACGTTAAAACGTTTATTACTTAAAATACTGATTATGAATACGAATTTTTAACAAACCTTTTTTAGGCTTAAAATGTGTTTTAACTAATTTGTATTTGAAACCTGATTTAAGATTTTTTTATGAATACGGCTGTAAGTGTTTTCATTTGCGTTTGCTTTTGATTAATGTTCATGTTCCCACATCATTTTATTATTTGAGAACTATTTATGGACAATTAAAAATTAGGATTGTTTGAACACGATACACATTCGGAAAATACATGAACTGATGCGTCTGTATCAGCACATCTATTTTTTTCTATCCCTTTCTCAACTTGCAATCTGCCTAATCCAAATGATTTATGGATGAAATTTCGTGATTATATGACGGAAGATATTTTATTTTATTTAGAAGCAGGAAATGTGTAATGAGAATATGTGTTTAGGAATGACGAGTCAAGCTTTGGTTCCTCGAGAACAGAATTATAATCCAAATGTAATGACAAATTTTGTTCAAGAAAATATTCCGAAATTAAACCAACAGCAGAAATTGGCTTATGAAACAATCATCCACGAAATTATTGATGGTAATGATGGCATGTACTTTTTGGATGCGCCTGGTGGTACTGGCAAAATTTTTTTGATAACTCTATTATGAGTATTTTTATTTGACCTTTGCGTTTTAATTTAAAAAAAATTATTATTTCGACCTCGAGCTTGAAATAATAATTTTTTTTAATTTTTTTGATAACTTTAATTTTTGCAAGTATATGAGTACGTGGAATTTCTTTGACACTTACGTCTTCTGGAATTGCAGCCACTTATTGGATGAAGCATCATCATGCAGTTCATCAAAAACCTCTGGCATGGCTATAGTTTTAAAACAAATTGATGTTTTGTTGTAGGGAGAATGCACAATGGCACACAATAAATCAATTGAAGCTGGGATGGAACAATGCAAAATTTCCGTGTAAATCAAGATGTATTTGGTGGTGCTTTGGTATTGCTAGCAGGAAACTTCGGACAAACACTACCTGTTATCTCAAAATCAACACCAGCTGATGAAATAAATGCGTATTTGAAGCTATAAAATCTATAGAGACTCACCACCAATGTATACATGCGATTGCAAAATGAGTTTAATGGATGATGTTAAAATGCCAATTAATAATGTTAGTTTCATTACAATTCCGAGACATTTTTACTTATTCCCACAAACAAAAGAAGTACTAATTGAAAAATTCTTCCCAAATATACAACAGCAATACCAAAATAATGCTTGGCTGAGTGAAGGAGCTACATATGTTGGTAGGAAAAAAGAAGGATGTCAATGATTTGAATTTCTGTTGATGCTGTGATTAATAAAAAAGACGTATTAAATTATCCAACTGAATTTTTTAATTCTCTTGATTTGCCCAGAATAAGACCGATAGTTCAAGCAGCTATAAAAATTCAAGATCGAATTAAAATTCGCCAAGAAATAACAAATGCCCCAGACCACTTTTGTGCCAAAAAAAAAACAAGGTCATGAAATTTGATAGCATTTTTTTAACTTTGATAAATTGATTAAAGCCAATATTTTTTTTCGTCTCTATATTTATAAGTATTCAGATATGAAGTATTGTTTTATTACAACGTTGTAAGCCTATTGAGCATTGAGACCGAAAATGGGAAATTTTCTTGATAAAATTTTGAAAACTCTTTTCTCAAGTTTTAAAAAATTTTCTTGAACAACATTTAAAAAAAAGGATCTGGCACTTTAAGGTTTTATTAAATGCATATCAGAGATTAACTGTGTGAATTTTTAGGTAAATCCCTATGCCAGAATTTATTTGACACATATTTTATTTTTGCGGATTTCGAGAAAAATGGGATTTTTGTAAAATATTCTGTAAATGTACTCCTTCTAAATACATAGTATCAAAAATTCATCACTTTTCTACTTTTAAATGTTATATTTTATCATAATAGCCTGGGGTTTCGGAAAAAAAATAATATGACCCCACTAACCCTTTTGGAATTGGGGTCACATATGAAGCCAAGCTAATAAAAAACAATTTATTCAAAAAATTCAAATATTTTGTAAGTGCGGTTAAATTTTTAGATGCGACGCTTAAAATATAATAACCAAATGTGTAGAACCTCCATACCTAAAATTTGGGATCAATCCGATAGCGTTAACGCATTATTTGACAAGGCCAGCTTTGGATTTTAAGATATTTTTAAATAAAAATTACCGAAAACGAGTGTTTCTATTCTATTAAACGCGATGAAACCACTATTTAGAATTTAAGAAAAATAATTCGGTTAATTTTTATTTATTTAACCCTTCAGTGCTCCTGGTATCAAAATAATCGATTGTGATATATCTTTGGTGCAATTATTTGCTAATTTTTCGCGAATGTAAATTAAAAAAACTTTTAACCAATTTTGTTATAAAATTATTTTATGTATAATTTTTGATTTTGCAAAAAAAAAATCAAAAAAAATTTTTTAATTTTTTTCCGAATGATTGAAGAAATGGCTATCTAAACTATTTGGGACAAATTTTGCTAAGAACAGGTAAAAAGTTACATGGATGAGAAAAAACACCTGTTTGGCCAAAATGTCAACCTTGGTGCAAATTTCATCCTGATCGGTTTCAAAAGTTGGATGACTTGACATGGAACGCCCCATATATCAATTGTTTTAATATCAGGATATTGGCTTTCATTTTCTATAAAATTGTATTTTAAATTTACGTAATTCTCTTCTAAAAAATATGCAGACTCTAGATCAATTTCCGGACTTGCTAAAGCTGAAGAAGCTATCTCACATTCATGCATTCGTCTTAAGGCATCCTTACAATTTTTATGTGTAATGGAAAACTTATAAGATTGCAGTTTGGGAACCCATTTTGCCAGCCTTCCTTTCAGATTCTGCTGTCTCCTTAGCCATACTAAGCTACTGTGGTCTGTAATGAACTCAAACTCTTGAAGCTCTATATAGCATCGGAATCTTTATATGGGTTCTATAGCCGCTAAGCACTCATTTTCAGTTACTGAGTAATTTCTTTGGGCTGAATTAAGTTTCTTGGACATAAACGCTATCAGATTTTCTTCGCCATCTTCCCCTAACTGAATTAACACAGCTCCTATTCCAAAGTCACTCGCAATGAGCATACATTTTTTTGGAAAAATATACAGGTGCACTAGTTGATAAAGTTTTAATTCTTTCAAATGCTTCATTTGCAGAATGTCCGTTCAAACTTTTTCTTTTTCGAAAGAACTTTTGTCACTGGATGGGTAACGTCAGCCAAATTAGATATGAATCTCCTGTACCAACTCGTTAATTAAAGAAAACCTCTTGCTTGTTTTAATGTTTTAGGTATTGGCCAGTTTAAAATAGATTCTATGTTTGCCAGGTCTGTCGAAATTCCCCCATCACCAGTGATGTATCCTAGATATTGTACACGTTTAACACAAAATTTGCTTTTATTTATATTCAAAGTTAAATTAGCCTTCTCAAATTGTTCAGCGAGTCGAATAAGAATAGAGAGGTGAAGGGTGTCCGAAAAGATACAAATGTCATCAACGTACCCAAATACTGAGTGTTTCAAACCTGGTGGAATAATAGTGTCTATAAGTCGGCAAATAGTTTGCCGTGCACAACCCAAAAGGCATTACTGTAAATTGGTACAGTGGTCTTCCCGGTATGTAAAATGCAGTTATTTGCTTAGACTCTTCGCCAATATGCGTCCTTTAAATCTATTTTACTAATTATATTAGCCTTGGGCAACCATGCAAAGATTCCTTCTATGTTTTGAAGAGGGTACGCATCTTTTGCGGTTACTTCATCCTCATTGGTGAACTCCATGCGCTGTTACTATTTTCAATAACTCCTAAATTAACCATTCTATCAATCTCGGTATACAATAATTTCTCTACTGCTGGTGATACAGATAAAACCTTTGTTTTATAGGTCTAGCGTTACCTACATCTATACTGTGTTTAACCAACGATGTTCGACGTAGCCCTTGCTTCTCAAAACTTTGATAAAAAGACTTGACCTTATCTAACTGTTGTTGTTGGATAATTGGTAAAGAGTAATTATCTGTAGTTTCTTTTTCAGTCCCTACTTTTGTATCTAAAGTTACACCAAAAATAATATTGTTCATTAGTCCAAAAGAGCACCAAAAAGCTAACCCTAATATAAGACGTCGATTAAGCGTTGGGATAACATAGAACACCATTTTATTGATTTGGTTCTTATACGACATCTCCATCTCTGTTGATTTAATTGTGTTATATCTGGATGATCTGAAAAACTCTCTAAAGCTTAATCCTTACCTATACAACTTATATTTGCTTGTGTATCTAGCAATCCTAACTCTATCTTATTAAAAACACTAACTTCAGCATATAATTTACCATTTAATTCAGAATTTATAATAGACGGTCATATCGTCTAGTCGTTGCGTATGCTTAATTTTATTATACTAGATCCATTATATTTCTTAACTAACTTTTTACCAAATGTTCTATCATTAAAAATTCTAAACCTAGCCTATACATAATCCTTCCTTCTTCCATGTAAACGACGAATATGATTATTTAGTACTAATTCGTTATTTATATTTCGATTTTTTTTCTAGAATTTTAATTCCATTTCTTAAAAATTAATTTTCATTACTATTATTATACATTTTATTTTAATTCTTATCCTGAAAATCTTCCATATTTTCACAAATTTCCTTATCTTGCGATTCTGTACTAGCTTGGGCTATTTCGGAAAGCAAGTTTTGTGAGAACCCTGATAGTTTTTTGAATTTCAGGGAGTATTTGCCCATTTAGCACATTGTGGTTTATACACATTTTTAAAACCACATCCATAGCAGAATTTTTGACGATCTTTAAGACATATATCTCAGAAATGTCCTTCTTCCTCACAATTCCAGCATTGCATTGTTTTAGCAGCAGTTATAGCATTTACTTCAAAGTCCGGAATTTCTCTAATATCAACTTCTACAATTTCCTCAAAATTTTCATCATTATTCAGCTGAGATTCAATCAAAGCAACGCGACGGTGTTTGTGACTTCTTAGTGGGTGACGACTTAAATTGTTTCGACGAAATGATTCCTCACTAAGCAACTTTTCTCGCTTTCGGCAAAGCTTTTTCAACTGGCCTATAGACCTAACCTGTACGTACAAAAGCTCATGTTGAATTTCAGGTCTAAGATTTCTAGTAACTATTTCGATAAGTTCTTCGTCATCTAAAGGAAGAGACAACCTACATATAATAACATTTATGGCATCATAAAAAGCTTAAAATGACTTCGCTGGTTTTTGCTTTCGATTGTGAAGCTCTTCGCGTACATCAAAAGTTGTCCTGAAATCCTTGTAATCTTTTCTCAGCTCTGCACAGAATGATTCCCATATAACTCTCATAATTGTTTTACGGTATCGTCAGTACCAGTCTTTGGCTTTACCTTTCAATAAAACAGGTAACACTATCATCAAAATCTCCATGGAAAGTTTCTTGAACTAGACATTTGATCCTATATAGAAACTCCTCACAACGTAAGTCATTTCATGGGCCATCAAATCTTACGTTCCGACTTTGAATTATAGTCGTTATTTTGTCCGGGTTCATTCTTAATCTATAATTATTTTGCTAAGAAAATTTATCCTAAATAGTTTAGATAGCTATTTCTTCATTCTTCATTCAAATTAAAAAAAAAAAAAATAGAATTTTTTTGCAAAATCAAAAAATTTTTTGACGTTTTTTTCAAAAAAAAAAAACGCTCTTTTGTGCTCAAAAGAAAGCTTAGGTTTTTTCATCTAAGAGCCTTTTGGTCGCTCAGTTACAATGTTTTGTAACTCAAGACAGCGGTTTTTAATTTTTTAGCATATGCACTAATTTTAATTTTTTCCTATTAGTGTGTAGGTCTTTCTAAAACCTTAAAAATAAATCATAAACTGAGAAATTAGACAAATTAACCTTTCCGATGGTATGTAACATACCTAACTAAAAATTCATACCTTCGATACTGTAATACCCGCAATATGTTAACCTCAGGAAAAAGAATCACTTTTTTTCTATAGAAATGTTGATAAATTGTTTTTTTTTATTTATTTGTAATAATAATTAAATTAATATATAATAACAAAAAAATAGAAAAATAAATAATTTATTAAAATTTAATATTAATCACATTAGATCCATAACATAACTATTTTTTTAATTAATTTATTGTAGCTGATGAAGTCTTTAAGTTTTGTGAATTTTTAAATACCCAGTCCTTCATCCAGCTTATTTATGGCCTTTATTTGCTGCTTTTTTGCCAATCCTTTCTTGAGGTTAATAAGTTCAGCTGTTGATTTCGCTGCTGGTTTCTTTTTTGGCTTTGGAAAGAAATTACATTGAGTGGAGGCAGAAAACTTGGGTCTTCCATCGACAAGCGGTATAAAAGCATGGTATTGAGCGGTGCCATCGATTGTTATCGCACCATCGAATCTGCTCTTCAGTGTTTTCAATGTTCAATGTTTCCTCATGTTTCCTAGTAAAACCTATTTTAGTTTCTTTACAATAATTCTTTGCCCAATGGAATAAAGTAGTCGCACCTAAGATGTGATCTTGATGAGAGCACTTGAGGCTATACTTCGCTGCATTTCTTTTGAGGTTTGCTCCAATATCATCATATGCTCCTTTACCATGAGCAGTAGGATGAAAATGCCACTGAGTTGGCATTTCAAAATCTTTTTATGACCTATAAGATTTGAAGCTAATTTTGTTTTTAAAATGTTGACGAGCTACGCCCGAAACGTAGTATACTTTCTCTACTGTAAATTTAGATTTTAGATATATTAGTATAATCTTCTGGTACTCGCAAACTGCAACGGTATCATGTTTTAAATCGTGAGCTATGATTGCCACACTTTTGTGTTCCACTTTTTAATATTTCATGTAGTAAATAACTACTGTGAATATAGTTGCTTGGTCGTTATTGAAGTGGAAAGCTTGTATGGCATACTGAAGAACATATTTATAGTTTTCTGTGAAATCATATGAAATAACGAATTCACTAGACTTCAAATGTATCTTCAAATCCTTGAAGAATGACCATTGCTCTTTGACTAAAAAGTTATGGGTTCTCAAATGTAGCAATCCTGTACACACTTCTTCCACAAAATCATCCACATTTAAAATTATTGTTTTCAATGTGCATCTGTCAATTTGAACTTTCACCTAAGTGGGAAGAAGTTGTGACATTTAGTCAATTTAAGGCAATCGCGGAAATCGTGTAAATCATCTGGCGAATCATCTGTTAACCACTTTGGGTTGAATTTCTTCAACATCAACAGCTGATCCTAGTAAAGCCAAGAAAAGATTGATGAAAGACTGGGAATTTAAAAATTTACAAAACTTAACTACTTCATCAGCTACACTAAATTAATTTAAAAAAATTGTTATGTTATAAATGGATCTAATAAATAGTTTATTTTTTTATTTTTATTATTATTATTATATATTAATTTAATTATTACTACAAATAAATAAAAAAAAAAATAAATTTTTAAATATCTATAGAAAATAAGTGATTTTTTCCTGAGGTTAACATATTGCGGGTATTACAGTATGGAAGGTATGACATTTTAAATAGGTATGTTATACACCATCGGAAAGGCTAATTTGTCTAGTTCTCAGTCTATGTTTTATTTTTAAGCGTTTAGAAACACTTACACACTTATAGGAAAAAATTCAAATTAGTGCATATGCTAAAAATTGAAAAACCGTTGTCTTGAGTTACAAAACATTTTTTTTGGTAGATATTCCACTCGCATCCCACTAAGCGACCAAAAGGCTCTTAAAGGAAAAAACCTAAGCTTTCTTTTGAGCAAAAAAGACAGTTTTTTGAAAAAAAGTCAAAAAAAATTTTTGATTTTACAAAAAAAAAGTCGCAGACAGAAAATAAAATTACAGCATATTTGTTTTAATGATTCCTGCTTAGGACGACCATAGAAAGCTTAATATCACAATAAGTAAATACAATCACTGGTCATTAGGAACATATCAAAAAAGTTTTTTGTTTTTAAATTTTTTTATTTTTTCAAAAGTTTTTTGTCCGAAAGATTGAAGAAATAGCTATGGAAACTATTTGGAACAAATTTTGCTAAGAACCATAGGTAAAAAGTAACATGGATGAGAAAAAACACCTGTTCGGCCAAAATGTCAAATTTTGACCCCTCTAACTCAGAGACTTCTTGACCGATCTTATTGAAAAATTGTGTCGAAACTACTATCCAATAGGACTAACCTTGGTGTAAAGTTCATCCCGATCGGAAGACAGCGGTTTCAAAAGTTGGGTCACTTGACATGAAACGCCCCATATAGATAAGTTTTATTATATCTGATGGATTGAGTATCTCTTTAAAGGATACTAAAAAATACTTATAGTATTAATATTTCCAATTAAGTATATATTAAAAAAAAAATTTTAGATAATAATGTATGTTTTAATATAAGACTTTCTTTCTCTACGGCTTAGAAAAAATATAACTAAAAAAATAAAATCCAAAAAATTTTTAACTTTTGGAACAACAAAAATCCACATAAAATACTGTAAAAAAATATTGGCTATTAAAAAAATATTGGCTATATATAGAGCTTGCTTTTTATTATATATTTTGATTAAGTATCATTTAACGGATTAAAATTCGCCGTATACAGCAATCCAAATAAAAAAATTTTACTATAAAAAACAACATCAAAAATCTTCGAAAGATTTGAAAGAATTACTTTGAGAAAGACAATAAATCGCAAGGGAACCTTAACTGCCAACAGGTCGAAATCTATCCATACTGCAAACACAGACAGCCGAATTCCACGGAGGGTTTCAAAATTGTTTTACGGTTTAACGAGTTTAACTAAAAAACATTTTTTAAACATCCGCTATTTGTAAAGATATTTTAACTAGAAAAGTGTTTGTGCACACAAGTAAAGTTGCTACACGGGAGTCAAAAAATAAATCCCTTATGAAAGATAGTTTATTTAAATACATCCCCTTGATTTGAGGCATGACTCATCGCCAGAATTGTCCATCCAGTGAGACCTAAACTGACGACGTAACCATGCTCACGTTGGGAGCCATACGAAAATACGTGTATATCAAAAGAGAATTGATGTATAAAAGGTGTTCACTAGAGTGGTTCTTAAAAAATGAAAATGCGATTTTTTTGATAGGCGGGGTCTAGTTTGTAACCTTTCCATACAAAACTAATAAATTTGAAGTTTGGGACAATCGGATAAAGAAAAGTCGCGCCGGAAATCGATTGAAAATTTCAAGCGTGTTAAAATAGGGAAAATAAGACTTTTTTTAAGATTTTACGAAAATTTCGTTCAACAGCTTAATTTTTCCGAAAAGTTGTTATAAGAATCGGGATCAGTACTAAATTATCTACTCAAAAAGCTATAAAAATTCAAAATCGAATAAAAATTCGGCAAGAAATAGCAAATGCCCCAGACCACTTTTGTGCCCAAAAAAACTAGGTCATGAAATTTGATAGCATTTTTTCAACTTTGAGAAATTGATTAAAGCCATAATTTTTTTTTGTCTCTATCCTTATAAGTAATCATTTGTGATATATCCATTGTGATATATCTTTGGTGCAATTATCTGCTTATTGTTCACAAATATAAATTAAAACAACTTTTTGTTATAACATATTTTATGTATAAAAACTGTCTATATGTTTCCATATAAAATAAATAATAAAAAGAACGCGGTGTTAAATAGATTGAAGAGTAAATAACATATTAACGAAGAACGAAAAAGAAAAGAAATACTTATTGCAAGTCGTAAGTGACTACAGAAAACAATTTAAATCGCACATTAAATCATTTTTAAATATACCAAAATGAATAGAATTAATTTTATATTTCATATTCTTTTGAATAAATTGTCTTTTATTAGTTTTGGGTCATTTGTGGGTCTTCTTATTTTATTTAGAAATATATATATATAGTTTTTATACATAAAATAATTTTATAGCAAAATTGCTTAAAAGTTGTTTTAATTTACATTCGCGGAAAATTATCAGATAATTGCACCAAAGATATATCACAATGGATTATTTTGATACCAGGAGCACTGAAGGGTTAAATAAGTATAATTTAACCGAATTATTTTTCTTAAATTCTAAATAGTGGTTTCATCGAGTTTAATAGAAAAACTCGTTTTCGGTAATTTTTTATTAAAAATATCTTAAAATCGAAAGCTGGCCTTGGCAAATAATGGGTTAACGCTCTCGGATTTATCCCAAATTTTAGGAATGGAAGTTCTACATATTTGTTTATTATATTTTAAGCGTCGCATCTAAAAATTCAACAGCACTTGCAAAATATTTGAATTTTTTGAATAAATTGTCTTTTATTAGCTTGGGGTCATATGTGACCCCAATTCCAAAAGGGTCAATGGGGTTATATTATTTTTTTCCGAAACCCCAGACTATTAAGATAATATATAAGATTTAAAGTAGAAAAGAGATGAATTTTTGATACAAAGTATTTAGAAAGAGTACATTTACTGAATATTTTACAAAAATACCACTTTCTCGAAATCCGCAAAAATTAAAGCTTTGTCAAAAAAATTCCGGGATAGGGATTTACCTAAAAGTTCACATAGTTAATCTCTGACACGTATTTAATAAAACCTTAAAGTGTCAGATCCATTTTCTTCAATTTTGTTTAAGAAAATTTTTTAAAACTTTTAATTTTATCAAAATAATTTTCAATTTCGGTCTCAATGCGCAATAGGTTAACAACGTGGTAATAAAAAAAATACTTAAAAAAATGCTATCAAATTTCATGACCTAGTTTTTTTTTAGCACAAAAGTGGTCTGGGGCATTTGCTATTTCTTGGCGAATTTTTATTCAATTTTGAATTTTTATAGCTTTTTGAATAGCTAATTTAATACTGATCCCCATTCTTATAACGAAAAATTAAGTTATAGAACGAAATTTTCGTAAAATCTCAAAATAAGTCATATTTTCCCCATATAAACACGCTTGAAATTTTCAATGGATTTCCGGCGCGACTTTTCTTTATCCGATTGTCCCCAAACTTCACATTTATTAGTTTTATATGGAAAGGTAACAAAGTGGACCCCGCCTATCCCCAAAATCGCATTTTCATTTTTTAAGGACCACTCTAGTGTTTACATATATGTTTTTCCTTATACATATATTTTTTTTTAATATTAAATTGTAATTAAGTAATTATAAAAATAAAAATGTTATAGAATTGCACTCAGAATCGAGTTATAATTTGCACAGGAATTAAGTCAATTCATCATCGAATTAAAAAAAAAACGTAATGATTTAAAATGTAATTTTATTTTGCTATTTATTTTCATGAAACCATCGTGATAATTAACTAATATTTATGAACGATGCTTTGGGTGCATGAAAATATTTTATTATTTCCAACTTACATTACACTATCACTTTCTTGCTTTCTTTTTTGTCATTTTTTTGTTTTGTTTCAATTTTTGTGTTTCAATTAGTGGAGAGATTTAATTTCAATTACTTCGTCTTCTTCCTCTTTTGGCGAAGCATTAAGAAAATATAATGCGTAAAAAATCAAAAAACAAAAAAAAAATTTCCACAATCAAATTGTTTTTATATTTTAAAAGAATGAATTAAATTTTAATAATTTTGATTTTTAATTTCATACATCTCTTCAATATATACATATTCATTTAAACCTTTTTTTGTTTCATTCAAGAATTCGATTTAATAAAAAAAACTGTTTGATTTATTTGGAAATTTTTCTTTCTTCCATGTTAAATCAAAATACATATGAAAGTAAAAAAATGCTCAATGCAATTACTTTTAATATTGTTAAACTTTTAATAGTTCTTATTTTGTGTTTGTTAACTAGATAGTCTTTTTTTCTTAGAGCATGTTTTTACTTATATAAAATAAAACAACAAATATCACTTACTTGCAAGTCGCCGAAAGATCTTTCATGAATTGCTACGTATATGGACAGAGTATTTCCATTGATTGTTGTTTTACTGATTTGGCTTAACATGCTTTCGTTGGTTTCTTATGCTAGCTACTCACGAGGCAACGGTTGAAGCAATGTGTATCACTGTTGCTACAACACATAACATTCTTCTTTCACCACTCGATTTTTTTTTTTTTTTCGTTATACACATAGTTTATATTTTCGTGTTAATTAACAGTGTTTTGGATGAAACAAATTTAGCACAAGTAATTTAATAATACATAAATATTATTGTTCATTTATCGAATCTTTTTGCAATTATTACTTTATTAATATCTTGTGTATGATTCCAAAACCACTGTATCACTCCACTAATTGAATAACTTTGTTATATTTTTATTTTCATACGATATTTTTCTTGTTTTAGACAATGATTCGTACCCGGAATATGGCAATAATGCAATATTTTAATTTTATTTGTATTCTCTTTGTTTTTTTTTTTTTTGTTTACGTTGAAATATTTTTTTAATGAAACTCTTTTCTACACCGAAATCACTGTGCAATATATAACTAACCGAGTGAAATGTTATATTTAAGATTTTTTAGATTAATTTTAACACATTTTAACAAATGTTTGGTGGAATAATTTTTTTTAAAGCGGTAACATATTTTTTCAGTTTAATATTCTGAATTTTGTTTCACCAATTACTAGAGGACCCCTGCTGCTCCGCAGCATTATATTATATTATATTAATTTTTATAATATAATACCAAAATCTGCCAAGAGAAGTTAACGTACAGTAAAGCCAAAATATGCCAAGAGAAGTTAACGTACAGTAAAAGTAAAGTTGATTGTCCACGCATTACATTCCTCAAACCCAACGAATTTGCCAAGAGAAGTTAACGTACAGTAATGCCAAAATATGCCAAGATAAGTTAACGTACAGTAAAAGTAAAGTTGATTCTGCACGCATAACTTTCCTCAAACCCAACGAATTTAAGCAGTTAATAGCTCAAAAGAAGGAGCTTGATCCACTGAGTGTTCTCAGACCTATGTCAACAGCCTACGTTAATTAGAACTCTAGTTATAGAGGTTTGAGAGAAGAAAAATATTGAAAAAAAATCTTGAATGCAAAGTTTATTCATAAATTCTTTTAATATATAAGATTTAAAGATTTTAGCAATGCTTTTTAATGCAATTTTTCTTTCTAGACATAACTCTAGTAAGTATATCGTTGTTTCAACTTCACTTATTCACTTAATTATGTGATTTATATGAATGACATCGAATAAAACGGAACTATTCGAATTTTCTGGATATCCTCTTTCATCTAGCCTTCGCTCTTTCTCAACGGAGGAGAGTTTATTCAAATAATTGGAAGTGAGATCAAATATAAAACAAAAATACTGGTTTCAACAAAAGCAACAATGTACATATAAATATAACATAAATCTGGATTTTGTCTTTTTAAATTATCCCTTAAATGAGCATGACGCCTTTCTAATTCTTCTTTACTAATATTCTCCAATTTTAATAAATTTCACAAAGTCAAGCCGATGGCACAATGAATACGTTGCGTCCGATAAGTCGAATTTTTCGACTGACAGAAAAGTTGTTTACATGCATGCGCAATGTCTAATGGCAGAATGAACACGTTACGGCGAATACGGCGCATACGGCGAATGCGTTCGTACGTCGAAGTTAAAATGTTTTCAACTTTCGACGTATACATGTACGTTTGACAGCTGATATTTGTTATTATAAAGTGCAGCAGCTTAACGGCAGAATGGTAAGTAAATATATATTGTAATAAAATATAGATACAAATCAAAAGTTTAACTTTTAATGAAATTTTTTTTATATATTAGATGGAAGAACGTTTAATTTGTGCGGTGCATGAGCATCCGTGCCTATTCAACAAAACTTATAATTTAATAAGCATAGTTATAAAATACACTATGCAAAAAGGTGACTTCAGTTTTTGTACAACAGGTAATTCATACTTGCTCATAGAGCTTAACTATGTTTGGCAATAATGTAGATAAAATCCGTTGAATAAATGTAATTAATATATATATATTAATTGTTATACTTATTAACACTTTATACGAAAAAAATCCCATTTTACTGGAAAAAAAAATAATTTTTTCGTATATTTCTTTCAAAAAATTATTTTTTTTCGCATATAATCAAAAAAGTGCAGCGAAAACGGCTTCTTTTCGCATTAAATGTTTAAAACGTTTATTCAATGGTTTCTTTGCTACATAATTCCTAAACATAGTTAAGTGCTATGAGTAAGTCGGAATTACCTGTTAAAATTGGTCACCAAATTAGCCAAACCGTGTATAGGGTTTTACTACACTTTGATAGTAGAATCGAACCTATACTGTCAAGTCCATGTGCTTTTTTCACTGCTGCACTGTAAACTTTTTAACCATTTTATTTTTATCAGATTTTATTTATAGCTGGATTTCGAAAATATAAACATTAAGATATTTCTCGAGCTTAAAGCATGGAGAGGTGCATTATTGGATGTCCTGATGGTTAAGCCCTGCAAAGAGCTAGCGACTTCTTGGCGCCATAATCCTGGAATCATATTGTCTCAATTATATTGGTCCACGTAGTTTTGTGGGCAGTATGTATTGTCATGCCTTTTTATGAAATTATGCAAAACGACTGTGGCTTTGACAATTTTTTCTACATTTTTGGGGTTCATTTCCAGTGAAGATAGAAGTATTCTCCATCATGCTGTTAGAATTCCAAAAGCATTTTCGATGGCACGACCTTCGACCTACATAAAAAGGCAAATAATAGTAAATCACTAATAATAAAAAAAATTGTTATATTATCAGTCGCCATTATCTCCAGATATTTTCGCGCTTCATTTAAACATATAATGCTTAACACTATTTTATGGGTGTCTTCTATTTCCATTTTTATTTCAAAACAAATCCAAACTTTCAAATTCAATTTTAATTTGTATAAAAAATGTCAACATTAACAGCTGATTTCATTTCTAGCCGTACGGCGACGACGTACTTTATGTGCCTTGCAATACGGCCAGTACGTTTGATAAGTCGACTTATCGGACACAACGTATTCATTGTGCCATCGGCTTCAATGTTGCCACAATTGATATGGAAATCCAGATATTTATTATTATATTTTTGCATCGAAATAAATTATTTTTGCCAACATGTGTGTGAAATGCATAGTACAATTATTTTAAATAAATTTGGGGGATGTAAAAAGAAACGCATTTTATATATTTGGGTGAGTAAAAACGATAATTAAATTTATAATATTTGACCACTGAGCGATGTTGCTGGTTCAAGGTTTAAAACGGAAAGGAATGACTGTTTCCTTTTTACCGACTACCTCAAGATTGTGAAAAATTCGCTTAGCAACAGAATCCAATTTTTAGGAAACTTGCTATAAACATACAGAAATAACTAGATACTTCCTGCCAAACTTGGTAGCATCGTATAAACAGGTGTGGTAAGTATAAATACTTAAAAATGTGAAACCGTTAAGATTTTAAATGAATCTGGAGCTCTTCATAATTAAATAAAGATTAAAAATTTTCTTTAAAAATTAAGTTTTGTGCCCGTTCTTGTTAATGAATTATAGATGTTTGATAGAATGTAAAGTTTGCTTTGAAGAAATAAATACAGAATAAAAATTAATATTTTATTTAACGATTTTTTTTCTCAAATCAAAGGAAAGATTTTGGGAAAAAGAAAAACTGTACACTATGCATCCAGATCAGTGAAGGCCATACTAAGCACGCGGGTGCTCGGCGTCTTACATGTATACAACCGAACGAAAACAAAATTAGTCACTAAAGAGTAAAAGTAAATAACAATTTCATTCAGCTTATGAAAGCTTTTGAACAAAGCAGGTCTATGTCGCATTGCCTTTTGAAATTCATATATATATATTTTTAATAGGTACACAGAGAATATTTACAGCAACACACAATTTTTTTTTGTTTTATTAAAGATTTTATAAATAGATTTTTAATAAAAATAAAGCTATATGTGGGATGAAAAATGGGAAAGTAGTTTCTTTTTTTGTTTAAACGCGTTAAATGGTGTGTAACAATGTATTAAAAATAAATAAGGCATTTAACCTTATACGCCATTAAAGAAGCTGTCACCTTGAACTTCTTTTAGTTGTCGAAAACGAAAGAAAAAAATTACTATTAAAACTAAAAGAAAACTTAAAAATAAAAAATAATTACATTTTAAACGGTAATATCTCTGAATGCGGAAGAATGAAGGCCACGTGCACCATTGCTTTGGCCTTGGCAAAAAAGGGCGATGATGGTATTTTCGATAATGAACTCAACTATTTTCCAATTTAGTCATTCATATAAACATTCATACAAAATCTACACAAACCAATTTAATATCAGCATTGTGTTACGTCCATGGATTTCGATCAGTGTAGTACAACTAACACATGCTCATAAACACTATTACTAACTCAATTGTCTCGATGGCCACCACTGATCCAGATCATATAGTACAAAATCCGGTTTGATAGGACCAACGTTTTTGTTGGAATGATGTATGTGGAGCTAGGAGATATGGAGAAGATGATAAATACTCTGAGTGAGAAATAAAATGCAGTTAGTATTTTATTTCTCAAAAAGTTAAGAATGAAATATTCCAATATTAAAGAAAAGAAATAAAAGAAATGGAATTAAAGACTGGTATTCAGTGAATATTTTGTCGGAAATAGTATCTACGACATGTTTAGTTAGTTTTAATATTTAATTTTTAGGAATTATTTAGAAAAAAAATAGAAAGATTATACTACTTTATATCTATTTGTACAGTCTTTTTGATGGACGCAAACTATTGAGGGAATTATGATTTTATTTGCAGATATAATGCCAAAAAGGGATTTCAATAACTTTTTTCATTAACAGTACCTTTTATTAACAAATAAATTTTCTTCAAAAAGTACCTTTTAATCAATAAGCACATTTTATTTAAAAAGTAGTTTTTATTAAAAAAGTTAGTTTTATTACGTACCTTTAATTTGAAGAGTATATTTTATTACAAAAATTACATTTTATTTGAAACGAATATTTTATTAAGAAAAATTAAATTATTAACCCTGCTGTTAGGTTGGAAAAAACTTACAAATCTGAGGTTAATTGACCATTCGGTCCATACTGAAATTTTCATACGAAATAACAATTTAATCATATTTTTTGCATCTATTTTGGTTCAATACTTCGTAAATATTATTAATATATTCTTTACTCAATACAGCTGATGTAAAAATCAATTGAGGGATACCCCTTTATTAAATTTTTCTTTACTCAACACAGCTAATTTCAAAAGAATTATGGGATTCCACTTTTTTCTTGTTGTTGTGAAGAAGCACAAATATTTTCACTACTTCATTCAATTTGTTCATTCAGTTTGTTTGCTTTCAATAGTTCGGACATGTTTTACTTACGAAATAACATACTTGGACGATGATGAGATACGAGAAGTGCTCAATGCATAAAGTGACTGCGATATTGACTATATCGTCTTACCTGCAGCTAGATCCGTTGGTCCCTTTTTTATTGCTAAAAACAGGATGGTATGGAGTGCCACTCCATTACCTTAGCCTATCGTAACTGCGGCTGCGAATATTATCTCAACACAAGCGGAACCAACTTCATTTGCAGCGTCCAGGTACAATGACATGCTGTCAACTTTTTTTTTGTTAATTTTTCCGCCTACAATAGAAAAAATTGTCATTGAAAATACTAATAAGTACGGCAGGTTCAAGTTTGGTGACAAATGGAGGGATGTTGCTAAAGACGCATTGCTCTGTTCATTCTTGCGGGCGTATGTCGGTACGTACATTTTTGTCTTTTTATTTCAGTAAAATAGTTGGCTAATATAAAACTTGCCAATGACAGCGTAAAATATTAATAGTTTATTTGATGCAAAATTTGGTCGCCACATTTTCCGGTCAATTATGCCTGAGGATATATTCCATATCATTACTAGTGCGCTGCGTTTCGATGATGCTTCCAGTCGACGACAAATGGGTAGTAGCGATGTTCTTTTTTACAGTTTATGGCATCAAAACCAGTAAAATACGGGTTGAAGTTTTGGTTATCGGTGGACTCAAATTCATGCAAAACCTGAAAAGACCCAAGGAGAACGCATTGTATTGGACTTGACAGAAGGCTTGAAAGGGCAAAATATAACAGGCGAAATTTTTTTTCCACATTTGAGCTGGTAAAAAACAGAAAACTTATATATGTGGTTGCAGTATGTATACATAAAACTTTTATTCCACCGAATTTGCTGGATGCAAAAAACTCCCTTTGTACAACTCTACATTTGCATTCAATGACATTGCCACATTAGTATTATATATCAGCCACAAAAACAAATCACCGATATTGATTACTACAACGCACAAGACAGCTACAGTTGATGACAGTGGATTGAAGAAAAAACCAGAGATTGTTTCAATGTACAATTCAACAAAAGGTAGGCTAGTTTTTGTTCACTTGTAATTTCTTATGCTTCATGTCTTATAGGTGGCGTTGATACTGCTTAATATATCTTCCTTGAATGCGTACGATGTTTCATGGGCCTCAGCTGATCGGAATCGCAAGAGATCAGATTTTTTGCGCAAATTGCACTTGCTTTGGCTAAGGCGTATATAATAAAATGCACTAGATTATCTCATCAGGAGTTCTCAGCATAGTTATTGATAGAAATCACAACACCATGCGCAGTCTCAGTAGCTTCCTCAAATAATGCTACTTCTAATTGAGGGGCACGATAGCGTGGAATTTGTAACTGCTGCAAGTCTAAGTCTGGTATAAAATGCTCCCTTTGCAGCAAGTTTATTTCCAAAAACTAATCGAAAAATATTTCGCTCATCACGCAATGACAAACATTATCAAACAAACTAATAACTACAATTTTTTTTTAAATATATGTGAACAAAATCAAAAAAAATAAAATATGGACCAAACGTAACGTCCCTTAACGCAATTTTTAATTTTTCAGTCCTGGATTAAGTCAGAGAATTTATTTTTTGCACATAACATCGTTTTATAAAAAGACCACGTGAGCTGTAAAATTAAGTCAGTATATCTCACCGTTCAAAACTAACAAAGGAAACATGCCAAAAATTGGACCAAATGGGCTGAACCTAACAGCAGGGTTAAAGTACTAGAGTAACCCTGCCCGCGTTGGTGGACAATAAAATAATATTTAAGCCTTTGTATTAAAAACGAAATATTCTAGAAAGAATTGGCTTTTTCCCGAAAAATAAGTGCAAAAACAAAAATTTTTTAAAGAGAGAACATCAAGAAAGAAAAAAAGTTGTTGTGCCTGGTGGTAAACGACATTTTTCGTATTTTCATTTTCACAAAAAAAAAATTAATAAAGACGACGGCTTCCCACCACGTGAGCATGCAACATACAATTGACCTCAGGGCCGTCCCTAGGGTCGAGCCAGTAAGGCAATGGCTCGGGGCGCCTGACACAATGGGGCGCCTTATAAAAAGAAATTAAATAAATGAAATTAATATGTAAAAAATATTGGTAAATAATGATGAAATATTTAAAAAAAATATATATATCAAAAATTCATAACTGCACTATATATTTAATCGGACCGGTTTCTGGCATTGCAGCCTTCATCAGCGATTTATTGAATATTGTGATAATGGTATGTTTTAATTGAATAGATTGTTTCTATATGAAATTTTCCCACTTAGGGCGGCCGTGGGGTTTTGAACCATGAACCTTCACATACACTCGTACTTGCACTTTTTGGTCAGCGCTTTAACACACTCACCTAAAGTCAGGCCTACGAGCAGTGTGGTTAGAATCAGTTTTCGTACCATACAGCTTACCTTGTATTAATTTTAGATGATACAACTCTGTCCAAACAAACAATCGTTATTTTTCAATTTTTTAATATTTTTTGCAATTTATACTTCTAATTTCAACTATTCTCAGTTTTCGTAAGAGTTGTCATAAGAATATTAAGAATACAGTGCAGTTATGAATTTGTGAAATATATGCTTTCTTCTTCTTCATTACCACGCACCATTGAAACAAAATTAAAATTTGCATATTAATTACAGTATTAATTGCAATATGTCTGAAAAATTACTATAAATCTAACAAATATTTAAAAAAATATTTCCTTTTTTGATCGTTATTTAAATGAAATTCATATTTATCACATAGCAGGCTTTGCATTATACAATAATTGAAATTTTTTGGAATTCAAACAATTATAACTAAACAAACATCGAAATTAATATTTATAACATAGCAGGCTGGTGCATTTAAAAATATTTGAGAATTTTTTGCTTGTTTTTCGAAAAAATAAGAACCAAATTAGTGACGTAGTGTAGTGGGAGCTAGACTTATTCATATATTAAATTTATGAAGAAAAAAAAAACAATTCTTCTGTTCTAATTTGTTGATCTGTAAATGTTAGTTGGTCTGAGCTT
This sequence comes from Cordilura impudica, assembly GCA_963682025.1. Lineage (NCBI taxonomy): Eukaryota > Metazoa > Arthropoda > Insecta > Diptera > Scathophagidae > Cordilura > Cordilura impudica. Next base: position 232,865,511 of record OY821517.1, read on the forward strand.
TATTTAAAATTTATTTAAATATTATTGTAACACAAACTACAAGTATTAAAGTATTAAACTTTTAAATTAATACCTATACAGTAAGTAGTGGTTAATAGTTTAAAAAATTAAAGTTCAGTGTTTTAAATATTCAATCGAAGTTGCAGCTGTAAAAAGAATAGTTATGTGTGGATGAATGAATATAAAATTTATTAAATATAAGCGTCTTAACTTTCGTTTTTCTACACTGTTAGGTTTTATTTTTAACCCAATCATTAATAATGCCTCCAAAAAAACTAAGTGGAAAAATGAAAGCAAATCAGGAAAAGCAAAGAGAAAAATGTCAGAACATTTCTTGCTTTTTTAAATCTTCAAATGTTTATGGTCAAAGTGAAGACTTAGAATCGGAAAATGAGCTCCACCATATTGAGACAGAGTATACCTGCACCAGTTCAGATCTGATAAGTTCATCCAAATCATTGGACGTTGATTAATACTGTTCCAACCTTAATTCTAATCTTGAATCAGAACATAATTTGCCTGATATTGATGACTCATTTGACATAAATTCCGAATATATCTCTTTAGATGATGTTTCAAGTACCCAAGACTATTTGTCCGATATTGGGAATTGGCCGCAAAATATTAGCCCAAATATCGACTTACTTGTAAGACGTGGACCAGAGCAAAGGATTAATTTTACTTTTCCATTGACTGTTCAAGAAAAGGAAGGAAGAAGTCGGAAGTTTTTTTCTACAAACTAAAGGTGTGCTCGGTAGCGCTCACCATTCACAGTTACGTTACGATTCGCATCATCTTTGAAGAAGTACGGTCCAATGATGCCACCAGCCCATAAACCGCACCAAACTGTGACTTTTTCTGGATGCATTGGTAGCTCTTCCAATGCTTCTGGCTGATATTCACTCCAAAATCGACAATTCTGCTTATTTACGTACCCGCTTCAGTGGGTCAATTAAAGTGACCATAAAATGGAAGAAGCGCGCGATGAACTTTCTTAACAGAGCACGCATTTTGATTATAAAATTCAATATCTTGCAAGCGTTGTTCGTTTTTAAGACGATTCATGGTTAAATTATAGCCCAAACTTAAGATGTTTGACAATGAAACAAAACACGGAACGTGCGTCAGCTGTTTAAACCAGTGTTGCCAAAAAGATAATAGCTAAAAAATTACCCTTTATTATCGAATACTTCCTAACGGTGAAAAGATTAAACGAAATTGGTTGGTTTATTCAAAATCTAATGATGCTGTTTTCTGTTTTCCATGCAGGCTTTTTTCTAAGAAAGAGATTGCCCTAACTGTTTTTTTTTTTTTTTTTTCTGAAGATTCTAAATCACCGTACTTCATAACCGAAGGAAAGTCCGCCGTACGTCTTTTAGAATTAATAAATTTATAAAATGATTTTGGATTATTTTTTAGATTATTCCTTACTTTAATTAAATAGTTATTATAGGCCAATTTATTAGCAATAATAAATTCCGATCTTGATAACGAGTATTTCATATAATCTATCAATGTTCCATATTTTCTATAATTTTTGTACATTTTGTTTTTCTTATTTTTAAGTTGAGATAGATGTTTTGTATTCCAAGGAGGACCATTCGATTTAGGAGGTAACATTTTAGGTACAGATGCCGAGAAACATTCAAAGAGGTGATGATAAAATGTATGCAAACACAAGTCCAAGTTATCATTGCAACGAGATAACACATTTATCCAGTCAATTTGGAATAGGTGGAGTTGTAAATCTTGGTAGTTAGTTTTATTAAAGCAAAAGATTTTATCGCTGTGAGTTAACTTCTTTTTATGAAGAGGATAGGAACAAAAGCAAGATATCTCAAGTGTTGGATGGTATATATCTTCCGGATTAGAAATAGGGCTATGCCGCAATATTGAAAAGTCATTAGGTTCATTAACGAAAATAAGGTCCAACGTCTACCAAATGCATTTGTGACGGAGTTGACTTGGAAAAGACAATTTTCCAATAAACCATGAATAAATGCAGCTGAAGAATCGGAATAATGAGATGGAACTAAATAATTGGTATCAGGATCAGCTTTCCAGGATGTAGACGGCATGCTAAAATCTCCAATTAACATTAATAAATCAGATGGTTTTATATAATTTTGGATTAAATCAACAGCTTTCAGATGATCCTCATAAACAGAAAGCGGAGAGTTAGGCGGAATGTGTGAGCAAATAATGTATATGGACCTGTTATTAATTTTAGCTAAAACACATATAATCTCAATATGTAAAAAATCGTTTAAGATAATTTCTTCAGACGAAAATTCGTTTAGTATAGCAACCAATACGCCGCCACCAGACTTTTTTATTACATTATTACAGTGATTATTATTTTTATCAGATTCAATTCTTTCACAACTTTCTCTATCTTTTCTGAAAATTTGATATTTAGGGCAAAAAATCTCAGAGTTATTAACTTTTTTACTGAGCCAGGTCTCCGTAAATATAATAATATGATTATTGAAGCCAAAGCTATTACAATAAATTGACGAAAGTTTTGAATTCATACCTCTAAAGTTTTGATACAAGATGTATATTAGTTTTTTGGATTTTGATCAGCGGATTTGGGAAGCCGAGCATTATCTTCTTCTCTATATATAAATTCACGTATTAATGCGTTTAATAGTTTTCTTCGGAGGAATTGTTCGCAACCTAGGAGTGGGTATTGATTCAATACCAGTTGTGGGCACTATATTTGAAGTAACAGATGTTGAAGCAGATGGGATTGGTGATGCAGCATCAAAATTAATCAATCGGCCAGCGTTCTCAGGATTATAAAGTAAATTATTAGCCGTATCAGTTCTAGGCATTGAAGAAATATTTGGAGCAATAATGTTCAGAGCATGCTGAGTACTATGGTTATTAGCATTTGATGTAATCGGAAATGCTGCAGTTTCATTTAATATTGGAGTAGGTTTATTAATTAAAACTTGAACGTTGTTTGAATGAGAAACGGCAGGATCAATACCTGTAATATTTTGAAAAGGATTTGGTAAATATAAAGCGGATGCAGTAGCAGTAGTACCATTCTGATGTGCTCCATTAGGACCAGGATTCTGACTAGAATTTTCTTTATTCAAGAACCTTGGCGACTTACGACGAGTTGGGGATGGTGACAGCAATCCCTCTAAGGATTTGAAATCATCAAAAAGCTTTCCATAAGCATTAATTTGACAAGCATTTCTTGAGCTTTATTGAAATTGATAATAGCTCTGGAGCTGGAATTACAGATAAGATTATAGAAGTATTAGAGTCGCATAACTTGACAGTGGCCGATATGAGAGGTCCAAGTTATGGTAACGGCTCCAGTATGCGCGGAGTAGAATTCTTAAAATAAACCAAAGACCCTTTTTTGTTCCTTGCAGTGCACATGCACTAAATTTAGTGGTAAATGATTCTGCGAGCTGTTGTGTTGAAGTTATACCTTTTTTTGATATTATTCAGCATTTGTATGTTTTTTTCTCATCGTCAACTCAACGCTGGGATTTATTAAAAAAAACATATCACTGGTCTTACTTTGAAATGACTAATGATACTAGATGGGCCAGTCGAATTGATGCTTTGAAGCCCCTACGATATCACCTTAAAGAAGTTATTGCTGCTCTATATGACTGTATGAATGAGGATGTGCAACCTAATATTACCACAGTCACAGCAGCGAGAAACAAGTCAGAGGCCACAGCTATATTGCAAAAAATTTAAAAATATAAATTTATCTGATCTTTAATTGTATGGTACGATATTTTATTTGAAATAAATGTAACTAGCAAAGCATTTCAGGCAGTTAGTTTAAACCTGAGCCAAGCAGTAACGTTGTTATCAAAGAGTATGGTGTTCCTTGAAGATTATAGAACGGATTCAAAATTTGCTTATGTTTTGGAGGAGACTAAAATAATTGCAATTAATTTAGATATTGATGTCAATTTGAATGTGCACGAGTTCGCCGTCAAAGAAGACAATACGAACAACGTGATGAAGTGTTCGATGATCCTATGCAAAACTTTAAAGTAAATTTCTTTAACAATATCTTGGACAACGCGATACAATCACTACGTGATCGCTTTCAACTAATTCAGCTTTGCCAATATCACCAATATAACGGATGATGACATACGGAACTATTGTATGGATTTAGAACGTCTCCTAACTGACGGTGATCTGAAGGATATTTCCGGCTTGGATTTGTTTGACGAATTAAAATACCTCAAAAATCATCTGTCCATAGATTTTTGTGATTCTCCTACTGAAATTACAAACTATTTGCTAGTTACTAATTTAACAACCGCTTTGGCAAATATATATGTATGTTGTATTACGAATCATAATTAGATTGCCAATAACTGTAGCGAGTGCTTTTCTAAGCTTAAATTAATAATAACTTATTTGCGCTCTACAATGCTCCAATATCGCCTTGATGGTTTAGCTACCCTTTCCATCCAACGTGATATTGTAAGTAAATTGGATGATCTTATCAACAATTTTGCAGCCATCAAAGCTCGGAAAAAAGTTTTTATGTAAGTAAAAATAAAATTATTTAAAAAAAAAATTTTTTTTTTCGCTTTTTTCGTAGATAAAAATGTCCACAAACATTATACAGAGTGCATCATTTAGTTAGTCAGTAATTACCTTATTCCTTATTTTGGTATAAAAAATTTTTATATATATATTAAAGTGGTTGAAATTTGGTTGTTCTCCCTAACCCAAATAAGGAAATATTTTGATCAATGAATATGACTGATCAAACAATCTGACATAATGTTTAACAAAATGAAAAAAAGAAAAAACAAAAAATGTTTATGTTGCATTTAAGTTTTATATATTAAAATAAAAATATTTTTTTAACAATTCATAATTTCGGTTAAACAAAATAAAGTTTTTAGCTATTCTTTTTTTTCTGGTTACAAAATATTTGGCGCGATTTATACCCTTGGCTTAGGGCGCCACAAATGCTCGGGCCGGCACTGGTTGACCTTGTGAAAATACAGGAACTTTTAAATTTATGCCGTAAACTTGCAACGACTGACCTTAAGCTTTATAAATAGTCATTGCAAATGGCAAACGAACGGGGAGCTGTAATCGTTGATCTTCAAATGGCATATCAGTAGGAACCATTGGAGTGCGTGGTATTAAAACGTCTCCGTCTTTTCCGTTTTAAAATTGTTGCTTCAATTACATAATTCATTATTTTTTGACCGCAAGTCTTGTTCCGTTGCATAATTTTGATGGACTTATGTATATAACGAAGCATAATGATTGGAGATCCAATTTTTAATTGTACATTATGTGATGGCATTCCAGGCAAATCAAGAGAATTCAAAAATTCAGTTGGATAATGTACTACGTCTTCTTTATTCTCCACAGTATCAACAGATTTACTGTGAGCGTCAAAAAAAGTAAACGCCAATTTTTAATCTTTAAAATATCTTAACACAAAGTTATTGTTAACTTATGAAAAAGTAATATAACAGAGTTAAGTACTGTACCTTTAAGAGATTGACTGCTACAAAACATGAAAAAAGTGGCAACATGCACAAATCTCTCGAATGTGAAAATGTATCAGATTTGAGGCGTCAAAAAACTAAACATACGCTTTTTATATTTAGGGGAAAAACCTAAACTTTTTGGGACAAATTTGTACTGATCACGTGTTTCACTTTAGTTTTTCATTTTTCAATTAAAATTTTTCATTTTTCAATTTTCATATATAATTCTTTTAATTTTTTATTTTAATTTTAATTTTTTTTAGTTTTCATATTTCATTATTCATTTTTCTTTTTGCATTAGGGATTATATTTTTTCTTTTATGTCACTGTGGTGTGGAGTGTATAAAAATAAAAACATTAATCTTATAGTAACCAAAATTTGAAGCTATGAAGAATGGAGCCACCTACGGCTGCTCGCCAGCATACAACACACGCATTACACCACCGACATATAGTTTGTTTGGTGAACAATACTGAACATAAACAAATGAAAATTTTGTTTGCAATACGTATGTATATGTTTTACAGCAACAGAGATGGTTGTAAAAATTCTCCACGTTATTTAGAAAGATTTTCTTATGATGGCAATGCTCAAATTTAATTTTTTAATGGAATTTCTTATCATGGCAATGCTCGGATTTAATCTGTTTAATAAATGGTATTTATAGATTGAACGGAGTTGGAAATTTTGTTATGCTTAATTAGTTTGCTTATTCTCGCATCATCTGATGCATAATATTACGTATGTACTTATATATTTAATATTACGAACACTTATATGTATATAGTATTTGTATACTATTTAAAAAAATGTTATTTTCTACCATTTTAAAAAATTTCATGCATTTTTTTAAATAAATAATTTTTTTTTTATGGTTTTTTAAAATTTTAGTAAAAAAAATGTTACAAAAAAAGCACGTGGTATTAAAAAAACATTATTTTAAGGAAAAATTATGTTTTAGTCTGACGACGAACCCATGACCCACCATTTCTCAGTCTATCTCGCAACCCATTGACCTATACCGTGACTTAGCGTTGTGTCGACTAACATAGCTGACCGAAGTTGTGTTGTTATAGTATATATTAGCATAATTTTGCTTTTTTTTGTACAACAATTTTTACAACAATTATGTTACATTATATTACAAGAAACATACCAAAACGTAATATAATAGCAGAGTGTTTTAAATTCTATAAAAGAGACCAAAAATCCAATGAACCAATATTAGATTATATAATTGAATTAAAAACATTAGCACAAACATGTGATTTTATTTTGAGTGTATGATGTTAGAAGTTACGAAGCTAACATTTCTTGTTTTTGCTTCAAAGGAGAACATCAAGAAAAAAAAAATTTGTTGTAGTGCCTGGTGATAAACGACATTTTTCGTATTTTCATTTTCACAAAAAAATTAATAAAGACGACGGCGTCCCAACACGTGAACATGCAATATACAATTGACCTCAGGGCCGGCCCTAGGGTCGAGCCAGTAAGGCCATGGCTCGGGGCGCCTGACAGAATGGGGCCCCATATAAAAATATATTAAATAAATGAAATTAATATGTAAAAAATATTGGTAAATAATGATGAAATATTTAAAAAAATATATATTTCGAAAATTCATAACTGCACTGTATTCTTAATCGGACCGGTTTCTGGCATTTCAGCCTTCATTAGCGATTTATTGAACACTGCGATAATTGTTATGTTTTAATTGAATAGATTGTTTCTATATCAAATTTTTCCACTAAGGGCGGCCGTGAGGTTTGAACCATGAACCTTCACATACACTCGTACTTGCACTTTTTGGTCAGCGCTTTAACACACTCACCTAAAGTCAGGCCTACGAGCAATGTGGTTAGAATCAGTTTTCGTACGATACAGCTTTACTTTGTATTAATTTTAGAAGAGTTGTACTCTGTCCAAACAAACAATCGTTATTTTTGAATGTTTTTGCATTTATACTTCTAATTTCCACTATTCTCAGTTTACGTAAGAGTTGTCATACGAATATTAAGAATACAGTGCAGTTATGAATTTTTGAAATGTATGCTTTTATTCTTCTTATTTACCACGCACCATTGAAACAAAATTAAAATTTGCATATTAATTACAGTATTAATTGCAATATGTCTGAAAAATTACTATAAATCGTACTGTCGCTTTGTTGCACAATGAAGTGTAGCCAGATTGTCTGTATCACTGGTGTGTTGGCATTTAGCACCGGCTAAGCTCGTCGAAGGGGGTGGTTCTTGCAGACCAATCTGGGTGCGGACAGTTACAAAATAACAAAATCAAACCAGTCTAATTTGTTAAAAAAAAATTTTTGGGGAACGAAGTACACGAAAGTATATAACATAATAAAAAATAAAAGAAAAAACACAAATGCCACTCTCTACTCACTGTCGATGTCATTGACTTATGTCATAGTTGCTGACCAGATGGCTTTGTCAGCATAGTCTGCCCTCCCACACGAAATCTTTACGATCCATGACAATCCAAGACCTTAGTTTTAGAATTGTCCCAAAAACGGCTCCACTCATTTAATCCCTACCCTACTATCGCATGTTGTAATCTTTACGCACTCATTGTTTTAATAAAAGAATATCAAGAAAAATCAGTTTTAATTTCTTTGTTTTATTATAAAAATTCCGAAGGAACGGTATAACAATGGGCGTCATTTACCCATTTTGGGGTTTTAAAACAGTATTACACATTAATTTTAAAATTATGTTTTTATTCTAACAAATTGGTGTATAACAAGGAAAATGTGTATATTAAATTATAGCATTTATATTAACATTTATGTTATATGGTATCATAAGCTTTTGAATTCAATTAGTTTCAATGAAGTTAATCTGAAATTATCATCATTAATACACTCCGAAAAATTCAGGTGGAGTGCTGATTTTAATTATTCTTTGATTTTAATATATATCTTTAAAATATAAATATTCTTGTATATTATAACTTATTTAAATTCTGTTTCCTTTTTTAGGTCTGAACAAAATGGCGCTCCAGTTGAAAATGGTGCAGCTTTACGATAATGACAAAAATTTATAAAAAAAATTTATAAAAAAATCAAAACGGTGTGTTGTAACTTTTTTATTGCATAGGCTGGATTTCGTTGTTAAGCACGGTTGTCTTAAAATAAGCTTTTATTTAAAATAGCTTTGGATTTTTACCAATCAATTTCGCACTACCCACTTGTCATTTTAACATAACCAAAAAGTTATTTAATAAAAAAACAACCTATTCTATTCACTACCCTTGAGCTCGAAGTTAGAAACCTGACAGTTTGGTTTCCTCTTATTTCGAGGGTTATAATTATTTTTACACAAAATGGGAAATGGTTATTGTTCAATTTAAAATATTTAACTTTCGAACTTATTTAAACAACTTATCTTTTTTTTTGGTTATTTCCAAGTTAGCCTTAGCCGATGGCGTAAAACTCCACTCTGTGCAAAAATTTTGGTTTCCGCTCCAAACTCCTATTAGAGAAGGAAGCCAAAATCACAACTTATATTTCAAGCACAAAAATTTCATTTTTACTCACAGTTTTTACGATCCTTTTCAGCTTTGATAAATCCCTTCCTCGATGGTTGCCGTTCAGAGTCAAAAGGAACGGAAATCATTAGTTCACAGATTTACCCAAACGAAAAAGAATCGTGCAGCTGATTTTTCTGGACAATTTTTTGAACTATTACAATAGTTTTGTTTTGTTTCCCATTATTCATATATCGTAGCATTACCATATATCACAGCATCACCATGTTGTAATGAAGGTAATGCGGTTTAATATTTTTGATAATATATTTTATTATCGTTCTGTCATATTTATTATTAATTGATTCAAAAATTTTCTACACAAGACAAACCTAACCATGATGTATACTGTCCAGTGTAATCATGGGAAGGAAATTTTCTCCAAGTGTATGAGGCTGCCATTTCGAAAGTTGGTAATCTAGAATGAATTTCATTGCAAAACAGGTGTAAGCTCGGCCTGGTAAACTTTTAATCTTTGAGTCGCCCCACAAGTGCAAATGGCGGCGATACTCAGATTCGGAAAATTTTTAAATCGCTACACCCGCAAAGTAAAAAATAAAAATAAGAATATTACCCCCCTATCTCACATCACACTGCAAGTTCGAAAAACTCAATACACTCACATTTTTTTTTTACTAATACACACATTTTCCGCATTGGTCACACTAATGGCACCAAATTTTTCGTGCGTGTAGTGGCTGACACTAACAATGATTAATGTTACCCTGTTATAAATTTAATGCAAATTTACAGGATTCTGCAAAATTGTAATTAAAGATTTAACTTGTTAAATCTATTATTATGATTTCTTTCTTCAAATGCGCATATAAAAACGCAATTTTGTTAATTATAGAGCATATATATTATTAACTATTATTAAAATAATACTAATAATAATAAATGTAAACATTTTCAAATGGTAAGATGCAATTTAACCGCTTCGCGTGAGTTACGTTCTGAGGTTTTTACGGAATGAAAAACGAGGATATGCTTTATTTAGTTCATTTATTGATGTTAATTTCAAGACTGACTTAAAAATTATAAAATTGGTGTTTAAATACTAGTTTACAAAATGAAGAAGAAAGTACAAAAATATACATATGTTGTCCAGCTTGCATTTTGTCTACAAGCATTTATTGCAAGAGGTTCATATGTGTATTTTGTTTACAATGCGGAAGAAAGTACAAAATATACATATGTTGTCCAGCTTGCATTTGGTCTACAAGCATTTATTGCAAAAGGTTCATATATGTATTTTTGTTTACAATGAGGAAGAAAGTGTTCTGTAGGTTTATGGGTTATATATGTTGTTTAGTTTGCATTATTTCAACTACAAAAGTATCGAGAAGGTACTTTTGTTTACATAAGTGTTTTATTGTAAGTGGGTTTTTTATGTTTAACATATGTAGTGCAGTTTGTCACATACAAAAGTATCGAATGGATACTTTTGTTTGCATAAACATTTAATTTCCAAAAATTGTCAATTATAACATGAATTTTATGGTTTACATATGTATGTGGAACAACTAGTAATTTAATAAATATAAATTGCAATAAGTGATTTCAGTTTAACAATACCACACACCAAGGTTTATAATAAGGTGCCATTAAATAATAGGGTACTGTTGGTTAGGCTGTACCATAACTCCTCCCCCTTAGAATGAAGTGACGGCCAAAGGGATTTTGGGTGTGTTGTCGCAGGAACTTCATTAATTTGTTCCGTTACATAGGTGATTTTCGTTGATTTTCTCCGGATTAGAATGGTTGTTAGTACGATAAACATGATTATTATTGTGCCGAGTGATGAATAACTTACGTTGTTATGTATTCCTGCTTGTAATTGTAATTCGTCTATCAATTTTCTGTCTTGGAACTGATATGAGTTGAGTTTCGGCAGTGTAATTACGTTTTTCTTTGAAAGTGGTATAATTGTTTTCTCTTTTTGTATTGATATATTGAGGAAGTCGGCTCTGTCCCAATGGATGTTGTCTATGCTGTTGTACCAAATGTTGTTTAATTTGATGTTACAATCTTTAAAATGAATAAGTGTTGTGCCATTGATTTCGTGTTTTTTAGTGGTATTGTTGCAGAAGCTTGTTATTTCTTCTTGGGGGAAGTTGATTAATAGTAGATAGTTTTCTTCGGGTTTTATCAAATCGGTATTTCTTTCGATGTCTTTCAGGTGGCAAGATGTGGTGTTTTTGTTTTCGAAAATATTCTTAATGCAATTATAATTTATGTCTTCTTCGTTATTAATAAGTTCTTTACAAAAAAATAATTTTTCCACTTTCTTACATTTTTGGTCTAAAATTTTCATTTTATCATTTTTATATAGTACAAAGTTTTTGCTTATAATTTCTAATGTCCCGTTTATTGGCGTCGGGATAATATGATATAATGTAAATGTTTCATCTGATATAATGGGGATTTTTATATTAAATATTATATTAGAATTATTATAGTATGCCATTATTTCCAAAAGTTCATAGATATGCTCGGTTGAAATTATTTCAATGTTATCATTTACTAAATTATGTATGTTATCTAATTCAGATGAATCTAATATAAACTTAGAAATAATATTTAGTTTAGCCAATACCATTGCCTCTGCTATATTGTTAAAGTGTTGTGTGAGTATGTCAATGTTGTAATTTATTTGGTTAAGTTGTTGTATTTGTATTAATGTGTTTATTGTTGGGTTAATTGAATTACGAGTCCGATCTTGCATTGTCTCAATGGATCGTGTTATAATGTCTTGTTCTGCGTTGATGTGATTGGTTATATTTTCGAATCTTTTAATCATATTGTCGTTTAAAATTAATTGGTTGTTTAGAGAAGCGTTAATTTTTTTATTCTCTGGCATTAGATCGTGTATGTCTCTATTTAGATTTTCTGCGTCTGAGTAGTCCATGTTACCGGTTATGAATTTAATTGTGGAGCCAAAGGTGTTATTTTGTTTTCAGTTGTCTAAATTTCTGTTTTGTCGTATTTAATGCTGTTTTTGCATAGTTTGTTGTTTCGAATTTTCGTATCGTTTCCTCTATTTTTTCAGTATTGTTTTTGTAATTCTCTAAGTTAATTATGTGTATGATGTGTTTATAATCGATAATTATGTTGGCATACCCTAGTTTTATCGGTAGGAGTCCCTGATTTGCGGGAATCTGTATGAGGTCAATGTCTGCATTTGTCAGTACAAGTCTGAAATAATATTAAAAGAAAAAGGTAATTGAGTTTAGTTCTTATGTTTTCGTTTTAATTTCGATTTGTGAAGTTTTTGGTTATTATTAGTTAATAGTGTGACCTTATTGTCTTTGCTAACAATTCTTTTTGAAAATCGCGCTGTCATTTTATTTCTCCTGCATTCTTTCCTATAGACGCTTTTATTCTCCGTAAGAGTTTCAGGTTCTTCTCTGGTATGGTTGAGTTTCTCGATACGTTTTTGTGTATTATTTGTCAGTTTTTCTTTGATTGTCTTGTATAAGTTGTTTCGAAAGTCATTTAATTTTTGTAAGTATTCATGTTCTGTATTGTATGTCAAATTTTCGTCAAATTTGGGTGTTCTTCCGTAAAATAATTCGAATGGTGTAAATTTAGTTGCTGAGTGTATTGAGTTGTTATATGTAAGGATAACTTCGAAAAGGATTTCGTCGTGGTCTAATGGTGGTCGAGAGTCCTTATATTTCTGTTTAATGATTCTATACGCTTCTGTCATAGTGGAATGTAGTCTCTCTACTGGAGAGTTACTTGTACTCTGTTGGAATGAGGTGTAGTGAATATTGATGTTTTTCATCCTGAAAAAATCTTTTAGGATGTTAGCGCTAAATTCTGCACCTTGGTCGCATATGAGTTTCTTGGGGATGCCGTGTAGGCTTATATAGTGTTTATAGTGCTATTCCTGGATTCTAATGAATATGCTGATGCAAATTTTGAGAATTTATCTATTAAGGTGAGAATATTACGTTTGTTAATACAATATACATCCATATGAACTATATCTAGGGGTTTAGAAGGTGTTTCCGGTGTTTCGAAGTGCGGTTTTGGTGGTCTTCTGTCGTATTTAAGTGTTTGGCATGTGTTACAGTGGTTAATGCATTGAGTGATTCTATTTTTCATGTAAGGGAAGTAGTATTCACGTTTTAAATGTAGTAGTGTTTCTTGTATGCCTCTGTGGTTATTGTCGTTGTGGTAGTCGTTGATCAGTTTATCCTGGTCGTCAATGGTTCGTACATCTTTTAGTAGGATTTTACATCGTATAAGTTTAAATAATCTGTTCTGTGCAAAATATTTTGAGTAAGTATTTTGGACTGTTCTGAAAGTATCGTCGTCGGCCATTATTGCCGATAGTTTGTTAGGTACGAGATATTGTTTTAGAATATCTATCATTGTAGGTTCATCAAATTTTTGTCTACGTATGGTCCTACGTTGTTTATTTCGAAATACAATTTCCAGAGTAGCGGGGGAGCCTATATTGCTCCTTTGTAAAATTATCTGGATATTAAACTCATTAAGTGGTCTTTCCGAAATCGGGATGCCGTCGTCAAAATTTTCTTCGGCAGAGTGAATTGTTGTTCCTGCTGTTCCATGGTTTGAGATGTTATCCAGTGTATTAATATTTACTTCTGTTGTGTTCGTTGTTTTAGTGTCATCAATTTTTATTCTGCTTAATGCATCGGCGTTTGTGTTGAGTTTCCCTTTTTTGTAAATAACCTCGTAATCAAATTCTTCGAGTTTTAATCGCCATCTAACTAGTTTCGAATTTGGTTCTTTAAGGCTCATAATCCAAGTGAGTGGTTTGTGATCTGTAATTATCTTAAATTTGTGTCCGAAAAGGTATGGTCTGAAGTATTTTGTTGCCCAAACTATAGCTAGTAATTCTTTCTCTATGGTTGAATAGTTTATTTCCATTTTCGTCAAGGTTCTACTAGCGTAACATATAGGTTTGTCAGTTCCGATTGGACCTTGCGATAGTATAGCTCCCAACGCGAAATCACTAGCATCCGTTGTTAGATTAAAGGGTTTTGAAAAGTCGGGGTATTGTAATATTGGATCGTTTACAAGTAGGCTTTTACAAGTTTCATAAGTTGTGAGGTATTTATCATTTAAAACAATTTTACTTCCTTTCTTCAAACATTGGGTGAAAGGTTTAGTTATTTTTGAAAAATCTTGTATGAATTTCCTGTAGTATCCTAGTAGTCCTAAAAATGATTTTATCTCCTTCTGTGTCTTTGGTACGGGAAAATCTTTTATCGCACGAATTTTTTCAGGATTTGGTCTAATACCTTCAGGGGAGATAATATGTCCTAAGAACGCACATTCCTTATGTAGAAATTCTGATTTGTCCAGTTGAATCCTGAGATTGGATTCCCTTAGTCTTGAAAATACTTTTCTTAAATTCAACATGTGTTCTTGCAGTGATGTGGAGTAAATAACTATATCGTCTAGATATACAAGACAAACTGTTCCTATTAGGCCGCCTAGAACATTATCCATAACCCTTTGGAACGTGGATGGTGCGTTTTTCAGTCCGAAGGGCATTCTTACGAACTCAAAGTGTCCATTGTCAACGGAAAATGCGGTCTTTTCCACATCCTTGGGATGCATTTCAATTTGGTGAAAACCACTGGCTAGATCAAGGGTAGAGAAATACATACTTTTTCCTAGTTTGTCCAAAATTTCCGTAATATTCGGTATTGGGTACTTGTCACAAATGGTTTTCTCGTTTAATTTCCTATAATCTACCACTAATCTCCATTTTTGTACTCCGCTCGCATCTTTCTTTTTAGGAACGATCCAAATAGGGGCATTCCAAGGTGAAAAACTTGGTCTAATTATTCCTTGTTGTAACATTTTGTCTATTTGTCTTCGTACTTCCACCCTGTGTGTGTACGGGTATCTATAGGATTTGGTGTAGATGGGGATATCGTCGTTGGTTTTGATTCTATGTTTGTTTTGGTTAGAAAATGTAAGGGTATCGCCTTCCTTAAAGAAGATATCTTCGAATGTCCTACAAAGGTGGAGTAAGGATTTTTTCTCGTCTTTGTTCAAATGGTCCGTCCTAACTAGCCCTGATATGTTGTCAGTGAGGACAGGGGTGGTGGAGCAGATATTAAAGTTATTCACTTCTACGAAATCTTGACTATTGTATGGTGTGGTTCTTATCGGTTGTTCGATGCAAATGGTTTTGTCTTCTTTAGAATTGTTCGTAATTATTACAAAACTGTACCAGTCTTTTGCAC
Source organism: Cordilura impudica (assembly GCA_963682025.1). Lineage (NCBI taxonomy): Eukaryota > Metazoa > Arthropoda > Insecta > Diptera > Scathophagidae > Cordilura > Cordilura impudica. Next base: position 232,880,804 of record OY821517.1, read on the forward strand.
AATATATACTTTCAGAGATGAACAGGTCTGGTTGTAGATAGGTTTTCTGTACTGAAAAGTCGCCATTTTCAGTATCTACTGGTATCTTCGCTATGGTCATTGTCAGAGCTTCAATTACAAGTTTACCAGAGGTAAGGTTGGGTTTGAACTTGAGTGGAAGTATCGTTTTGTCAGTAACAAGTGTTTTATTGCTCAAATCTATTTTGGCCTTCAGCTCACATAGGGTATCGACTCCTAATAGCCCGTCGAAATAGTTGTGAAATTTAAAGACGAGTAATTTCATTATTCCATGTTCTTCAAATTCTTTGAAGAATGGTAATTCAATTTCCTTATCCAATGTGTGCTTGTTCAAAATTGTCATGATTGTAATCGGTTTACGAGTTTGGCAATAGATCGGGTTCGCAAATTCCGGGTTTATAAATGAGGTGGATGCGCCGGTATCAATCAAAAATTTCAGTGGTCTCCCGAATGGGGATGCAACATTTATATAGGGTAAGGAATGTCCATGTTTATTTATGTCTAAGTATCCTGTGGGTTTGTGGAGGCTTTCAACTGAAAATTTTCACTCTCGTAGATCTCATTTGAATTGTGTTCGTTATGAGTAGGATTTATTCCATCATGGTGTGTGTAATTGTTGTTTTGTAATTGAGTGTGGTATTCATCGTAATAGAAATATTCGTCAAGGCTCGTTTGGGGAGCATTGTCTAAATAGTCTGAGTTGACATTATGCACTTCCTGGGGTCTAAATGTGTTACCAGTTCTGCGTGTTTGGTTACTGAAAGGTCTCCTCACGTGTGTGTAGCCTGAGCTAATATCCATTGGTTCTGGGGGTGGTAGTCTTTGTGTACGTTGTTGTGTTGTGAAGTTGGGATTGAATTGGGGGTTTTTATTAGTTGAAAGAAATTTATGTCCGGGGTGGTTGTTCGGTTGGTAATTATTATTTCTGTTGGTTGGATGCTGGTTTTGGGTAAATTGGTAGGTTTGCCTAAAAGGGGGGTTGTTCTGTTGTATTGGTCTGATCATTGTCTGTTGGTATGTGTTGTTAGTCTGATTAACAAGTGGTATGAATCTAGTGTTATAGTTGGAAGGGGTATGGGCAGGTTTTTTACTGTAATAAATATTCTGTTCCTGAATGCAAAATGAAAAGGCTTCTGCTAATGATTTTGGTCTCATGGACCTGATATTTGAACCCAGGGGTTCTTTAAGCCCTGTGAGGAAAGTGTTTAGACACATTTCGGCAAACAGCTTTTGTTTTGCTTCGATAACGCTAATGTTAGTTTCGTGAATCAAAATATTGTTATTGATAGCTGCTTGAATTTCAATAATGGAACCGTAAAATCCCTCAACCGTTTGATTAAGTTGTTTCAGATTATGGAGATCTCTTATCAAGGAAGTTTCGTTCCGTTTGTCTGAATAGTGTAAAACTAAATTTGCTTTAATGTTCTCCCAAATTAGTGGGGTACCATAGATATTCAGAACTTCGTTTGCTGGTCCGACTATTTTGTTCCTAATTGCCCTTAGTAGTATCTTTGCGTAATTTGTCCCATCGACGTTGGCTAGGTATCCTAGGATTTCCTCGACATTATTCAGGAATTCGTATAATAGTCTTGGGTTACCGTCAAATTTAGGGAGGTCTTTAATAGCGTCAGGGATTTTGAGTGACTCAAAAATATGGTTGTGTTGTGTCAAATTGGTGGTTAGTTGTGGGAATGAGCTAGGGTTAGCTTGTGTGTTATCGTTAGGCATTATGGTATCTTCTGGTATCGAAACTAATCTTCTAAATATTTTGTGATATGGCTTAACTTTTCTCATAAAAGGTTTATATATAAAAATACTCTATGTTATTATGTATTTATTTAAAAGGATAATTGTTTTCCAAAAAAAATTATTAAATTATTATAAATGTTAATTTAAATAGCTTAAACTAATGTTACATTTACCCTATTAATAATATGATGATTTCCATTTGTTGAGTGGCTGAGTCGTTGCACAATATTACTTTTTCTGCCAATATAAATTCTTCTTTAATTAGTTGATCAACCGTCAACTTATTTTTAAAATGGTTTTAAAGTTCACAAATTCGCAAAAAGTTGATTAACCGTCAACTTAGTTGTTTTTTTTTTTTTTTATTTAAAGTTCACCAATTCTTATTTTAAAGTTTCACAAAAAAAAATTTTTTTGATTAAATTAACTTATTTTAAAGTTCATAAATTTTCTGAATTAGTTGATAAACCGTCAACTATTTTGAAAAAGTTATTATTTAATTTATAGTAGCATGACCGAATAGGTTTTTCTTTTTCGACTGCGCCAGTTACGTTCTGAGGTTTTTACGGAATGAAAAACGAGGATATGCTTTATTTAGTTCATTTATTGATGTTAATTTCAAGACTGACTTAAAAATTATAAAATTGGTGTTTAAATACTAGTTTACAAAATGAAGAAGAAAGTACAAAAATATACATATGTTGTCCAGCTTGCATTTTGTCTACAAGCATTTATTGCAAGAGGTTCATATGTGTATTTTGTTTACAATGCGGAAGAAAGTACAAAATATACATATGTTGTCCAGCTTGCATTTGGTCTACAAGCATTTATTGCAAAAGGTTCATATATGTATTTTTGTTTACAATGAGGAAGAAAGTGTTCTGTAGGTTTATGGGTTATATATGTTGTTTAGTTTGCATTATTTCAACTACAAAAGTATCGAGAAGGTACTTTCGTTTACATAAGTGTTTTATTGTAAGTGGGTTTTTTATGTTTAACATATGTAGTGCAGTTTGTCACATACAAAAGTATCGAATGGATACTTTTGTTTGCATAAACATTTAATTTCCAAAAATTGTCAATTATAACATGAATTTTATGGTTTACATATGTATGTGGAACAACTAGTAATTTAATAAATATAAATTGCAATAAGTGATTTCAGTTTAACAATACCACACACCAAGGTTTATAATAAGGTGCCATTAAATAATAGGGTACTGTTGGTTAGGCTGTACCATAACTCGTGCCTTATTTTAAAATCAAGAAAGTGTTTTATATGGGCTTTTTATTCAAAAAGAAAAAAATCAAGCATTTTTGTGTTTTTGAATGTGCAAAAAAATGATATACAGTGATTGAATAGAATGAATAGAATATAAAAAAAGCATGTCGTGAATGAATTGAAAAAAGAATGAAATAAGAAGAAGAGAAAACAGTAATTATAAGTCCAAAACGGAGATTTGCAACATAAAAAAATCAAAAAAAATTTGAAATTACGAATCTGGCATGATTCATTTAGTGAATAAAAACAAAAAAAAATAAAAAATTATTTGTCTAAAGCATAAAAAAAAACGATCGAACGGACAAAAATTTCTAACAGATCTGTAAAAGGCTAAGTTATAACTTTTAAAGTTAAATTTTACTTATTAAAATGAAATTTTTATGAACAATTCATTTAAAGTTGAAAACAGGGAACGGAAAACGTTTTATTTTTGGTTTTTATTGAAGAAAATTACCGTAAAGTTGAAAATCAATTTACAACTGTTCAATAGCAAAAACACAGAATATAATTTCAACAAGAAAAAAAATTTCCTAATGAAAATAGAACAAGAACCAAAAGTCTTTATAAAAGTTTTCCAAGAACAGTAAAATAATGAAAAAACTAAACTTTTTTTCTTGAACGAATAATATTGAAAACAAAACTTTTTCGTTTCCAACTTCAAATATTTGCATATGCCAGAAATTATATATGTTTGAAACTTCAAACAAATATTATTTAGGTTTCAAAAAGGTTATCCTTTATTTTGTTTTTGGTTTGTTTGATGGTGGAAAAATTGTTATCCCTTTTTTTTCTTTGGGAATGAAAATTATAATTTTCATTGTCATTGAAAAAAGAAGAAGTATAGAAAAATACTCTCTTTTGATCATTTTGAAAAAACAATAAAAATTTTGTTTTTAGTTTGTAAGATCCGGTATCCGATTTCTTAAAGTTGAATTTCAATAAATAATTTAAATTCTTAAGTTAAACCTCTGTATTGTATCTTTGCAGTGTTTCGTTTCCAAAAAAAAAACAAAATTGGTAGTGAAATAAAAGTTAAAAGTTCAAACTGAAGTTATTATCAGCAGCTGCCAAAATCGCCAACCAGGAAATTCATCGAAATCCATAATAAAAGACTGCCAATAATGTGACCTTTACCACAAGTTAACGGACTATCTTTCCCGGAATAATACAAAGAAGGTAAGTTAATATATTAAAAAAAATTATATCTATTGTTTTATATCCTTGACATGGAAAATGCCCAAGGATATACCTTTTAAGTCTTCTACCTCATAGAGGCTATTTCCTACTGGACGGACAACCCTACACTTTCGAAATTTTTTGCTAAGCTTTGCATTAAAATTATTTTGAAAATTGCTTTGCTGAAAATTTCGTCGGTAGACTTCTTGACCCGGTACAAATTTAATATTCCGCGAGCGCATATTATAAGTTTTATCGTTATTAAGATATGCTTTATGTAGACTTTCGCGAATTTTCTTTCGAACAAGGTCTAATTTTATCGGTTTTGGAAGAATATTGCATTCGGGGTCATCTAAATCTTTTAATTTGCGAGCTAAGTTGTAAGCACTCCCATGGTTGATCATATTAATACCAAAAAGGGCAAAATATGGAGTAACTCTATGGATGAATGTGATGAGGAACGAATTGAGCACTCGATTCCGGACAAATAATTATCCCATTCGCATTTATCCTCCTTTAAGTGTGAACGGATGGTAACAATTATGGTCTGATTAACCCTTTCCGAAGCATTGGCCTGAGGATGATAAGTAGCTATCCTCATATGATTAATGCCAAAGTTTTTGATAAGATCTAGAAATTCCTTGCTTATGAACTGTTTACCATTATCAGAGACAATAGATTCTGGGATTCCAAACTTATGGAAAACTTCTGAAATTAAAAATTTTACATCATTTTTGGTATTTGCCTTTGACATGGCTTTCAGGAGTGCAAACTTTGTAAGATGGTCTAAAATTATGAATATATAGCTATTTCCTGATTTCGAATGGGGCTATGGACCTAGAAAGTCTTTGAAAAGGTCTTTCGACTATCAATTCATTACCCATTGGTGGGCGAAGGGTTATATTGGACGGTTTACTCTCCTTGCATGCTACACAATTTTTAACAAAATCTCTGACTTGGGTATTTCGGTTTGGCCAGTAAAAATATTCCCGAACTCTTTTTAAAGTTTTATGGAGTCCGCCATGGGATGCTTGCGGTGGATTATGTGCTCTCTCTATTATATCTTTTGCCAAATCAAGTGGAACCCATAATTTCCAAGCAAAATCCTCACTTGTAGTTGAACCATCATACGGTATCATTCTTTTATAAACAAAACCATCGACAACTTTTAAATCAGGAAGCTGGGGTGCATTTTTCTCAATCGTATCTATCAACTCTAAATAGTCTTCTGAAATAAAAGAATTGCTATTAAGGTCGATTAACCCATTTACTACCTTGGATATTTCATCCATATCGTATCTGGATAAAGTATCGGGTACAATGATTTTGCTACCCTGCCTATGTTCAATGGCAAACGAAAACGACTTAAATGAAGACTCCACCGGGCGAGTCGACCACTAAGGTCCTTATTTGACATGAGCCATTTAAGAATGCTATGGTCCGTAATAACCATGACAGGCATTAGCTCAATGTAGGGACGAAGTTTTTTGATGGCCATTATAATACGTTTAATATTTTCAAATTAAAACACTTTTAATTTGGTTTTGAACAGCCGCTTGTGCGACTGTTTCTGTCCACGTTTATTTATTAATTGTTAGTATTTTATTTTCATTAACTCTAGGTTAGTATTTTTAAGTATATGTATGTCTGAGAATTAGCTTAGCTTGCTAATTCTCATAAAGATAAATAGAACTATTTTACATGTGTAGAAATGCAAGCAATGCATTTCTCACGCTTTAAGTTTGGTGTGTGCGGATATTGTTACATATAAATGGTTCAAGGTTACCATTTAAGTTACCGTACTGAAGGTAGGATAACTTCGACTTATCAAACACACTACACCATTACCACCGCCAAGCATTCCCTGTCCGTAACGGAATAATTCCTCTGAGCTGGAGTCAATTTTTGGGAGAAATATGCGATTGGGTGCTCTCCATCGTTTTCATCCTTTTGGAAGAGAACCGCACCGATACCTACATCCGAAGCATCACATTAGACATAAAAACATTTGGAAAAATCTGGGTGAGTACGGATTGGACTGGATATTAAAGTGTTTTTGAGAAGATCAAAAGCCTTTTTTGCGTCTTCAGGGAAAATAAATTATTTGTTCTTTTTCAGCGTTTCAAATATGGGGGCAGCTATGGTCGCAAATTCGGGGATGAACCGCCTGTACCATCCTCTGACACCCATAAAACTTCTCACCTGCTTCAGAGTTTTCGGGTATGAATATTTTGAAATGGCCTCAACTTATTCCGGATTTGGCCTCAACATCCCTCCTCCTACAATGTAACCGAGGTATCTTAACTCCTTAAAGCAGAATTTACTTTTGGCAACGTTTATGGTCAAACCGGCATTCGAAAGACAAGCAGAAACTTCATCTAACAGCTCCAGGTGAGTTTTGAAATCTGGAGATACTATAAGAAGATGGTCTAGATAGACAAATACTCTATCACGGATTTCTGCGGGAACTACTTTATCCATCAGACGACATAACCTTTGGGCCGCATTACACAACCCAAAAGGCATAAACGTATAATGATAAAGTGGTCTACCTGGCACCGTTTCTGCCAAAATGCGTCCTTTAAGTCTACGCTTGAAATATAATACGTGTCTCCTAGCCGACTGAGCAGGCGTCCTTGACCGTAAGTGCATTGAGCTTACGCGCATCTAAGCACAAACGATTTTTAATTCCTTTTCGAACTAGAGTCACGGGGTGGTTCCACGGACTTTCACTGGGATCAATGACACCTAGGTCAATCATCCTATCCAGCTATGCGTACATTAAGGACGGTACAGCCGGAGAGACAGGGTAATGCCAATCCTTCACTGGAGCTGCAGATCCGGTTTCGATGCTATGACTTTCGAGCGAAGTTTTTCCCAAACCTTTTTTTGTATAGCAGGGAAATTTTTAAATAATAACATCTAAATCATGTTGTTGCTGGGGCTTAAGAATATGCGTCTTTATATCGGAAGGACTCAACTCGGGCTCATCGCACAGTATTATATCGTTAGTAGTCAGGCTATCTATAGACGCAAAAATTTTAAAGCTTTTCATGAAGTCGACCCCTAAAAATAACTCTCTATTCAAAGTAGGCACAAGATAAAAAGTTATTTCATGGGTGATTTTATTCAATTCTACTAAAGCTCTAGCGCGACCTATAATTCGGTGTTTACTACCATCTCCTGTCTTAATAATGGAGTTAAAATCATGAATAGTCAAATTAGCACTTTTTGTAAACTCTACGCAATTTTTCCCTAAACAGGTTACTGTTGCGCCACTGTCCAGCAAGCCTTCTATTTCTACTCCGTTTACCTTTAGTATCCTATAGAAACGCGTATCTTCACCCTCGTACATCAATGCTGATGCTATCTCCTTCCTTATCGCCTTGCGTTTTTTATACCTTTGCCTCGCTTTCAAAATTCGTTTGGATGTATTTCCAAATAATTTTTTCCTCACTTCTTGATATTCCTGTAACCTCTGATGTAGTGGTTTAATGATTTTAACTTTAACTTCTGTTTTCGGCTCTTCTCCTCTATTTCCATTTGACAATATTTTAATTTTCTGTTCTGGTGTTTGTGTTGTTTTTTCGTTGGCAGATTTATCCTTAAACGACACTGGGTCTAAGTCTGAGTAGAACGCGTCTCCCCAGTGTGAGACGAGCCCTTGTTCGGGTTTCCCTGGCATTTTGGGCATTTTGGAGAAACGACGTCATCTTTACCGCACTTAAAACAAAACAGTCTACGTTCAGGTGACGGACAGTCAACAAAACTGTGCCCAATTTGTTTGCAGTTCCAACAAGTGTACTGGTTCCTGGATCCAATAGCGTCTACCTCTAAATCTAAAGTTGGCTGTTCTTCGCTTTCATAGCTCAACTCGTGCACTTTTTGTTGCTGGAATGGCGGTTGCTGTTAAGGCTGTTTTTAGTTAAAAACGAGCTTTTCTGCCCTCTTATATTGTTGCTAAAAATTATCCAGTCCGAAATTTTTATGGGGAAAAGCAATTGTGCTAGCGAAGGCTTCACAATTGGATGTTGTATAAATAGAAACTGCATGTGAGGCAATTTCTTCATTCAAAATAAAATCAAAACAAATGTTAATGGGTCACTTGTTTCAATTGCATTAGTCAATTGTGTTGGCGGTTTACCCCAAAAACTATAAGATTATTACTCATGTTACTAAAGAAAAGAAACAGAGACTCAACCGTACCACAAAGCATTGTTGTATGCATGGCATTATTATTTACATTAACTTACACGCTATACCATGCATACGTTACACCCTTCCCCTTAAGAAAATCATATAATTACTCTTTAGCACATTTGTATGATTTTCAAGTGGTGTGAAGTGCATTCTTATAGTAGCAATTAAAAAAATAGTTTAAATGTTTATTGTAATGTAATACTTCATTTGTACAATTGCTTTAAAAAAAGGTTTATTGTGTTGTTACTTTGTAATTGGATTTTTGTAGTATTTTTTTTTTATAGTATTTTAGGTGTTACAAATATTTTCATTATTTTGTGACGTAATTATAGTAAAATATATGTTTATATAGACTTGAAATTAATACATGTATTTTTGTTTTCTGTTTTTTTTTTTATATTTCTGTATTACTATGTATTATATTTCTTAAGTAAATTTTTATGAATGATTTTTTCTTTAAATGTCACACATTTAAATCGTCGATATTAATAATTTTATACGGACCATTGTATGGTGGTTCGTTCTTTTTTCTATTTCTTACTTTAACTAATACTAAATCTCCTATCGCTAATTTTATACTATTTTCTTTTCTAAACGATTCTAATCTTCTTTTATTCTTTATGTCCTCTATCATTAGTCTAGCATTTCTTAATGATTGTCTTAATCTAATTTTCATTTCGTTTGCATAATGTTTTAGATTATATACTTTGTCGTTGTTAGTAATTTCTTCACCTGGTATATTTGGTATTTTACCAAATATTAACTCAAAAGGTGAATATTCGGTGTCAATATGTGGCGTTATGTTGTATGCGAATGAATAGTAAGATATCCATTCACTCCAATTGTCATCATTTACAAAAGATAAAAAATATTCATTCAGTACCCTATGGTTTCGTTCGACAGTACCTAATTTCTCGTGATGGTAAGGTTCCATATTTCAATATCAAATTTTCAGTTAAAGCTTTCGCTATTGATTTGGCTTCTTTAGTTTCCATTGGGACTGCTATTATATACTTTGTTAGTTCACATTGCATAGTCAATATATATCTGTAGTATCCAGAAGGACGTAGTGGTCCTACTGAATCGATGACTATAGTGCTAAAACTATCATTTGGTGTGTCCGTTATACATAATGGTTCTTTTGTGTGTCTTACTTGTTTGTTTCTCTGACAAAGATCACACTTCAAAACATATCTCTTTTCCATTTTATTCATGTTTTTCCATATATATTTTTGTTTTAATTTCAATAATGTCTTTCTAATTCCGAAATGACCTACGCATGTTGTGTCGTGATACATTTTAATTAATTTTGTCTTCTCTTCGTTGTTTATTATTTTCTGTGGATTGCTATATAAAAGAATTCTGACGTCATTGTTATCATTATTTTCGTTAATTTCCTTTCTCATATTCCCATGGGTTATTATCTTAAATATTTCGTCACCTTTTTCTAGTGCGAATTTATCATATTTCAATCTGCTTAACTTAGATGAAAGTTTCTCCAACATGTTACCTAAGTAAATGGGATTATCACTGCATCTCACGCGCGTTTCGTTCACAGAATGATTATCTTCAATTTTGAAGTCTTTAGTCGACTTGTCCAATATAAATTTTAATTGTCTCGCTAGTTTTATATCTTTAATGGATGTACATTCCCACATCTTGAGTTGATCAGGCCCAATAGGAGATGGTTTATCCTTTTCCACATTTATATCTTTATTTTCTTCTATTTTATTTTTATTTTCTTCATTTTGTATCATATATTTCTTAATTTTTCTCGTCATCACCAGCGTCTTTTTTATTGATTCATCCGTTTTATGAGGTATATTGTTTTTAATATATCTGAGTTTAACTCTATTCTCGACAATACGTCTGCATTTGTGTTGCTTATACCTTTTTTATATATTATCTGAAAATCATAGTCCGATAATTCCAAGCGAATTCTAGTTAACTTTGAATTCGGATTTTTGTGAGAAAATAACGCAACTAGCGGGCGATGGTCTGTAACAACTGTAAACTTTCTTCCGTAGAGGTATGGGCGAAAAAATTGTATTCCCCAATATATACCAAGTAGTTCTTTTTCTATAACAGGTTTATTCTTCTCGTGTTTATTTAGTGAACGGCTTGCAAAAGATATTGGTCTATCATCTCCAATTTCTCCTTGTGATAGTACAGCTCCAAGTGCATAATTAGATGCGTCTGTTGTTAGTACAAATGGTTTTTCAAAATCTGGATATTGCAAAATTGGTGGACTTACCAATTTCCCTTTCAATGTTTTAAACGCTGTTTGACATTGCGCTGTCCATTCGAATTTTGCATTCTTTTTCAACAAAGCATTCAAGCAATTTGCCACTTCAGCAAAATTTTTAACAAATCTTCTGTAATAATTGCAAAATGCCACAAACCTTCTCACTTCATCGGCATTTTTCGGAATTGGATATTTTATAATTGCATCGAATTTTGAAGGATCTGGTCTAATTAATACCTTTTGGCGTTATCAAGTGTCCAAGATATACTACTTCCGGTTTCAAAAAGCAACATTTACTCGGATTTAGCTTCAGATTATATTTCTTCAGTCTGTCAAAAACTTTGATCAAATTGGAATTGTGGTGTTGTAGACTACAACCAAATACTATAATGTCATCCACGTAAAGAAAAGCGTCAGACTTCAATCCGGCTAGAGCTATGGTTAGCATCCTCTGAAAACTATTCGATGATATCTTTAAACCAAATGGTAGTCTAGTATATTGATAATGTCCATTAGGTGTAGAAAATGCGGTATATGGTCGTGATTTGTGATCAAGTTCAATTTGATGAAATGAGCTTGTCATATCCAATGTTAAAAAATACTTGACTCTACCTTGTTTATCCAAAATGTCATCCAAACGTGTTAATAGAAATTTATCATTGATGATTTTGTCGTTTAGTTTCCTAAAATCTACTACTAATCTCCATTTCTTTAAATCTGTTTGTCCCTTTTTCGGAACTAGTAATTGTGGTGCGTTGTATGGACTAATAGATGGTTCAATTATTTTGCTTTCCAATAATCCGTTAACTTGAGAATTTATTTCCGTAGTATGTGTGTGGTAAACGATAGTTCTTTATATATACAGGATTTTTATCATGTAGGTTTATTGTTTGTTTATAAAAATTATTTGTTGTCAAATCTTCATCTTCAAAATTAAATATTGACTGATATCTTTTAAGTATTGATGTAAGTTCATTTCCATTTTCGTTATTTAAGTCTTTCATATTCAGGTTTTTCATTAATTTTTGAAATCTTTTCTCCGTATCTTTACCATTACCTCCATTACTCACAACTGAAAGTATCTCATAATATTTCAATGGAACTGTTTCCACTTTCATACTATCCAATATTATTTCCTGGTTTGTTACATTTAATAATTTCACGTGTATATAAATACCTTTCATAAGTTCTCTATTCAATATCACAACATCTTCATTCAGTTTTATTTTAAATGGACCCACAATTTCACTCCTCGCTGGAATTATTACTTGATTTATATTAAAAGCACTATCATGAATTGGGATTGTTATCGTTTCACCGTTAATGTTGAAAGTTAATACATATTTGTCGTAATCGATGTTACATCTGTATATTGTTAAGAAATCTCTACCCAAGATTCCATCGGTACCTATCGGTATATCATCCGTAACCAATTGTATTTTCTGTTCAATAATTATATCCTGTATATTTATATTAATAATTGTAGATCCAATTGATCTAATAATTTCTAATAATCATCTGAATTTTCCTCATGACGTTTTAAATATTTCTGTTTGCACAGTGAGATGACCGCACCTGTGTCTATTAAAAATGTAGGTTCTCTGTTTGTATCCTCAATATTCAATCTTACATAATTTCTGAGGTTGGATGTTATGTTATATATGTTTGAAGTTTTTATTGTGTTATATCCGAAGATTGGGATCTTAATATCTCCGGAAAATGGTAGTTTTCCTGGTTCTGAATCTGATTAATGTTACGGTTTCTGTTACTGTATCCATTATGCCTGTTATTACCTCTTTGTCCATAATTGTTACCTCTGTTGCTGTTATTAATATTTCTGTAATTGTTATTATTGTTGTAATTATTATTGTTATAATTATTATTGTTGTAGATTCTAGTAGTATTGTTTCTACTCATATTGTCGTTCACGCGGTTTCTATTACCTTGCCAATTATTGTTGCGACGACCTCTATTATTATTGCCGAAGTTTTTATCATTATTTCCAGAATTGCTGTTTGTTTCTCCGTTGGAAATTATTATTACTTGTTCTTGGATTGCCATTGTGAACATTATGGTAAAAAATCTGATTCTGTTTTACCCTTGCTTCCGACTTTTCAGCTATTTTCGGAGCTTCTGAGAAGGCTAGTCAGTTCATTTAGAATTGTGTTCGTGCTCCTAAACGATTTGTACGCTGTTTTAAGGGCTGTTATCAGTTCTGTGACTGTTGTTGGTATGCTTTCCTGTTTTATTCTATTTTGTACTTTTATGTCTAATTTTGTGCTAATAATGTACTCGAAGAAAAAATTCTGTTTTTCTGGAGGTATAGTCTGTGATACTAGTTTTAAATTTGTTGTGAAACTGTTAAAATCTTCTTTCCGTCTCGAGAAAGTTGGGATCAACTTTGAAATAGCAGAAAGTTCACTCAATTCCATATATAATGTTACTGTTCCTTGTCGTTTCTCTAAAATAATTTTCTTATTATTATGTTGTATTAATATCTCTAATGCTTCCTCTTTTAAGCTTCTAAATCTCTCTACTGACCTTCTAGTAATATCGTCTGGAATATTCTCGTTGTCTAGTATATTTTCTATATGTTTTTCTAATCTTTCTATTTCTAACTTTTTCGTTGTAAAAGTTTGTGAATATGGTCTGTTTACTGATTTCCTAGCATTCGACACTAATGTTTCTAACGATGTTAATATCTCATCCATTTAAAAAAAAATTTATATAAATATGTTATCAAAAAGAAACGTTCCTTATTGCTAATTATTCATTATATCCTATACCACTATGTGGTTTGGGTATAATGACTTTGTGCTGCTGTTTGTAAGAACCAAAAATATTTGACCCAGACCCATCCTTAATTATACCGATCGAATCAGAATCACTTTTTGAGTTGATTTAACAATGTCCGTCCGTCCGTCCGTCTGTGTGTCCATGTAAATCTTGTAATCAAACTGCAGGTCGCAAATATGAATATATTTTGATGAAATTTGGTATATAAGCTTTTATCGGCCATGGGATGAACGGTATTGAAATTGGTGAAATTCGGTCCATGTTCAGACCTAGCCCCCATACAAATGACCCCTATGAAATCGACATAAATTGCCATAAGATCCAAATTGTCAGATACATCTTACTCAAATTGGGTTTATATGCGTTCATTACATCCATTAATGAGTAGTCCAAAAATGATCCCTTTGGCCCCATACAGAGCTGCTTCCCGATATTCACTTAAATCTATTAAAAATCAAAAATATTGCACTGATTCTTCTCAAATTTTGTTTGTATATGTTTTTGCAAAATACAAGAGACGTTACCAACCATGGTCAGGATCGGTCCATTTTTGGACCTAGTCCCCATATAGATATAGCATCCGATATGAACTTTTTCATATCTGCCGCCAAAAAAATTAATAAAAATCCCACTCAAATTTGGTTTTTGCTTATTTTCTATGTCCAGTTAGTTGGGCCTAAGAGATAGGGTTTCCAAACGCATGGTATAGGGTATCGTATAGTCGGTCTAGACCGACTATAATTTTCTTACTTGTTTTAATATTGTTTCTGATTAAAGAAAATTTTTTTTAGACATTTTTTTAAATTTATTTTTCCTTAAAAATAGTTATTTATTTATGGTGTTTTCTATTAAAAATCTTTCCTATGGAAAATACATTTTCTAATATGCTAAAATCTTCAATTTCATTTTGAGCAATATTTATAATGTAGTTTTTCAGAATTTTTACAATTATTATTAAGATTATAGCTATTATAGCTATTAATCCTATTAACCTTATCATGTTGGAAAAAAAATTTTTTATTTATATATATATATATATATGTTTGTTTCCTATTTTTGCCACGAGCGAGTTATCGCTTATTGGCCCTCGAGTGCGGATTAGACGCACTCCGTTTACATAAAAAAATTTTATTTTGTAGAAAAAAAAGTGTTATTTTAGTTTTGGCGTTTTTCCAAAAATTGCGCCATTAGAAATTCTATTTCTTCTATCCGCTTCCAAATGCTGCATAAATAAGTCCAATTTGGGGACGGTGTTGCATTTACAAGTCGCAATAAAATGGCTTTCTCCCTCTTGTAGTGTTGGAGGTAACCACCTCTTCTTTTCTTCTTGCTGGATGTTGTGGTATTTTGGGTTTCTGCTGTAGTTGTATTAGTTTTCCTGTTGTTGGCCTGCCTTGCTCGATACTGTTCTATCGTTATCGGCTGTGGACCCTCTTTTATCCTCATAATCAACGCAGCTGACGGAACTTAGCTGGTCTACGTCAGGACAATATTTATTATTTCTGTTGCAAAATATTCAAGCACTCAGTTTTCCTTTTTATCCTTTATCAGGATTATTTATTATGGTGCATTTAAGCACTATATGGTTGGTGCAATCATATAGCACATCAACCAGTGCAGTCAAGGACTTTTAATTTGGCAGGATCGCCATATAGTGTTTTAGGAATGGGGGTTTAAAGGTGCTGATTTAAATAAAGTACTTCTTTTATTTTTTTGGTTGTGTTCTAGATCGGTCACGATTTAGAACTGTTTTTATTTTCACAAAACAGTTGCTTATAAATACCCTACCCCTCTGAGAGTGACGTTCTAGAGTACACTCAATAACTTAAATTCTAAGAGTGACTTTCTAAAGTACACTCAATAACTATAAATATTATCAATGCCTTTTTGATTGGGTGGAGTCTCTCTCTATGTTAGTTTTTATTTATAGAGTGTTACTTTTAACTCTAATTTAATTGGATGTTGTATAAATAGAAACTGCATGTGAGGCAATTTCTTCATTCAAAATAAAATCAAAACAAATGTTAATGGGTCACTAGCTTCAATTGCATTAGTCAATTGTGTTGGCGGTTTACCCCAAAAACTATATGATTATTACTCATGTTACTAAAGAAAAGAAACAGAGACTCAACCGTACCACAAAGCATTGTTGTATGCATGGCGTTATAATTTACATTAACTTACACGCTATACCATGCATACGTAACAAAAGCTTTACGAAGATCTGGAACGTTTCCCGCTGCTCTCCAGGGTTGTAATGCTGCAGATGGTGGTGGTGCGTTAACATGACTAGGAGTCGATTGACCGTCTTGTTGATTGGAGCCTCTAGCTAGAGTTTAAGAACGCAAACTTTCCTCAACGAGTTGTGGTATTAACTGTCGAAGCCTATCCTCCAGGTTTCTCATTATATCCACCTGTGCTAACCCCACCGTCGAGTTCACCATATTTTGCAGCTGGCTGCTAGGCACTCTATTACTTTGTGTCTGTGCACTCGGGCGATTCTTTCGAAAATCTCGTTGAACGTCTTGTGCTGTTAAGCTGCTATACGGTGGTGACATTATCGTGTCAGCCGAGCCGGATGAACCCGAGGATGCATTAGAATGATCAAAAGGTGGAGGAAACGGAAAAATGGATGGTGCGACTGAAGGCACCGTTGTCGTAGCAGTTGCCGTAACGAGCGTTGTCTCTAACGTAGGCATAGAAGAAGCCGCTGTTTGTGTAGTGGTCATAGTTGTAACCGAGGTTTCACTATCCATTGTAGCAGAATCACTGTGAGTGCTCGAATAATTTTCCCTATCTTTCTTACCTTGTCTAGTCTCTACCATCCTCTAAACTAGAAACCCTAATTGTTACCTCACCTATTCGTGTTCAACGTATCTATCTTCAAATACAGAAAATTTGTCCTGCCTGTAGCAAAATAGAATACGATTAAAAACTTTTATATCAAAGGGCCGAAATCAAAAAGCGATTTTGGAGAAATCTGATAACCAATACCAAGGCCTAAGATAAAAAGTTAAATCATTTTCTTATTTCAACTTAAATTTTCAAATAAACGATTGTAATTAATGACTAAAAATGTATATATAATATATTAATATGCACATGTACCAATTTTCA
Source organism: Cordilura impudica (assembly GCA_963682025.1). Taxonomy (NCBI): domain Eukaryota; kingdom Metazoa; phylum Arthropoda; class Insecta; order Diptera; family Scathophagidae; genus Cordilura; species Cordilura impudica. The sequence goes on from OY821517.1 coordinate 232,897,384, forward strand.
TTACTGTTTGCACTTTTTTCGAATTTGGATTGGATTTTGTGACCCAACAACAAAAAATGTCATTAGATGCGCTGTAACTTGTTCGACTGGTTTATCTTCAATGTAAATGCGATAGTTTTTCGGGGAAAATAAAATGAAATGGAGTGTTTTATACTGAATGTAAGTATATTTATTCCTTTTTGCATAAGATTAAATTTTTTTATATATATAATATAAGCGGATAACGTTTTGTTTTCTTTCAGATCGAGTAGAATATATCGGCTTAAAATGAAAATAATACTAGATTCTCGTTACCCATTTTGAGCTAGCTGCATCTGAGACAAAAAGAGGTATATACTCATCCAAAAACAGGACAGCTAAAACTACTATTCGGGTAAGCTGATACTTTACAAGATCTCTAACTTGGATTATTTATTACAAAAAAAAAAGTAGCTGGATTCAAAAAATTGTACTTGTAGAAGCATTTTTTCAAAACGAAAAAAAAGGAGCTCGAAATGGTCAAAATCCTTGCCTTTCTACCATCCAAAGTTTTAAAATTTTTTTTTATATTCGAATTGTATACTTCAACATGTCGCAAACACGATGAGGACTCTTAAATTTCTCAACCGGGACTAACTTACATTTGTTGCATACAACCTGATCTCAAAGAATAGAAAAACCGAGTTAAACTGAAACTACTCAAAATAAAAAGAATACTTCGTGCCCCACGTTGGGCGCCAATTCTGTACTGTCGCTTTGTTGCACAATGAAGTGTAGCCAGATTGTCTGTATCACTGGTGTGTTGGCTTTTAGCACCGGCTAAGCTCGTCGAAGGGGGTGGTTCTTGCAGACCAATCTGGGTGCGGACAGTTACAAAATAACAAAATCACACCAGTCTAATTTGTTTAAAAAAAATGTTTGGGGAACGAAGTACACGAAAGTATATAACATAATAAAAAATAAAAGAAAAAAACACAAATGCCACTCTCTACTCACTGTCGATGTCATTGACTTATATCATAGTTGCTGACCAGATGGCTTTGTCAGCATAGTCTGCCCTCCCATACGAAATCTTTACGATCCATGACAATCCAAGACCTTAGTTTTAGAATTGTCCCAAAAACGGCTCCACTCATTTAATCCCTACCCTACTATCGCATGTTGTAATCTTTACGCACTCATTGTTTTAATAAAAGAATATCAAGAAAAATCAGTTTTAATTTCTTTGTTTTATTATAAAAATTCCGAAGGAACGGTATAACAATGGGCGTCATTTACCCATTTTGGGGTTTTAAAACAGTATTACACATTAATTTTAAAATTATGTTTTTATTCTAAAAAATTGGTGTATTACAAGGAAAATGTGTATATTAAATTATAGCATTTATATTAACATTTATGTTATATGGTATCTTAAGCTTTTGAATTCAATTAGTTTCAATGAAGTTAATCTGAAATTATCATCATTAATACACTCCGAAAAATTCAGGTGGAGTGCTGATTTTAATTATTCTTTGATTTTAATATATATCTTTAAAATATAAATATTCTTGTATATTATAACTTATTTAAATTCTGTTTCCTTTTTTAGGTCTGAACAAAATGGCGCTCCAGTTGAAAATGGTGCAGCTTTACGATAATGGCAAAAATTTATAAAAAAATTTATAAAAAAATCAAAACGGTGTGTTGTAACTTTTTTATTGCATAGGCTGGATTTTCGTTGTTAAGCACGGTTGTCTTAAAATAAGCTTTTATTTAAAATAGCTTTGGATTTTTACCAATCAATTTCGCACTACTCACTTGTCATTTTAACATAACCAAAAAGTTATTTAATAAAAAAAATACCTATCCTGTTCACTACCCTTGAGCTCAAAGTTAGAAACCTGGTTTCCTCCTATTTCGAGGGTTATAATTATTTTTACACAAAATGGGGAATGGTTATGGTTCAATTTAAAATATTTAACTTTCGAACTTATTTAAACAACTTATCTTTTTTTTCTGGTTATTTCCAAGTTAGCCTTAGCCGATGGCGTAAAACTCCACTCTGTGCACAAATTTTGGTTTCCGCTCCAAACTCCTATTAGAGAAGGAAGCCAAAATCACCACTTATATATCAAGCACAAAAATTTCATTTTTACTCACAGTTTTTACGATCCTTTTCAGCTTTGATAAATCCCTTCCTCGATGGTTGCCGTTCAGAGTCAAAAGGAACGGAAATCATTAGTTGACAGATTTACCCAAACGAAAAAGAATCGTACAGCTAATTTTTCTGGACAATTTTTGAACTATTACAATAATTTTGTTTTGTTTCCCATTATTTGATAATATATTTTATTATCGTTCTATCATATATATTATTAATTGATTCAAAAATTTTCTACACATGACAAAATCTAACAAATATTTAAAAAAAATATTTCCTTTTTTCATCGTTATTTAAATGAAATTCATATTTATCACATAGTAGGCTTTGCATTTTACAATAATTGAAATTTTTTGGAATTCGAACAATTATAACTAAACAAACATCGAAATAAATATTTATAACATAGCAGGCTGGTGCATTTAAAAATATTTGAGAATTTTTTGTTTGTTATTTGAAAAAATAAGAACCAAATTAGTGACGTGGTGTAGTGGGAGCTAGAGTTATTCATATATTAAATTTATGAAGAAAAAAAAAACATTCTTCTGTTCTAATTTGTTGATCTGTAAATGTTGGTTGGTCTGAGCTTTATTTTAAATTTATTTAAATATTATTGTAACACAAACTACAAGTATTAAAGTATTAAACTTTTAAATTAATACCTATACAGTAAGTAGTGGTTAATAGTTTTAAAAATTAAAGTTCAGTGTTTTAAATATTCAATCGAAGTTGCAGCTGTAAAAAGAATAGGTATGTATGGATGCATGAATATAAAATTTATTAAATGTTGGAAAAGAAACTATTTTTTGAGAGTATTTTTTTATTTATTATTTAATTTTATTTAAACTTTAAAATTAGTTTTCACAATAAGAATTTTTTTTTCCAATTGAAGTTTTGAAAATAAAAGTTTTAATATTTTGAACAATTTTTTTCTAAAGCTATTAAGTTTTAATTTTTTATATTGTTTAACGTAAAATTTAACAAGTAAAATTGAGAAAGATAAATGAAATATGTATATTAGGGTGGCAGTATTTTTTTTTTTTTGTTTGAATTTCAAGGAGCGCCGGGAGGAATTTTGTGCCTTTGGGTAAGAAAATATCAAGGTGAAAATTTGAGCCAAATCGGACAATGTTAACATGTGCCGCACAGAGGTCAAAGGTCAAATATTCCAAAATTTTACATATTTATAATATTAAAATATATATAATTTTTTTGTCGTTTTGCGTGTAGATTTTATTGAAACTAAAAAAATGTGCTGCAATGGGTCCAATAAGGCACTAATTCAAAACAAAAGCATAATAGACAGCCCTTACCTCCTTTACATCAAGGTCAAAGGTCAAATAATAGTAGAAAAATTTTCATATAGAAACAATCTATTCAATTAAAAACGTAACAATTATCACAATGTTCAATAAATCGCTGATGAAGGCTGAAATGCCAGAAACCGGTCCGATTAAGAATACAGTGCAGTTATGAATTTTTGAAATATATGCTTTCTTCTTCTTTACCACGCACCATTTAAACATAGTCTTTATCTAAATATTCGTATATTTTAGTAGATACTAATAAATATGAGCAAATTTGTTATGTGAGATAAAAAAGCAGTTATTTTTAACGAGATTTTAATAACTCTTTACTTTTTTACACTCACGAAAAATTTTTAGTGAAATTAACCGTTTTCAGATATTTTTAAACCAGACTAATATGTGCGAAATAAAATTCTCAAATAAATCTTTTTTACAAAAAAAAATAAATCTTTTTTATACCAAAAGCTAATTAGAATTTTTAAAGCTTTTGTATGCATTTCTGATCAATGGAATTGTATTAAACTTTTTTCTATTTTTAACACCTAGTTTTTTTTTATAAAAGCTTTTTTATAGCTGTAAGTAAACGGTTTTCAGTAGCAAATTGCAAGGTCTACTAAATATAAAAAAATATATAATGTAAAAAAAAATATTTTAAGCTTTGTCCGTCAGTCGAAACATTGATTCGGTTGAGTTAACAGGTGTAAGAAGTAATTTACGAAATTGATTTTTTTTATAAAATATCTAAAATTTTATAATGCCGCCATTAAGAGAAGAATTATACTTAATCGGTTTTTCAAAACACCAGTTGACTGGTTGTAAACTTCCATCGACGGGAGACTGCCTTAAAGTTTTTTTTATAATTTAAAGACAACAAAATTGAGTGTAAAATACAGTGCACGTTTAGTTATAAAAGAATGTTCCATGTTTTGGGAAAAGGTACGAATTCCTTTCCAGGATGCACACAAAGCTGCAAAGAAATTTATTGGCCTATACAATGAATGGCGAAATGTTTTAAGAAGTAAATCCAGAAACTCAGGAATTTATAACAAAAAGAGAGAAGAATGGAAGGAACAGTTAAATGATTTATTCGATATTGCTCACGTCAATGCAATGGATATTATAAAAATAGAAGAGGACAGACAGTTCTTAATTAAACAAAGAAAGAAAGGTCGTGAAGGTATCATGGTGGGAGTAGACCTAAAATTAAAACAAAAGGAAGACAGAAGAAAAAATCGTGAACGAAAAGGAAAAGCTCATAAATTATATGAAGAACTTCCATCAACTTCACCAGGTAAAATATATATTTTTTTTATATCCCAGTTGGAAACGTTTTAGAGGAATCTCCAATAATTTTCTCAGGGGAAAACAGTTTCATCATTATTAAACCTTCATCGTATTTATGAAAACTTCATAAATATTTTGAAGAGTTCCATACAAATTCATAACAAATTCTTCATAGATCTTCATCATTTCATAAAATTTGTGAAACTAATTTAATAAACTAATCTAATAAATTAAATTTTTTAGTTTTCGTTTCAAATATATAAAATTTTACATTATTTGTTTTTTCCATTATTTTTTTTTTTTTTAATTTAGGTGATGAGTTAAAATTATACAAATCAAGAACAAAATTTTAAATATTAAATTATAAGTTATTTTTTGCATTTGCTCTTTTACAACACAGCTTTATAATATTTTTGAAGTGTTGCATTGAACGAAAACTAATGAAGTTTTTAATAAATATGATAAAGATTTCTCCCTGAGTGCACACATTCCATTGCAATATATTAATAGTTATTGCAATATATTAATAGTTATTTTTACAAAAAATTTGCTTTAAAATTGTATTACTGTTGTATTTTCCAACTGGGAGTTAGTTTTTACATTATATTTTTACATAAGCGGGATTTTTACAGCTTGCAGTCTGCCAGACACCTTATTATTCGACAGTTCTGAAGCCTCGGAATCTACACATGATGAGGAAGATCATATTAATCATACGTTCGATAAAAACATCGCACAAAATACTCCACGTTTAAAAAAAAAGAAAGTAGTTTAATCGCCGCGACTTGCTGCTGTTCTAGACAAGCTTAAAGTGAGTCAAGGAGATGTGGTTCATTTGTTAATTGCTGTTTTAGATGCATAAGGTATTGATTCATCTAATTACATTTTAAATCGTTTTTCCCTTAATAAACAACGTACTGCTTTAAGAAAAGCACAAAGCGAGAAGATTATGCAAAAGTTTTCGTCAAATGAACAGTCTTTAGATCCATTGGGATTCTAAATTTTAACTATATTAACTTAAAAAAATGAAGATCGCCTTGCGATTATAGCTACACCTCCAGGTTTGGAACAAATCTTAGACATGCCTGACATTCCTTCAGGAACTGGATTATAAATGTCGTCAGCAGTCTTCGACGCTTTAGAAAAACAAAATATTTTAAGCAGAACGGAAGCATTTGTTTTTGACACGATATCTTCAAATACTGGTCGGTTCAAAGGTGCGTGCGTCCTTTTGGAAAAAGCAATCGGACGTGATATTTTGTTCCTAGGCTGCAGGCATCATATTTTCGAAATAATTTTGGCTGCAGTATATAGCGAGGTAAATGTTGGAGTTTCAACTGGTCCAGATATTGCAATTTTTAAAACATTTAAGATATGTTGGTCTAAAATAGACCAACAAGATTTCGAGCCAGCAATATCTCACCCAAGAATACGGGAAATTGTAGGCGATGACTGTGAAGAAATTTTAAGCTACGCATTCAAAAAAATTGAAGAATCCTACCCAAGAAGCGATTATAAGGAATTACTAGAGGTAATTATTTTATTTCTTGGCGGAAGTCCCCCTCGAGGAATTAAATTTTTTAAGCCTGGTGCGTTGCACCATGCTAGATGGATGGCTAAGGCCATATACTCTTTAAAAATGGTAATTTTTAGAAATCAATTAACAGATCTTACTGACTGATCTTCAGTTTTTTGGTTTGATTCATACAAACCAGAAAAAGCAGCGTTGAACGACTTATGATTTTTAAAAAAAATAGTGGAATATAAAGCTTTGAACAGAAATATTGCTGATAAAGCTATTTCTAAGATACTAAACCACCTTTACTATTTAAACGAGGAGTGCATCGGATTTGCTATATTTGATGACAGAATAGATGCTGAAATAAAAACAAAAATGGTGAAAAAAATGATTACGGGCGAATTTAAATCGGAAGATGAAGACGAAGAAGAAAGTATTCCAAAAAAGCAACAACTGAGAAAAGAAAGCTTAACAAATTTTATCTCTCGAGATTTTTCTGACATCCTAGAAGAACTTGTCTCAAAAAATACGATTAAAATCTTTCTCAGATTTGGTATATCTACGGATTTTTTAAAATTTGACCCACTTTCATGGCATAACTTAGAAGAATACAAAAGAGGTCAGAATATTGTTAAAAACGTAAGTGTTGTAAACGACAGTGCAGAAAGAGGTATTAAACTATTTCAGGAATATCATGGCAAAATGATGAGGAACAAAAGCAGCACTTACTGAAGGTAATTATGATTTATTTATTATTTCACATTTTAGTGATATTTATTTATTTTAAATGTTGTAGGTGGTACAAAGCTATAGGAAAAAGTTTTCCGTGAATTTTACTTTAAAATCTGCATTGAATAATTCATATCCAAAATAAAAATATTTAATAAATATCCTTTAAATATTTAAGTCAATAATTATAAACAGCAATTGCGGGTCAATTTGACCCAAGCAGTGTGGTAGGGTTAATAAAAAAATCAAAATTGTATTATTAAGAATATGAATTAAAAATTTTACAAAAAATATACTTTAAGTAGCATATGTGTTAATTACTTCGAAAAAAATAATTTGGGGCCATTTTGACCAAAAAGACGTTGAAGGGTTAATTCAAAAAAAAATCAGGATTGTACTATCTATATCTAAAAATATATGAAATTCACCAAAATAGATACAAAAAAAGAAAATAAATGTATTTCGAGTATAAATTTCCCTTCCCATAGTAAAATTTTATAATATGTGAACTCTGACCTCGGTGCGGCACGTGTTAACGATGTCCGATTTGCCCCAAACTTTTAGCATTGATGTTTTAGACCAAGAGGCAAAAATTCCGCCCGGCGCTCCTCAAAATTCCAACAACAAAAAATGGTCATACAAACCGCTGCCACCCTAATGTATATATTTCCAACGTTAATTCAAGCATTCGTTGGTGGTCTTACATCTAATTTCGCTAGTTTGGTTACTGGTCGGTTGAATATACCACTTTTTGTAAGATCTGTTGCGCTTCTAACATTGCCATCTTTCGATTTGCAGATTGATTGCACTACTCCTCTAGGCCAATTATTTTTTGGTAGGTTCGCATCAACTATGATGACAACGTCGCCAACCTCCATTGGGTTAGATTTTTTATACCATTTGGTACGTTTTATTATAGTCGGGAGATATTCTTGAATCCAACGTTTCCAGCAAATGTCAGCAAAATACTGCACCTTTCTCCAATTTTTCTTCAGCATACAATCGTCTTTCGTATAATCCCCAAACGACTTATCACCATTTGAAGATCCTAGTAGAAAATGATTTGGGTTTAGTGCCTCATCTGTTGTTGATTCCAAATCGACATAGGTAAGTGGTCTAGAATTAAAAACTCGTTCACATTCAAGTAATCCATTGTAGAGCGTTTCATCTTCAAAAATAAAGCTGGGAGTAATTTGCTGAAGTGTACTTCTTTAACTCATTGAATTAAACGCTCCCAACTGCCACCCATATGCGGTGCTGAAGGCGGGTTAAAGTGCCAAGACGAAGTCGTAAACTTAAGGGAAACTGTCCCAAAATCGACTTTCTTAAGAGCATTTTTGAACTCTGTTTCTGCTCCTCTAAAGTTGGTGTCATTGTCACAATATATAGCAATAGGTGACCCACGTCGAGCAATAAAATTTTGTATTGCCATGATGCAGCTGTCGGTTGACATATCGCGTGCAACTTCGATGTGTATTCCACGAATGGTCAGACATGTAAAAAGTACACCCCAACGTTTTTCCTGGTGTCTAGCTACCTCAACATATAGCGGACCAAAGTAGTCGAGACCCACGGCTTTAGGTAGCTCAGACATTTCAGGAACTATTGGTGACGATTTCAAATTTGTGCAATGTTGACAGTTTTTGTTTACCTTTTTTAATTCAACTCTTAATCTTGGTATATAAAACCATTGACGCAGTTCATTAAGGCAAGTATCATGATATACGTGGTGGAACTTTTCGTGGAAATATTCAATTAAGGGTAGAATTATTGGCCGTTTCGGGTTTTCGGGTATCCCAGAAGCCAGTACAACTCTTCCGTTAATTCGAATAACCTTATTTTCATCAATATATGGAGAACATTTGGACAGAATGCTTGATTTCGAAATATCACCATCTGGTGATATAGGAAATTCTCCGATATCGCAAGCAATTTGGAAGCTTCCGGTACCAAATATGACATATTTTTTGAAACCATAGTTTTCTTGTTCAATTTATGTGATAGTACATCTTTATTAACACGATTTAATTTAAGAGAATAAGTAAAAACATCATCTGAAGTTGACCACCACATCCCTAATACTTTTTCTGTAGGATTTTCAGTATTAGACACAATCGATACGTTGTTTTGCTCTTGTAATTCACCAAGACTCTCCATTACGACTTTTGAATTTGATTTCCAATTTCGAATGAAAAATCCGACATTGCTATGAATTATTGCCACTTGTCTTGCGAACTCAATTGCGTCACTCTCTGAGTCTGCACAATCGAAAAGATCGTCTACGTAGAGGTGGTGAATAATTGAATCCACAGCTCTAGGAAATTGATTCTTGAATTCTAAAGCATTTTTTTTTTAACATATTGTGCCGTGCTTGGAGAGCATGCTGCACCAAATGTCATAACCTGCATTACATAGATGTCAGGATTTCTGTTAATCTCACCATTGCGCCATATGAACCGTTGTGCATTTTGATCTTCTTTACGAATCAAAACCTGATGGAACATTTCTTTGATGTCTCCACAAATGGCAAATTTCTTCATGCGAAAGCCATAAAGCACAGAAAGAAGTAGTGCCGTCAAATCAGGTCCTTTCAGCAGCATCGAATTTAAGGAAACTCCACCTATTTTTGCTGCAGCATCCCAAACCAATCGAGCTTTGCCTGGTTTGTTTTGATTTATTACTGTGAAATTGGGCAGATACCATACATTTCCATTTGCAATCTGAATTTCATCTGCGGATAACCGAGAGTATTTGTATAAGATGCATCGCCTCCACCGTGAATTACCCAACCTAAACGTGTTTTAGATGCACTAGGCTCACTTGCAGTGCCTTCAATTGTCTCCGTAGTGTTGCAAACGTATCCGTTATTCAGACCGATAAGTATTTTCGGAATTGCGCCGTTATATGTCGAAAATGGTATCGCCTTTAAGTGCTGATAGGAAGCTAGTTCATGTTTTGTGACGTTTTATACTGGTAACGAAAGGTTATTAACAGTTCTGACATTTAAAAGTTCATACCTTTTTGCATTTTTATTACGGCTTGATATACGAACGCTGACTTGCATTGAGTCTTCCTCTGTGCGAGATATATCAGACGTCCACTTTAGACATAGGTTATTGATTTCGCCTTCAAGGCCAAGCTGATCGCAAATACCTCTTTCAAGAAGCGTGACATTTGATCCATCATCTAGGAAAGCAAATGTGTCTCTTGATTTTTCTTTGTTGTGTAACGAGACTGGTAAAATCTTGAAGTAAGTTGTAGCTCCACATGGGCTCGAATGTGCGGTAACGGTCGGGTTTATTTGAAATCTGTGTAGTAGCTTATGGTGCCTGAATTCGCAACCTTGTACAGTGCACTTTGCATCAGAACAACGGAAGTTACCATGCTTAATGAGACACAAACGACAAAGTTTAAACTGGCGCACTTTATCCCAGCGATCAGATAATTTCATCTTGGAAGTTTTGAACTGCTGGAGTTTTCATATCATGGGCATGTTAATTACCAGAAGTTTTATAATACACAATCGATGGATTCGCTTTGGTCACTGCTTCTGCAATATCGAACAACCATTTAGAAAACGCTGATATATCGGCTTCTCTATATGAAACGTGCATGGCCCAATTAAGTTTTGTTTGCGCTGGTAGCTTGTCCACAAGTTCTTGGAAAAATAGTGGGTTATTTCTGTGTGCTTCCAACCCGGAGGCTTCTAGTGTTGAACAGAGATTTCGAACTGAAATAGCATAGCCTACTAGACTGTCTACTTTATCTGCCCTTGGTGGTGCTTCGGATCGAATTTTTTGCAAAAGAGTATTTATAATTATGTCTGGTCGAACAAACATCATCTTAAGTGTTCGAATTACTTCGGGAACATTTTTTTGGTAGTAAAAGATGACAGCTTACATCATCAAAAGCTCTTCCCTTTAGGCTTTTTGCAACCGCAAAAGATTTTCTGGATCGGAATATCCACAAAGTTTTATGCTCTCGATGAAAGAACTGTAGAAAAGAGGCCATTCATCGGGCTTTCCACTAAATATATGTAAATCTTTGGATAAAGCTTTGCGTGCTGAAAGTTGTATTTTCGATGGTACTGCTTCATCTTCATGTCTGCTCTTCGGAATTGCTCCTGGGTTATATACGTGTTCTGATAGCGTGTAGGTGAGTGATGTGACATATCTTCAATTTGCCGGTAAGAACGATTTGGCAAATTTGAAACCCACTCCCTTGTACGAGAAATAGCTCCACTATGAATACTTTCTGCATCTTCTTCTGACAAAGCTAAGATTGCATACTTTTTTTTAATGGATCGTTCTTCTAAAGCTTATTCCTCCTCCAGGCGTTTTAGCTCTAAATTAATCTTACGCTGCCGGGACGAATTATTGGACAATATTGACCTAGTCTGCGATTTGTGTACATATCGTTCATTCGCTTTTTTATCGTCATTTGCTTTTCCCGTGCATTTGGAACATTTCCATTCATGGTTCTCCACAGAATCGGTTACTCCTGCGCAAGTGAAGTGGTACCAGGTATCACAGTCATCGCATTGGACCACTTCTTCAGTATCTTCCACTTTGCATTGGCCGCAACTATTTGTTTTAACCACTTCCTTTGTGGTGAATGATAAACGCCGAACATAATTAAATTTTATTAATTTTGAAGATTGTTGGAAAAGAAACTATTTTTTGAAAGTATTTTTATTTATTATTTAATTTTATTTAAACTTCAAAATTAATAGTTTTCACAATAAGAATTTTTTTTCCAATTGAAGTTTTGAAAATAAAAGTTTTAATATTTTGGACAATTTTTTTTCTAAAGCTATTAAATTTTAATTTTTTATATTGTCTAAAGTAAAATTTATCAAGTAAAGTTGAGAAAGATAAATGAAATATGTATATATTTCCAACATAATATATTATATTATATATTTATTTTTAACCCAATCATTAATAATGCCTCCAAAAAAACTAAGTGGAAAAAGGAAAGCAAATCAGGAAAAGCAAATAGAAAAATGTCAGAACATTTCTTGTTTTTTTAAATCTTCAAATGTTTGTCTTCAAAGTGAAGACTTAGAATCGGAAAATGAGCTCCACCATATTGAGACAGAGTCTACCTGCACAAGTTCAGATCTGATAAGTTCATCCAAATCATTGGACGTTGATGAATACTGTTCCAACCTAAATTCTAATTTTGAATCAGAATATAATTTGCCTGACACTGATAACTCATTTGACATAAATTCCGAAGATAACTCTTTAGATGATGTTTCAAGTACCCAAGACTATTTGTCCGATCTTGGGAATTGGCCGCAAAATATTAGCCCAAATATCGACTTACTAGTAAGACGTGGTATTTTAGGTGTTACAAATATTTTCATTATTTTGTGACGTAATTATAGTAAAATATATGTTTATATAGACTTGAAATTAATACATGTATTTTTGTTTTCTGTTTTTTTTTTTTTATATTTCTGTATTACTATGTATTATATTTCTTAAGTAAATTTTTATGAATGATTTTTTCTTTAAATGTCACACATTTAAATCGTCGATATTAATAATTTTATACGGACCATTGTATGGTGGTTCGTTCTTTTTTCTATTTCTTACTTTAACTAATACTAAATCTCCTATCGCTAATTTTATACTATTTTCTTTTCTAAACGATTCTAATCTTCTTTTATTCTTTATGTCCTCTATCATTAGTCTAGCATTTCTTAATGATTGTCTTAATCTAATTTTCATTTCGTTTGCATAATGTTTTAGATTATATACTTTGTCGTTGTTAGTAATTTCTTCACCTGGTATATTTGGTATTTTACCAAATATTAACTCAAAAGGTGAATATTCGGTGTCAATATGTGGCGTTATGTTGTATGCGAATGAATAGTAAGATATCCATTCACTCCAATTGTCATCATTTACAAAAGATAAAAAATATTCATTCAGTACCCTATGGTTTCGTTCGACAGTACCTAATTTCTCGTGATGGTAAGGTTCCATATTTCAATATCAAATTTTCAGTTAAAGCTTTCGCTATTGATTTGGCTTCTTTAGTTTCCATTGGGAATGCTATTATATACTTTGTTAGTTCACATTGCATAGTCAATATATATCTGTAGTATCCAGAAGGACGTAGTGGTCCTACTGAATCGACTATAGTGCTAAAACTATCATTTGGTGTGTCCGTTATACATAATGGTTCTTTTGTGTGTCTTACTTGTTTGTTTCTCTGACAAAGATCACACTTCAAAACATATCTCTTTTCCATTTTATTCATGTTTTTCCATATATATTTTTGTTTTAATTTCAATAATGTCTTTCTAATTCCGAAATGACCTACGCATGTTGTGTCGTGATACATTTTAATTAATTTTGTCTTCTCTTCGTTGTTTATTATTTTCTGTGGACTGCTATATAAAAGAATTCTGACGTCATTGTTATCATTATTTTCGTTAATTTCCTTTCTCATATTCCCATGGGTTATTATCTTAAATATTTCGTCACCTTTTTCTAGTGCGAATTTATCATATTTCAATCTGCTTAACTTAGATGAAAGTTTCTCCAACATGTTACCTAAGTAAATGGGATTATCACTGCATCTCACGCGCGTTTCGTTCACAGAATGATTATCTTCAATTTTGAAGTCTTTAGTCGACTTATCCAATATAAATTTTAATTTTCTCGCTAGTTTTATATCTTTAATGGATGTACATTCCCACATCTTGAGTTGATCAGGCCCAATAGGAGATGGTTTATCCTTTTCCACATTTATATCTTTATTTTCTTCTATTTTATTTTTATTTTCTTCATTTTGTATCATATATTTCTTAATTTTTCTCGTCATCACCAGCGTCTTTTTTATTGATTCATCCGTTTTATGAGGTATCATTGTTTTTAATATATCTGAGTTTAACTCTATTCTCGACAATACGTCTGCATTTGTGTTGCTTATACCTTTTTTATATATTATCTGAAAATCATAGTCCGATAATTCCAAGCGAATTCTAGTTAACTTTGAATTCGGATTTTTGTGAGAAAATAACGCAACTAGCGGGCGATGGTCTGTAACAACTGTAAACTTTCTTCCGTAGAGGTATGGGCGAAAAAATTGTATTCCCCAATATATACCAAGTAGTTCTTTTTCTATAACAGGTTTATTCTTCTCGTGTTTATTTAGTGAACGGCTTGCAAAAGATATTGGTCTATCATCTCCAATTTCTCCTTGTGATAGTACAGCTCCAAGTGCATAATTAGATGCGTCTGTTGTTAGTACAAATGGTTTTTCAAAATCTGGATATTGCAAAATTGGTGGACTTACCAATTTCCCTTTCAATGTTTTAAACGCTGTTTGACATTGCGCTGTCCATTCGAATTTTGCATTCTTTTTCAACAAAGCATTCAAGCAATTTGCCACTTCAGCAAAATTTTTAACAAATCTTCTGTAATAATTGCAAAATGCCACAAACCTTCTCACTTCATCGGCATTTTTCGGAATTGGATATTTTATAATTGCATCGAATTTTGAAGGATCTGGTCTAATTAATACCTTTTGGCGTTATCAAGTGTCCAAGATATACTACTTCCAGTTTCAAAAAGCAACATTTACTCGGATTTAGCTTCAGATTATATTTCTTCAGTCTGTCAAAAACTTTGATCAAATTGGAATTGTGGTGTTGTAGACTACAACCAAATACTATAATGTCATCCACGTAAAGAAAAGCGTCAGACTTCAATCCGGCTAGAGCTATGGTTAGCATCCTCTGAAAACTATTCGATGATATCTTTAAACCAAATGGTAGTCTAGGGATATTGATAATGTCCATTAGGTGTAGAAAATGCGGTATATGGTCGTGATTTGTGATCAAGTTCAATTTGATGAAATGAGCTTGTCATATCCAATGTTAAAAAATACTTGACTCTACCTTGTTTATCCAAAATGTCATCCAAACGTGTTAATAGAAATTTATCATTGATGATTTTGTCGTTTAGTTTCCTAAAATCTACTACTAATCTCCATTTCTTTAAATCTGTTTGTCCCTTTTTCGGAACTAGTAATTGTGGTGCGTTGTATGGACTAATAGATGGTTCAATTATTTTGCTTTCCAATAATCCGTTAACTTGAGAATTTATTTCCGTAGTATGTGTGTGGTAAACGATAGTTCTTTATATATACAGGATTTTTATCATGTAGGTTTATTGTTTGTTTATAAAAATTATTTGTTGTCAAATCTTCATCTTCAAAATGAAATATTGACTGATATCTTTTAAGTATTGATGTAAGTTCATTTCCATTTTCGTTATTTAAGTCTTTCATATTCAGGTTTTTCATTAATTTTTGAAATCTTTTCTCCGTATCTTTACCATTACCTCCATTACTCACAACTGAAAGTATCTCATAATATTTCAATGGAACTGTTTCCACTTTCATACTATCCAATATTATTTCCTGGTTTGTTACATTTAATAATTTCACGTGTATATAAATACCTTTCATAAGTTCTCTATTCAATATCACAACATCTTCATTCAGTTTTATTTTAAATGGACCCACAATTTCACTCCTCGCTGGAATTATTACTTGATTTATATTAAAAGCACTATCATGAATTGGGATTGTTATCGTTTCACCGTTAATGTTGAAAGTTAATACATATTTGTCGTAATCGATGTTACATCTGTATCTTGTTAAGAAATCTCTACCCAAGATTCCATCGGTACCTATCGGTATATCACCCGTAACCAATTGTATTTTCTGTTCAATAATTATATCGTGTATATTTATATTAATAATTGTAGATCCAATTGATCTAATAATTTCTAATAATCATCTGAATTTTCCTCATGACATTTTAAATATTTCTGTTTGCACAGTGAGATGACCGCACCTGTGTCTATTAAAAATGTAGGTTCTCTGTTTGTATCCTCAATATTCAATCTTACATAATTTCTGAGGTTGGATGTTATGTTATATATGTTTGAAGTTTTTATTGTGTTATATCCGAAGATTGGGATCTTAATATCTCCGGAAAATGGTAGTTTTCCTGGTTCTGAATCTGATTAATGTTACGGTTTCTGTTACTGTATCCATTATGCCTGTTATTACCTCTTTGTCCATAATTGTTACCTCTGTTGCTGTTATTACTATTTCTGTAATTGTTATTATTGTTGTAATTATTATTGTTATAATTATTATTGTTGTAGATTCTAGTAGTATTGTTTCTACTCATATTGTCGTTCACGCGGTTTCTATTACCTTGCCAATTATTGTTACGACGACCTCTATTATTATTGCCGAAGTTTTTATCATTATTTCCAGAATTACTGTTTGTTTCTCCGTTGGAAATTATTATTACTTGTTCTTGGATTGCCATTGTGAACATTATGGTAAAAAATCTGATTCTGTTTTACCCTTGCTTCCGACTTTTCAGCTATTTTCGGAGCTTCTGAGAAGGCTAGTCAGTTCATTTAGAATTGTGTTCGTGCTCCTAAACGATTTGTACGCTGTTTTAAGGGCTGTTATCAGTTCTGTGACTGTTGTTGGTATGCTTTCCTGTTTTATTCTATTTTGTACTTTTATGTCTAATTTTGTGCTAATAATGTACTCGAAGAAAAAATTCTGTTTTTCTGGAGGTATAGTCTGTGATACTAGTTTTAAATTTGTTGTGAAACTGTTCAAATCTTCTTTCCGTCTCGAGAAAGTTGGGATCAACTTTGAAATAGCAGAAAGTTCACTCAATTCCATATATAATGTTACTGTTCCTTGTCGTTTCTCTAAAATAATTTTCTTATTATTATGTTGTATTAATATCTCTAATGCTTCCTCTTTTAAGCTTCTAAATCTCTCTACTGACCTTCTAGTAATATCGTCTGGAATATTCTCGTTGTCTAGTATATTTTCTATATGTTTTTCTAATCTTTCTATTTCTAACTTTTTCGTTGTAAAAGTTTGTGAATATGGTCTGTTTACTGATTTCCTAGCATTCGACACTAATGTTTCTAACGATGTTAATATCTCATCCATTTAAAAAAAAATTTATATAAATATGTTATCAAAAAGAAACGTTCCTTATTGCTAATTATTCATTATATCCTATACCACTATGTGGTTTGGGTATAATGACTTTGTGCTGCTGTTTGTAAGAACCAAAAATATTTGACCCAGACCCATCCTTAATTATACCGATCGAATCAGAATCACTTTTTGAGTTGATTTAACAATGTCCGTCCGTCCGTCCGTCTGTGTGTCCATTAAATCTTGTAATCAAACTGCAGGTCGCAAATATGAATATATTTTGATGAAATTTGGTATATAAGCTTTTATCGGCCATGGGATGAACGGTATTGAAATTGGTGAAATTCGGTCCATGTTCAGACCTAGCCCCCATACAAATGACCCCTATGAAATCGACATAAATTGCCATAAGATCCAAATTGTCAGATACATCTTACTCAAATTGGGTTTATATGCGTTCATTACATCCATTAATGAGTAGTCCAAAAATGATCCCTTTGGCCCCATACAGAGCTGCTTCCCGATATTCACTTAAATCTATTAAAAATCAAAAATATTGCACTGATTCTTCTCAAATTTTGTTTGTATATGTTTTTGCAAAATACAAGAGACGTTACCAACCATGGTCAGGATCGGTCCATTTTTGGACCTAGTCCCCATATAGATATAGCATCCGATATGAACTTTTTCATATCTGCCGCCAAAAAAATTAATAAAAATCCCACTCAAATTTGGTTTTTGCTTATTTTCTATGTCCAGTTAGTTGGGCCTAAGAGATAGGGTTTCCAAACGCATGGTATAGGGTATCGTATAGTCGGTCTAGACCGACTATAATTTTCTTACTTGTTTTAATATTGTTTCTGATTAAAGAAAATTTTTTTTAGACATTTTTTTTAAATTTATTTTTCCTTAAAAATAGTTATTTATTTATGGTGTTTTCTATTAAAAATCTTTCCTATGGAAAATACATTTTCTAATATGCTAAAATCTTCAATTTCATTTTGAGCAATATTTATAATGTAGTTTTTCAGAATTTTTACAATTATTATTAAGATTATAGCTATTATAGCTATTAATCCTATTAACCTTATCATGTTGGAAAAAAAATTTTTTATTTATATATATATATATATATGTTTGTTTCCTATTTTTGCCACGAGCGAGTTATCGCTTATTGGCCCTCGAGTGCGGATTAGACGCACTCCGTTTACATAAAAAAATTTTATTTTGTAGAAAAAAAAGTGTTATTTTAGTTTTGGCGTTTTTCCAAAAATTGCGCCATTAGAAATTCTATTTCTTCTATCCGCTTCCAAATGCTGCATAAATAAGTCCAATTTGGGGACGGTGTTGCATTTACAAGTCGCAATAAAATGGCTTTCTCCCTCTTGTAGTGTTGGAGGTAACCACCTCTTCTTTTCTTCTTGCTGGATGTTGTGGTATTTTGGGTTTCTGCTGTAGTTGTATTAGTTTTCCTGTTGTTGGCCTGCCTTGCTCGATACTGTTCTATCGTTATCGGCTGTGGACCCTCTTTTATCCTCATAATCAACGCAGCTGACGGAACTTAGCTGGCCTACGTCAGGACAATATTTATTATTTCTGTTGCAAAATATTCAAGCACTCAGTTTTCCTTTTTATCCTTTATCAGGATTATTTATTATGGTGCATTTAAGCACTATATGGTTGGTGCAATCGTATAGCACATCAACCAGTGCAGTCAAGGACTTTTAATTTGGCAGGATCGCCATATAGTGTTTTAGGAATGGGGGTTTAAAGGTGCTGATTTAAATAAAGTACTTCTTTTATTTTTTTGGTTGTGTTCTAGATCGGTCACGATTTAGAACTGTTTTTATTTTCACAAAACAGTTGCTTATAAATACCCTACCCCTCTGAGAGTGACGTTCTAGAGTACACTCAATAACTTAAATTCTAAGAGTGACTTTGTAAAGTACACTCAATAACTATAAATATAATCAATGCCTTTTTGATTGGGTGGAGTCTCTCTCTATGTTAGTTTTTATTTATAGAGTGTTACTTTTAACTCTAATTTAATTGGATGTTGTATAAATAGAAACTGCATGTGAGGCAATTTCTTCATTCAAAATAAAATCAAAACAAATGTTAATGGGTCACTAGTTTCAATTGCATTAGTCAATTGTGTTGGCGGTTTACCCCAAAAACTATATGATTATTACTCATGTTACTAAAGAAAAGAAACAGAGACTCAACCGTACCACAAAGCATTGTTGTATGCATGGCGTTATAATTTACATTAACTTACACGCTATACCATGCATACGTAACAAAAGCTTTACGAAGATCTGGAACGTTTCCCGCTGCTCTCCAGGGTTGTAATGCTGCAGATGGTGGTGGTGCGTTAACATGACTAGGAGTCGATTGACCGTCTTGTTGATTGGAGCCTCTAGCTAGAGTTTAAGAACGCAAACTTTCCTCAACGAGTTGTGGTATTAACTGTCGAAGCCTATCCTCCAGGTTTCTCATTATATCCACCTGTGCTAACCCCACCGTCGAGTTCACCATATTTTGCAGCTGGCTGCTAGGCACTCTATTACTTTGTGTCTGTGCACTCGGGCGATTCTTTCGAAAATCTCGTTGAACGTCTTGTGCTGTTAAGCTGCTATACGGTGGTGACATTATCGTGTCAGCCGAGCCGGATGAACCCGAGGATGCATTAGAATGATCAAAAGGTGGAGGAAACGGAAAAATGGATGGTGCGACTGAAGGCACCGTTGTCGTAGCAGTTGCCGTAACGAGCGTTGTCTCTAACGTAGGCATAGAAGAAGCCGCTGTTTGTGTAGTGGTCATAGTTGTAACCGAGGTTTCACTATCCATTGTAGCAGAATCACTGTGAGTGCTCGAATAATTTTCCCTATCTTTCTTACCTTGTCTAGTCTCTACCATCCTCTAAACTAGAAACCCTAATTGTTACCTCACCTATTCGTGTTCAACGTATCTATCTTCAAATACAGAAAATTTGTCCTGCCTGTAGCAAAATAGAATACGATTAAAAACTTTTATATCAAAGGGCCGAAATCAAAAAGCGATTTTGGAGAAATCTGATAACCAATACCAAGGCCTAAGATAAAAAGTTAAATCATTTTCTTATTTCAACTTAAATTTTCAAATAAACGATTGTAATTAATGACTAAAAATGTATATATAATATATTAATATGCACATGTACCAATTTTCATTACTGTTTGCACTTTTTTCGAATTTGGATTGGATTTTGTGACCCAACAACAAAAAATGTCATTAGATGCGCTGTAACTTGTTCGACTGGTTTATCTTCAATGTAAATGCGATAGTTTTTCGGGGAAAATAAAATGAAATGGAGTGTTTTATACTGAATGTAAGTATATTTATTCCTTTTTGCATAAGATTAAATTTTTTTATATATATAATATAAGCGGATAACGTTTTGTTTTCTTTCAGATCGAGTAGAATATATCGGCTTAAAATGAAAATAATACTAGATTCTCGTTACCCATTTTGAGCTAGCTGCATCTGAGACAAAAAGAGGTATATACTCATCCAAAAACAGGACAGTTAAAACTACTATTCGGGTAAGCTGATACTTCACAAGATCTCTAACTTGGATTATTTATTACAAAAAAAAAAGTAGCTGGATTCAAAAAATTGTACTTGTAGAAGCATTTTTTCAAAACGAAAAAAAAGGAGCTCGAAATGGTCAAAATCCTTGCCTTTCTACCATCCAAAGTTTTAAAATTTTTTTTTATATTCGAATTGTATACTTCAACATGTCGCAAACACGATGAGGACTCTTAAATTTCTCAACCGGGACTAACTTACATTTGTTGCATACAACCTGATCTCAAAGAATAGAAAAACCGAGTTAAACTGAAACTACTCAAAATAAAAAGAATACTTCGTGCCCCACGTTGGGCGCCAATTCTGTACTGTCGCTTTGTTGCACAATGAAGTGTAGCCAGATTGTCTGTATCACTGGTGTGTTGGCTTTTAGCACCGGCTAAGCTCGTCGAAGGGGGTGGTTCTTGCAGACCAATCTGAGTGCGGACAGTTACAAAATAACAAAATCACACCAGTCTAATTTGTTTAAAAAAAATGTTTGGGGAACGAAGTACACGAAAGTATATAACATAATAAAAAATAAAAGAAAAAAACACAAATGCCACTCTCTACTCACTGTCGATGTCATTGACTTATATCATAGTTGCTGACCAGATGGCTTTGTCAGCATAGTCTGCCCTCCCATACGAAATCTTTACGATCCATGACAATCCAAGACCTTAGTTTTAGAATTGTCCCAAAAACGGCTCCACTCATTTAATCCCTACCCTACTATCGCATGTTGTAATCTTTACGCACTCATTGTTTTAATAAAAGAATATCAAGAAAAATCAGTTTTAATTTCTTTGTTTTATTATAAAAATTCCGAAGGAACGGTATAACAATGGGCGTCATTTACCCATTTTGGGGTTTTAAAACAGTATTACACATTAATTTTAAAATTATGTTTTTATTCTAAAAAATTGGTGTATTACAAGGAAAATGTGTATATTAAATTATAGCATTTATATTAACATTTATGTTATATGGTATCTTAAGCTTTTGAATTCAATTAGTTTCAATGAAGTTAATCTGAAATTATCATCATTAATACACTCCGAAAAATTCAGGTGGAGTGCTGATTTTAATTATTCTTTGATTTTAATATATATCTTTAAAATATAAATATTCTTGTATATTATAACTTATTTAAATTCTATTTCCTTTTTTAGGTCTGAACAAAATGGCGCTCCAGTTGAAAATGGTGCAGCTTTACGATAATGGCAAAAATTTATAAAAAAATTTATAAAAAAATCAAAACGGTGTGTTGTAACTTTTTTATTGCATAGGCTGGATTTTCGTTGTTAAGCACGGTTGTCTTAAAATAAGCTTTTATTTAAAATAGCTTTGGATTTTTACCAATCAATTTCGCACTACTCACTTGTCATTTTAACATAACCAAAAAGTTATTTAATAAAAAAAATACCTATCCTGTTCACTACCCTTGAGCTCAAAGTTAGAAACCTGGTTTCCTCCTATTTCGAGGGTTATAATTATTTTTACACAAAATGGGGAATGGTTATGGTTCAATTTAAAATATTTAACTTTCGAACTTATTTAAACAACTTATCTTTTTTTTCTGGTTATTTCCAAGTTAGCCTTAGCCGATGGCGTAAAACTCCACTCTGTGCACAAATTTTGGTTTCCGCTCCAAACTCCTATTAGAGAAGGAAGCCAAAATCACCACTTATATATCAAGCACAAAAATTTCATTTTTACTCACAGTTTTTACGATCCTTTTCAGCTTTGATAAATCCCTTCCTCGATGGTTGCCGTTCAGAGTCAAAAGGAACGGAAATCATTAGTTGACAGATTTACCCAAACGAAAAAGAATCGTACAGCTAATTTTTCTGGACAATTTTTGAACTATTACAATAATTTTGTTTTGTTTCCCATTATTCATATATCGTAGCATTACCATATATCATAGCATCACCATGTTGTAATGAAGGTTGCGGTTTAATATTTTTGATAATATATTTTATTATCGTTCTATCATATATATTATTAATTGATTCAAAAATTTTCTACACATGACAAAATCTAACAAATATTTAAAAAAAATATTTCCTTTTTTCATCGTTATTTAAATGAAATTCATATTTATCACATAGTAGGCTTTGCATTTTACAATGATTGAAATTTTTTGGAATTCGAACAATTATAACTAAACAAACATCGAAATAAATATTTATAACATAGCAGGCTGGTGCATTTAAAAATATTTGAGAATTTTTTGTTTGTTATTTGAAAAAATAAGAACCAAATTAGTGACGTGGTGTAGTGGGAGCTAGAGTTATTCATATATTAAATTTATGAAGAAAAAAAAAACATTCTTCTGTTCTAATTTGTTGATCTGTAAATGTTGGTTGGTCTGAGCTTTATTTTAAATTTATTTAAATATTATTGTAACACAAACTACAAGTATTAAAGTATTAAACTTTTAAATTAATACCTATACAGTAAGTAGTGGTTAATAGTTTTAAAAATTAAAGTTCAGTGTTTTAAATATTCAATCGAAGTTGCAGCTGTAAAAAGAATAGGTATGTATGGATGCATGAATATAAAATTTATTAAATGTTGGAAAAGAAACTATTTTTTGAGAGTATTTTTTTATTTATTATTTAATTTTATTTAAACTTTAAAATTAGTTTTCACAATAAGAATTTTTTTTTCCAATTGAAGTTTTGAAAATAAAAGTTTTAATATTTTGAACAATTTTTTTCTAAAGCTATTAAGTTTTAATTTTTTATATTGTTTAACGTAAAATATAACAAGTAAAATTGAGAAAGATAAATGAAATATGTATATTAGGGTGGCAGTATTTTTTTTTTTTTTTTTTGAATTTCAAGGAGCGCCGGGAGGAATTTTGTGCCTTTGGGTAAGAAAATATCAAGGTGAAAATTTGAGCCAAATCGGACAATGTTAACATGTGCCGCACAGAGGTCAAAGGTCAAATATTCCAAAATTTTACATATTTATAATATTAAAATATATATAATTTTTTTGTCGTTTGCGTGTAGATTTTATTGAAACTAAAAAAATGTGCTGCAATGGGTCCAATAAGGCACTAATTCAAAACAAAAGCATAATAGAGAGCCCTTACCTCCTTTACATCAAGGTCAAAGGTCAAATAATAGTAGAAAAATTTTCATATAGAAACAATCTATTCAATTAAAAACGTAACAATTATCACAATGTTCAATAAATCGCTGATGAAGGCTGAAATGCCAGAAACCGGTCCGATTAAGAATACAGTGCAGTTATGAATTTTTGAAATATATGCTTTCTTCTTCTTTACCACGCACCATTTAAACAAAATTAAAATTTGCATATTAATTACAGTAGTAATTGCAATATGTCTGAAAAATGACTATAAGTCTAACAAACAAAAAATTTCTTCGCTTCAAAGCGTCATCTCAAATATATGTAAAGTGCATATGTAGGTATGTACAAAACCGTACATCACATATGACAACTCTTACGAAAACTGAGAATAGTGGAAATTAGAAGTATAAATGCAAAAAATATTCAAAATTCAAAAATAACGATTGTTTGTTTGGACAGAGTTGATTCTTCTGAAATTAATACAAAGTAAAGCTGTATGGTACGAAAACTGAATCTAACCACACTGCTCGTAGGCCTGACTTTAGGTGAGTGTGTTAAAGCGCTGACCAAAAAGTGCAAGTACGAGTGTATGTGAAGGTTCATGGTTCAAAACCCCACGGCCGCCCTAAGTAGAAAAATTTTCATATAGAAACAATCTATTCAATTAAAAACGTAACAATTATCACAATGTTCAATAAATCGCTGATGAAGGCTGAAATGCCAGAAACCGGTCCGATTAAGAATACAGTGCAGTTATGAATTTTTGAAATATATGCTTTCTTCTTCTTTACCACGCACCATTTAAACATAGTCTTTATCTAAATATTCGTATATTTTAGTAGATACTAATAAATATGAGCAAATTTGTTACGTGAGATAAAAAAGCAGTTATTTTTAACGAGATTTTAATAACTCTTTACTTTTTTACACTCACGAAAAATTTTTAGTGAAATTAACCGTTTTCAGATATTTTTAAACCAGACTAATATGTGCGAAATAAAATTCTCAAATAAATCTTTTTTACAAAAAAAAATAAATCTTTTTTATACCAAAAGCTAATTAGAATTTTTAAAGCTTTTGTATGCATTTCTGATCAATGGAATTGTATTAAACTTTTTTCTATTTTTAACACCTAGTTTTTTTTTATAAAAGCTTTTTTATAGCTGTAAGTAAACGGTTTTCAGTAGCAAATTGCAAGGTCTACTAAATATAAAAAAATATATAATGTAAAAAAAAATATTTTAAGCTTTGTCCGTCAGTCGAAACATTGATTCGGTTGAGTTAACAGGTGTAAGAAGTAATTTACGAAATTGATTTTTTTTATAAAATATCTAAAATTTTATAATGCCGCCATTAAGAGAAGAATTATACTTAATCGGTTTTTCAAAACACCAGTTGACTGGTTGTAAACTTCCATCGACGGGAGAGTGCCTTAAAGTTTTTTTTATAATTTAAAGACAACAAAATTGAGTGTAAAATACAGTGCACGTTTAGTTATAAAAGAATGTTCCATGTTTTGGGAAAAGGTACGAATTCCTTTCCAGGATGCACACAAAGCTGCAAAGAAATTTATTGGCCTATACAATGAATGGCGAAATGTTTTAAGAAGTAAATCCAGAAACTCAGGAATTTATAACAAAAAGAGAGAAGAATGGAAGGAACAGTTAAATGATTTATTCGATATTGCTCACGTCAATGCAATGGATATTATAAAAATAGAAGAGGACAGACAGTT
Organism: Cordilura impudica; assembly: GCA_963682025.1. Lineage (NCBI taxonomy): Eukaryota > Metazoa > Arthropoda > Insecta > Diptera > Scathophagidae > Cordilura > Cordilura impudica. The sequence goes on from OY821517.1 coordinate 232,922,805, forward strand.
CTTAATTAAACAAAGAAAGAAAGGTCGTGAAGGTATCATGGTGGGAGTAGACCTAAAATTAAAACAAAAGGAAGACAGAAGAAAAAATCGTGAACGAAAAGGAAAAGCTCATAAATTATATGTAGAACTTCCATCAACTTCACCAGGTAAAATATATATTTTTTTTATATCCCAGTTGGAAACGTTTTAGAGGAATCTCCAATAATTTTCTCAGGGGAAAACAGTTTCATCATTATTAAACCTTCATCGTATTTATGAAAACTTCATAAATATTTTGAAGAGTTCCATACAAATTCATAACAAATTCTTCATAGATCTTCATCATTTCATAAAATTTGTGAAACTAATTTAATAAACTAATCTAATAAATTAAATTTTTTAGTTTTCGTTTCAAATATATAAAATTTTACATTATTTGTTTTTTCCATTATTTTTTTTTTTTTAATTTAGGTGATGAGTTAAAATTATACAAATTGTTTTTTTTAATGCATTGGAGAGGAATCAAGAACAAAATTTTAAATATTAAATTATAAGTTATTTTTTGCATTTGCTCTTTTACAACACAGCTTTATAATATTTTTGAAGTGTTGCATTGAACGAAAACTAATGAAGTTTTTAATAAATATGATAAAGATTTCTCCCTGAGTGCACACATTCCATTGCAATATATTAATAGTTATTTTCAGGCCAACTGATATTTTTACAAAAAATTTGCTTTAAAATTGTATTACTGTTGTATTTTCCAACTGGGAGTTAGTTTTTACATTATATTTTTACATAAGCGGGATTTTTACAGCTTGCAGTCTGCCAGACACCTTATTATTCGACAGTTCTGAAGCCTCGGAATCTACACATGATGAGGAAGATCATATTAATCATACGTTCGATAAAAACATCGCACAAAATACTCCACGTTTAAAAAAAAAGAAAGTAGTTTAATCGCCGCGACTTGCTGCTGTTCTAGACAAGCTTAAAGTGAGTCAAGGAGATGTGGTTCATTTGTTAATTGCTGTTTTAGATGCATAAGGTATTGATTCATCTAATTACATTTTAAATCGTTTTTCCCTTAATAAACAACGTACTGCTTTAAGAAAAGCACAAAGCGAGAAGATTATGCAAAAGTTTTCGTCAAATGAACAGTCTTTAGATCCATTGGGATTCTAAATTTTAACTATATTAACTTAAAAAAATGAAGATCGCCTTGCGATTATAGCTACAGCTCCAGGTTTGGAACAAATCTTAGACATGCCTGACATTCCTTCAGGAACTGGATTATAAATGTCGTCAGCAGTCTTCGACGCTTTAGAAAAACCAAATATTTTAAGCAGAACGGAAGCATTTGTTTTTGACACAATATCTTCAAATACTGGTCGGTTCAAAGGTGCGTGCGTCCTTTTGGAAAAAGCAATCGGACGTGATATTTTGTTCCTAGGCTGCAGGCATCATATTTTCGAAATAATTTTGGCTGCAGTATATAGCGAGGTAAATGTTGGAGTTTCAACTGGTCCAGATATTGCAATTTTTAAAACATTTAAGATATGTTGGTCTAAAATTGAAGAATCCTACCCAAGAAGCGATTATAAGGAATTACTAGAGGTAATTATTTTATTTCTTGGCGGAAGTCCCCCTCGAGGAATTAAATTTTCTAAGCCTGGTGCGTTGCACCATGCTAGATGGATGGCTAAGGCCATATACTCTTTAAAAATGGTAATTTTTAGAAATCAATTAACAGATCTTCAGTTTTTTGGTTTGATTCATACAAACCAGAAAAAGCAGCGTTGAACGACTTATGATTTTTAAAAAAAATAGTGGAATATAAAGCTTTGAACAGAAATATTGCTGATAAAGCTATTTCTAAGATACTAAACCACCTTTACTATTTAAACGAGGAGTGCATCGGATTTGCTATATTTGATGACAGAATAGATGCTGAAATAAAAACAAAAATGGTGAAAAAAATGATTACGGGCGAATTTAAATCGGAAGATGAAGACGAAGAAGAAAGTATTCCAAAAAAGCAACAACTGAGAAAAGAAAGCTTAACAAATTTTATCTCTCGAGATTTTTCTGACATCCTAGAAGAACTTGTCTCAAAAAATACGATTAAAATCTTTCTCAGATTTGGCATATCTACGGATTTTTTAAAATTTGACCCACTTTCATGGCATAACTTAGAAGAATACAAGAGGTCAGAATATTGTTAAAAACGTAAGTGTTGTAAACGACAGTGCAGAAAGAGGTATTAAACTATTTCAGGAATATCATGGCAAAATGATGAGGAACAAAAGCAGCACTTACTGAAGGTAATTATGGTTTATTTATGATTTCACATTTTAGTGATATTTATTTATTTTAAATGTTGTAGGTGGTACAAAGCTATAGGAAAAAGTTTTCCGTGAATTTTACTTTAAAATCTGCATTGAATAATTCATATCCAAAATAAAAATATTTAATAAATATCCTTTAAATATTTAAGTCAATAATTATAAACAGCAATTGCGGGTCAATTTGACCCAAGCAGTGTGGTAGGGTTAATAAAAAAATCAAAATTGTATTATTAAGAATATGAATTAAAAATTTTACAAAAAATATACTTTAAGTAGCATATGTGTTAATTACTTCGAAAAAAATAATTTGGGGTCATTTTGACCAAAAAGACGTTGAAGGGTTAATTCAAAAAAAAAATCAGGATTGTACTATCTATATCTAAAAATATATGAAATTCACCAAAATAGATACAAAAAAAGAAAATAAATGTATTTCGAGTATAAATTTCCCTTCCCATAGTAAAATTTTATAATATGTGAACTCTGACCTCGGTGCGGCACGTGTTAACGATGTCCGATTTGCCCCAAACTTTTAGCATTGATGTTTTAGACCAAGAGGCAAAAATTCCGCCCGGCGCTCCTCAAAATTCCAACAACAAAAAATGGTCATACAAACCGCTGCCACCCTAATGTATATATTTCCAACGTTAATTCAAGCATTCGTTGGTGGTCTTACATCTAATTTCGATAGTTTGGTTACTGGTCGGTTGAATATACCACTTTTTGTAAGATCTGTTGCGCTTCTAACATTGCCATCTTTCGATTTGCAGATTGATTGCACTACTCCTCTAAGCCAATTATTTCTTGGTAGGTTCGCATCAACTATGATGACAACGTCGCCAACCTCCATTGGGTTAGATTTTTTATACCATTTGGTACGTTTTATTATAGTCGGGAGATATTCTTGAATCCAACGTTTCCAGCAAATGTCAGCAAAATACTGCACCTTTCTCCAATTTTTCTTCAGCATACAATCGTCTTTCGTATAATCCCCAAACGACTTATCACCATTTGAAGATCCTAGTAGAAAATGATTTGGGTTTAGTGCCTCATCTGTTGTTGATTCCAAATCGACATAGGTAAGTGGTCTAGAATTAAAAACTCGTTCACATTCAAGTAATCCATTGTAGAGCGTTTCATCTTTAAAAATAAAGCTGGGAGTAATTTGCTGAAGTGTACTTCTTTAACTCATTGAATTAAACGCTCCCAACTGCCACCCATATGCGGTGCTGAAGGCGGGTTAAAGTGCCAAGACGAAGTCGTAAACTTAAGGGAAACTGTCTCAAAATCGACTTTCTTAAGAGCATTTTTGAACTCTGTTTCTGCTCCTCTAAAGTTGGTGTCATTGTCACAATATATAGCAATAGGTGACCCACGTCGAGCAATAAAATTTTGTATTGCCATGATGCAGCTGTCGGTTGACATATCGCGTGCAACTTCGATGTGTATTCCACGAATGGTCAGACATGTAAAAAGTACACCCCAACGTTTTTCCTGGTGTCTAGCTACCTCAACATATAGCGGACCAAAGTAGTCGAGACCCACGGCTTTAGGTAGCTCAGACATTTCAGGAACTATTGGTGACGATTTCAAATTTGTGCAATGTTGACAGTTTTTGTTTACCTTTTTTAATTCAACTCTTAATCTTGGTATATAAAACCATTGACGCAGTTCATTAAGGCAAGTATCATGATATACGTGGTGGAACTTTTCGTGGAAATATTCAATTAAGGGACCTGTGCAATAGTGGTTTCTAGGTAGAATTATTGGCCGTTTCGGGTTTTCGGGTATCCCAGAAGCCAGTACAACTCTTCCGTTAATTCGAATAACCTTATTTTCATCAATATATGGAGAACATTTGGACAGAATGCTTGATTTCGAAATATCACCATCTGGTGATATAGGAAATTCTCCGATATCGCAAGCAATTTGGAAGCTTCCGGTACCAAATATGACATATTTTTTGAAACCATAGTTTTCTTCTTCAATTTATGTGATAGTACATCTTTATTAACACGATTTAATTTAAGAGAATAAGTAAAAACATCATCTGTAGTTGACCACCACATCCCTAATACTTTTTCTGTAGGATTTTCAGTATTAGACACAATCGATACGTTGTTTTGCTCTTGTAATTCACCAAGACTCTCCATTACGACTTTTGAATTTGATTTCCAATTTCGAATGAAATATCCGACATTGCTATGAATTATTGCCACTTGTCTTGCGAACTCAATTGCGTCACTCTCTGAGTCTGCACAATCGAAAAGATCGTCTACGTAGAGGTGGTGAATAATTGAATCCACAGCTCTAGGAAATTGATTCTTGAATTCTAAAGCATTTTTTTTTTAACATATTGTGCCGTGCTTGGAGAGCATGCTGCACCAAATGTCATAACCTGCATTACATAGATGTCAGGATTTCTGTTAATCTCACCATTGCGCCATATGAACCGTTGTGCATTTTGATATTCTTTACGAATCAAAACCTGATGGAACATTTCTTTGATGTCTCCACAAATGGCAAATTTCTTCATGCGAAAGCCATAAAGCACAGAAAGAAGTAGTGCCGTCAAATCAGGTCCTTTCAGCAGCATCGAATTTAAGGAAACTCCACCTATTTTTGCTGCAGCATCCCAAACCAATCGAGCTTTGCCTGGTTTGTTTTGATTTATTACTGTGAAATTGGGCAGATACCATACATTTCCATTTGCAATCTGAATTTCATCTGCGGACAGTTTTCGGGCATATCCGTTTTCCATCAAGTCATCAATTTGTTTCGTTATGAGTGGGATGTGTTGAGGACCTATCCTTTTTTCGAGACATTGAAGACGTTTATATGCCATTGGAAAACTATTTGGTATTTCCATAATGTCTTCCCTCCAAATCAAACCGGTCTCAAAGCTTTTACCTATACGCTTCGTGGTTGTTTGCATTACAAAATTTGCACGTTTATATTCATATGATATAAACTTTTGTTTGCTTCCAACATTTTCCAGTGAAAAGTAATCAGAAATTATTTTTTGCAGTTTCTCCATTTCATGTTCACAATTGTAGTGTTCGATTTTATGATAACCGAGAGTATTTGTATAAGATGCATCGCCTCCACCGTGAATTACCCAACCTAAACGTGTTTTAGATGCACTAGGCTCACTTGCAGTGCCTTCAATTGTCTCCGTAGTGTTGCAAACGTATCCGTTATTCAGACCGATAAGTATTTTCGGAATTGCGCCGTTATATGTCGAAAATGGTATCGCCTTTAAGTGCTGATAGGAAGCTAGTTCATGTTTTGTGACGTTTTGTACTGGTAACGAAAGGTTATTAACAGTTCTGACATTTAAAAGTTCATACCTTTTTGCATTTTTATTACGGCTTGATATACGAACGCTGACTTGCATTCAGACGTCCACTTCAGACATAGGTTATTGATTTCGCCTTCAAGGCCAAGCTGATCGCAAATACCTCTTTCAAGAAGCGTGACATTTGATCCATCATCTAGGAAAGCAAATGTGTCTCTTGATTTTTCTTTGTTGTGTAACGAGACTGGTAAAATCTTGAAGTAAGTTGTAGCTCCACATGGGCTCGAATGTGCGGTAACGGTCGGGTTTATTTGAAATCTGTGTAGTAGCTTATGGTGCCTGAATTCGCAACCTTGTACAGTGCACTTTGCATCAGAACAACGGAAGTTACCATGCTTAATGAGACACAAACGACAAAGTTTAAACTGGCGCACTTTATCCCAGCGATCAGATAATTTCATCTTGGAAGTTTTGAACTGCTGGAGTTTTCATATCATGGGCATGTTAATTACCAGAAGTTTTATAATACACAATCGATGGATTCGCTTTGGTCACTGCTTCTGCAATATCGAACAACCATTTAGAAAACGCTGATATATCGGCTTCTCTATATGAAACGTGCATGGCCCAATTAAGTTTTGTTTGCGCTGGTAGCTTGTCCACAAGTTCTTGGAGAAATAGTGGGTTATTTCTGTGTGCTTCCAACCCGGAGGCTTCTAGTGTTGAACAGAGATTTCGAACTGAAATAGCATAGCCTACTAGACTGTCTACTTTATCTGCCCTTGGTGGTGCTTCGGATCGAATTTTTTGCAAAAGAGTATTTATAATTATGTCTGGTCGAACAAACATCATCTTAAGTGTTCGAATTACTTCGGGAACATTTTTTGGTAGTAAAAGATGACAGCTTACAGCATCAAAAGCTCTTCCCTTTAGGCTTTTAGCAACCGCAAAAGATTTTCTGGATCGGAATATCCACAAAGTTTTATGCTCTCGATGAAAGAACTGTAGAAAAGAGGCCATTCATCGGGCTTTCCACTAAATATAGGTAAATCTTTGGATAAAGGTTTGCGTGCTGAAAGTTGTATTTTCGATGGTACTGCTTCATCTTCATGTCTGCTCTTCGGAATTGCTCCTGGGTTATATACGTGTTCTGATAGCGTGTAGGTGAGTGATGTGACATATCTTCAATTTGCCGGTAAGAACGATTTGGCAAATTTGAAACCCACTCCCTTGTACGAGAAATAGCTCCACTATGAATACTTTCTGCATCTTCTTCTGACAAAGCTAAGATTGCATACTTTTTTTTAATGGATCGTTCTTCTAAAGCTTATTCCTCCTCCAGGCGTTTTAGCTCTAAATTAATCTTACGCTGCCGGGACGAATTATTGGACAATATTGACCTAGTCTGCGATTTGTGTACATATCGTTCATTCGCTTTTTTATCGTCATTTGCTTTTCCCGTGCATTTGGAACATTTCCATTCATGGTTCTCCACAGAATCGGTTACTCCTGCGCAAGTGAAGTGGTACCAGGTATCACAGTCATCGCATTGGACCACTTCTTCAGTATCTTCCACTTTGCATTGGCCGCAACTATTTGTTTTAACCACTTCCTTTGTGGTGAATGATAAACGCCGAACATAATTAAATTTTATTAATTTTGAAGATTGTTGGAAAAGAAACTATTTTTTTAAAGTATTTTTATTTATTATTTAATTTTATTTAAACTTCAAAATTAATAGTTTTCACAATAAGAATTTTTTTTCCAATTGAAGTTTTGAAAATAAAAGTTTTAATATTTTGAACAATTTTTTTTCTAAAGCTATTAAATTTTAATTTTTTATATTGTCTAAAGTAAAATTTGATAAATTAAGTAAAGTAAAGTTGAGAAAGATAAATGAAATATGTATATATTTCCAACATAATATATTATATTATATATTTATTTTTAACCCAATCATTAATAATGCCTCCAAAAAAACTAAGTGGAAAAAGGAAAGCAAATCAGGAAAAGCAAATAGAAAAATGTCAGAACATTTCTTGTTTTTTTAAATCTTCAAATGTTTGTCTTCAAAGTGAAGACTTAGAATCGGAAAATGAGCTCCACCATATTGAGACAGAGTCTACCTGCACAAGTTCAGATCTGATAAGTTCATCCAAATCATTGGACGTTGATGAATACTGTTCCAACCTAAATTCTAATTTTGAATCAGAACATAATTTGCCTGACACTGATAACTCATTTGACATAAATTCCGAAGATAACTCTTTAGATGATGTTTCAAGTACCCAAGACTATTTGTCCGATCTTGGGAATTGGCCGCAAAATATTAGCCCAAATATCGACTTACTATTAAGACGTGGACCAGAGCAAATAATTAATTTTACTTTTCCATTGACTGTTCAAGAAAAGGAAGGAAGAAGTCGGAAGTTTTGTTCTACAAACTATTATCGAATACTAACTAACGGTGGAAAGATTAAACGAAATTGGTTGGTTTATTCAAAATCTAATGATGCTGTTTTCTATTTTCCATGCAGGCTTTTTTATAAGAAAAAGATTGCCCTAACTGTTGATGGATTCAATGATTGGAAAAATGTGTCGCCCAGATTTAAAGAGCATAAAAACAATGGAACCCATAAAATGTATCTCAACATGGAATGACTTGGTCAGATGATTGAATGAAGGAAAAACTATCGATTCAGTAAATAAAAAACTCATGACTGAAAATACGTTGGCGAAATGTGTTGGAGAGGTTATTTGAGATTACTAAGTTACACGGGTCACAGAGCCCTGCTTTGAGAGGAACTTCCGATAAGTTATATGAAGATAACAATGGAAATTTCTTGAAAATTGTGGAGTTTATAGCTAAATTCGGCCCAATATTGAAAGAACACGTACGTCAAATAAAAAATAAAGAATTACACGTACATTATTTGGGCAAACGAATTCAAAATGAAATGATTTCGTTCTTAAATTCTGCAGTCAAAGAGAAAATTACAAAATTAATAAAACTGAATAAATATTATTCAATAACTGTTGATTGTACTCCAGATGTTTCCCATACTGAGCAAATGCCATTAATTGTCCGAGTGGTCTGTCCACGTAGTGATGAAAAACATATCGAGGTGTATGAGCATTCCTTAAGCTTTATTGAAATTGATAATAGCTCTGGAGCTGGAATTACAGATAAGATTATAGAAGTGTTAGAGTCGCATAACTTGTCAGTGGCCGATATGAGAGGTCAAAGTTATGATAACGGCTCCAGTATGCGCGGACGACATAGTGGTGTCCAAAGTAGAATTCTTAAAATAAACCAAAGACCCTTTTTTGTTCCTTGCAGTGCACATGCACTAAATTTAGTGGTAAATAATTCTGCGAGCTGTTGTATTGAAGTTATAACTTTTTTTGATATCATTCAGCATTTGTATGTTTTTTTCTCATCGTCAACTCAACGCTGGGATTTATTAAAAAAAACATATCACTGGTTTTACTTTGAAATGACTAATGATACTAGATGGGCCAGTCGAATTGATGCTTTGAAGCCCCTACGATATCACCTTAAAGAAGTTATTGCTGCTCTGTATGACTGTATGAACGAGGATGTGCAACCTAATATTACCACAGTCACAGCAGCGAGAAACAAGTCAGAGGCCGCAGCTATATTGCAAAAAATTTAATATACATTTATCTGATCTTTAATTGTATGGTACGATATTTTATTTGAAATAAATATAACTAGCAAAGCATTTCAGGCAGTTAGTTTAAACCTGAGCCAAGCAGTAACGTTGTTATCAAAGAGTATGGTGTTCCTTGAAGATTATAGAACGGATTCAAAATTTGCTTATGTTTTGGAGGAGACTAAAATAATTGCAATTAATTTAGATATTGATGTCAATTTGAATGCGCATGAGTCCGGCGTCAAAGAAGACAATATGAACAACGTGATGAAGTGTTCGATGATCCTATGCAAAACTTTAAAGTAAATTTCTTTAACAATATCTTGGACAACGCGATACAATCACAACGTGATCGCTTTCAACTAATTCAGGAACATAACAAGAAATTCGAATTACTGTATAGCTTTGCCAATATCACCAATATAACGGATGATGACATACGGAACTATTGTATGGATTTAGAACGTCTCCTAACTGACGGTGATCTGAAGGATATTTCCGGCTTGGATTTGTTTGACGAATTAAAATACCTCAAAAATCATCTGTCCATAGATTTCTGTGATTCTCCTACTGAAATTACAAACTATTTGCTAGTTACCAATTTAACAACCGCTTTGCCAAATATATATGTTGTATTACGAATCATAATTACATTGCCAATAACTGCAGCGAGTGCTTTTCTAAGCTTAAATTAATAATAACTTATTTGTATGGATTTAGAACGTCTCCTAACTGACGGTGATCTGAAGGATATTTCCGGCTTGGATTTGTTTGACCAATTAAAATACCTCAAAAATCATCTGTCCATAGATTTCTGTGATTCTCCTACTGAAGCCAAATATATATGTTGTATTACGAATCATAATTACATTGCCAATAACTGCAGCGAGTGCTTTTCTAAGCTTAAATTAATAATAACTTATTTGCGCTCTACAATGCTCCAATATCGCCTTGATGGTTTAGCTACCCTTTCCATCGAACGTGATATTGTAAGTAAATTGGATGATCTTATCAACAATTTTGCAGCCATCAAAGCTCGGAAAAAAGTTTTTATGTAAGTAAAAATAAAATTATTTAAAAAAAAAAATTTTTTTTTCGCTTTTTTCGTAGATAAAAATGTCCACAAACATTATACAGAGTGCATCATTTAGTTAGTCAGTAATTACCTTATTCCTTATTTTGGTATAAAAAAATTTTATATATATATTAAAGTGGTTGAAATTTGGTTGTTCTCCCTAACCCAAATAAGGAAATATTTTGATCAATGAATATGACTGGTCAAACAATCTGACGTAATGTTTAACAAAATGAAAAAAAGAAAAAACAAAAAATGTTTATGTTGCATTTAAGTTTTATATATTAAAATAAAAATATTTTTTTAACAATTCATGATTTAGGTTAAACAAAATAAAGTTTTTAGCTATTCTTTTTTTTCTGGTTACAAAATATTTGGCGCGATTTATACCCTTGGCTTAGGGCGCCACAAATGCTCGGGCCGGCACTGGTTGACCTTGTGAAAATACAGGAACTTTTAAATTTATGCCGTAAACTTGCAACGACTGACCTTAAGCTTTATTAATAGTCATTGCAAAAGGCAAACGAACGGGGAGCTGTAATCGTTGATCTTCAAATGGCATATCAGTAGGAACCATTGGAGTGCGTGCTATTAAAACGTCTCCGTCTTTGAATTTCCCTTTTAAAACTGTTGCTTCAATTACATAATTCATTATTTTTTGACTGCAAGTCTTGTTCCGTTGCATAATTTTGATGGACTTATGTATATAACGAAGCATAATGATTGGAGATCCAATTTTTAATTGTACATTATGTAATGGCATTCCAGGCAAATCAAGAGAATTCAAAAATTCAGTTGGATAATGTACTACGTCTTCTTTATTCTCCACAGTATCAACAGATTTACTGTGAGCGTCAAAAAAAGTAAACGCCAATTTTTAATCTTTAAAATATCTTAACACAAAGTTATTGTTAACTTATGAAAAAGTAATATAACAGAGTTAAGTACTGTACCTTTAAGAGATTGACTGATACAAAACATGAAAAAAGTGGAAAAACCTAAACTTTTTGGGATAAATTTGTACTGATCACGTGTTTCACTTTAGTTTTTCATTTTTCAATAAAAATTTTTCATTTTTCAATTTTCATATTTATTTTTTAATTTTTTTTTTAATAATTTTTTTTCATTTTTTTTAGTTTTCATATTTCATTATTCATTTTTCTTTTTGCATTAGGGATTATATTTTTTCTTTTATATTGGCGATTTTTTTTATTATGCTACTAACATAGTTCATCGTAGTTTTGTTATGATTTCATAATTTTTTCAGGCTTTTTTTTGAACTGCGAATGTTGTTGTACAACAATTATGTTCAACCACTAAAATATTACCAAAACACTGGGACAGACGGACATCGCTATATCGAATCGAGCTGTGATATGGATCAAAAATATTTATAATTTACGGGGTCGGAAATTAGTTTTTCGGTCCGTTACAAACGGAATGACAAACCTATATATATACCCTCTGCCACTGTGGTGTGGAGTGTATAAAATTAAAAACATTCATCTTATAGTAACCAAAATTTGAAGCTATGAAGAATGGAGCCACCTACGGCTGCTCGCCACCATGGTTAGGTTAGGTTAGGTTAGGTTGAAAGTGGCTGCTAAACCAAAGGAAAAGCACACTTAGACTCTGGGGTCCATTGTGATACCACGGGACGGATAGGTGTTCCCCTCAGTCCCCACCGCAGAACCAGTTTGAGCTCCTGATGAAGCCGCTGATATGTGAAATGTCCACATTTGAGAGATCAGAGAGATCGTGAAGAAACGGCGATCCCAATGTTCGAAGTCTCGTTCTGGAGAGCGCCGGGCAATAGCAAAGGAAGTGTTCTATGCACTCCACCTCCTCCAAGTCCATGCAGCTATGGCAGAAGTCATTTGACGAGGCCCTGAGGCGTTCAGCGTGTCTCCCTATGAGGCAGTGCCCAGTGATAACAGCAACTACTGTTGAAATCTCCCCACGGGGAAGTGATAGTAGCGCGCTAGTGCGCTTATGATTTAGAGCCGGCCACATCTGTCTCGTGATCCTGCACGTTGCTCCATTAGCCCATCTGTTGTCGGTTATGCCGGCGATGTGAAGCCGAAGTTCCAGCTTGCAAGATTCTAGGGGTATACCAACACATTCCAAGTCCGCTGGAACCCGTAAGGTAGTGCCCTGTCTTGCCAACTCGTCAGCTTTACAGTTTCCCGGTATATTCCTGTGCCCTGGGACCCATATGAGTCTGATGTCGAACTGCTTGGCCATTTCATTTAAAGACGTTCTTGTTTTCAGGAACATTGACTCCAAGGATTTTACCGCGGCCTGACTATCAGAGTAGATGTTGACTGCGGTTGTAGACAGTATATTCCGACCCAACCAGTCAGCAACTTCCTTTATTGCCAGTACCTCTGCCTGATAAACACTGCAGTGGTCTGGCAACCTGCGAGCCAGATTTAGTCCAAGCTCCTTTGAATAGACTCCGAAACCAACTTGACCACACAATTTCGATCCGTCAGTATAGAAATATATCGAACGCCTGCTACCTGGAATCCTCCCTGACCAGGATTCCCTGGTCGGTATCAGAGTTTTGTACTGTTGTTCGAATACACTCCTCGGAGTAATGTAATCGACGTTCAATTGTAAGTTCCTGTTATTCAGGATCACTCCATGGCCACAATTATGACCACGCCATTGTATTGTGGCCGATGAGGCCGCCGACTGCTTTCCTAATATGTCCAACGGTATAAGGTGTAAGAGGATGTTCAAGGCATCCGTACGTGTAGTACGAAGGGCACCAGTGATGGAAGCCATTCTCTGTACCCTTGCAAGAAGGTTGGTATTAGAGGCCTTCTCTAGAGCAGGCCACCAGACGATGACCCCGTACAGAAGTATTGGGCGAACCACTGCTGTGTAGATCCAGTAAGCAATTTTCGGGCTGAAGCCCCACCGCTTACCAATGGCCTTTTTGCAGGAGTATAAAGCTATAGTCGCCTTCTTCGCCCTTTCCTCCAAGTTCCGTCTGAAGTTCAGCTTCCTATCCAGGAATACGCCAAGATACATGGCTCCATCAGAGAAGGCGATATCAGCACCATAAAAGAAATAGGGTCGAAGGTAGGTATCTTATACTTCCTCGTGAAAAGAACAAGTTCCGTTTTGGTCGGATTTACCCCCAGACCGCAACTACTTGCCCAGCTAGATAGCATAGTGAGAGCCCTCTGTAGAATGTCTCTAAGTGTGGATAGAAACTTCCCATTTACGGCTATGGCCACGTCATCAGCATAGGTGACCACGTTGCAGCCTTGTCTCTCCAACGAAAGTAGGATTGAGTTCAGCGCTAAGTTCCATAGAAGTGGTGACAGAATGCCTCCTTGTGGCGTTTCCCTGTTCACGAATCGGGATATTAGAGTCCTTCCCAATTTAGACGTTATCCGCCTGTTGGCAAACAGATTTCCAATCAGTGAGATGATCACGGAGTTCACTCCTAGATTAGATAGTGCCGCTAATATCGAGTCCGGTGTGACATTGTTAAAAGCCCCTTCTATATCCAAAAAGGCTGTCATGGTGTATTCTCCTACCGAGAGCGATTTCTCGATGGTACTCACAAGCTCGTGAAGAGCTGTTTCGGTTGACCTTCCCTTGCTGTAAGCGTGTTGTCGCGCCGACAGCAGTTTAGGATCAATAACTCTTCGTAAGTAAGAATCTATCATACGCTCCATTGTCTTCAATAAGATCTATGATAGACTTATTGGTCTGAAGTCTTTTGGGACAGTGTGTGAACTTTTTCCAGCTTTTGGAATGAACACCACTTTCGTCTCCCTCCACTTCAGGGGTATATAAACTAAGTTGATACAGCGAGTGAAAAGCCTACATAGCCAAGGGGAAATATAGTCCGACACGTGCTGGAATGATACTGTCTGGTCCTGGAGATTTGTAAGGTTTGAAGCTTCTAATCGCCCAGTTCAGTGTTGGTAAGTTGACTATCCTCGAAGCAATATCCGACACACTAGCGTCTGAGTATTCTGACGCCTGAAGCGACGTAGGGGAGTTGCCCGGCAAATGGGTATCCAGTAGCAGGCTAACTGATTCCCCATTAGAGGTAGTCCACACCCCCAATGGATCTTTTAGATAACCTGATGTGTGAGGGGTAGAAGCCACAACCTTTCGCAACCTGGATGCTTTGGAAACGTCTTCTATATTATCACAGAATTTTTTCCATGAATCACATTTTAACTAATCTTCTTGTAGATCCTAAGCTGCAGCTTGTAGGCCAACCAATCCTCGTCCGCTCTTGAAGACTTTGCCTCCTGAGTTTCCTGCAGGAGTCTCTGCCCTATTTTAGCTCGCTATACCACCATGGTGGTGTCTTCTTGCTCTTTGGCCTTGCCGCGGGGCAAGAAGCATCTTCAGATTTGTTAAAAACCGTCGTAATATGATCCACTAGACCATCTATGTCCTCGGAATTACGCGGTTCGGGTAAGGGTATTGTCGCCAATAACATACTTAACCCAATTTGTCCTCTTCAGATTTCTGGGGACACTTTCCACCGGGTCTTTTTCTCTAAGCAAAAATTCAATGTGTCGATGGTCAGAAAAGGAGTGGTCATCCAACACCCTCCAACAATCAATTTTATCAAATAATGTGTCCGATATGTTGAAGCCACTTCAACAAAATGTTATTTAATTCTTTTAAACCTCTCGTTAAAACCTAATTGAATTTCTCATTTATTTATTTTCCTTGTTTTTGTTATTATAACTTCATTGCATTTAAAACTCAGTATAAGTTAGTTAAGTTCTCTCTCTAACGAAAATAATATAGTTTTGTAGTTTTCGTAATTTACTCATTGATTGAATTTGCGTTTTTCATCCTACAAGGGTTTTAAGTTTTCTATTAAGTCTTTTTAAAATCAGTATTAATAAACCATAGCAAGAAACTACTTGTTAACTTAAACAAAGTAATTGCGTTTATTTTATTCAAAAAAAAAACAAAAGATATTGGCAAAGGAGGTACCTGCGCCAACATATGGTCCTTCGACAAGTCTTAGAGTAGACTAGGACTAGATTGAACTTGTGGTAAAAGGTCCACTAGTTACCTGAGGCAGTTGTTTTTAATCAAGCAACTCCAACAGCAAGTAGCAGACAAGAGGTCTGCAACACAACGTGTCGTCATCGAGCATCCCGTGCTAGAGAAGAAGGCACAATCAAAGGCTACATAAGTACATCCAAGGAAAATATAGTTTTAAACGTGAAGGAAGATATCCAATTTAATACGGAGGTCCCCAAGGCAAAATATCAAAGCACACAACTCACAAAAGGAAATTTAGACTGGGTATGTATAGTATGAAATGTATAATTTTGCGATTTTTTCTATATTTTTCTATCAAAACCGTGTTATAAATTAAAAATATACAAGAAAAAACACCACAATCATATCCAACAAAAAAAAATTTTTTTTTATAACCTCAAAATATAATCAAATATTGCAACTACCATCCCAGTTATAAAATTACCCGATACTACCAACATTGATATAAAGTACCATCTCTAGTAAATAGACAGAAAAACAACCGTTTCTTTTTTTTCTGGTATGCGCTTTAACACACAAATCTATTTGTCATACTCTTCATATAATGTACCGGTAAGTGTTTCATTCCACTTATTTGCAATAACTTCAATATTCGAAGTAGTCATTAAAAAAAAAAAAAAGTGGTCAGTGTTCAGTGCAAATTAAAACAAAGAACGGAAAACCATAAATATATGTAAATACATCGGTACATATAAAAATAAGGAATAAAATCAGAATTATATTTATATATGTACACTTTAGAAAAATAGTTACAAAATTGGAAAAAATAAAAATTGATTAACTGGCAGAAGTTTCCATACACAGCATCATAAACTACAACGATGAGTGAGGAAGTATATATGTATGTACATATATACGTAAATTTATTGGAAATTTGTTGAATTTTTGTTTTTATTTGGAAAGCTTATGTATAAATAAAGAGTGGTGCGAACTTATAAAAAAATTTTTTTTTTTTGGAAAATAAATTGCGTTGTCAACGAAACCTTATTTTGGAGAAAATAGTGTGTCGCGGTTGGGAAAATTTTTTGATTAGAGTGGTGCAAACATTTTAACTTTTTTTGTTGGAGAAAAGACTGTAACAATAGGAGATACAATATTATAAATTTTTATACCCTCCACTCCAGTGTGCAGAGGGTATATATAAGTTTGTCATTCCGTTTGTAATAATTAGAAAAAAAAATCTGGACCCCATAAAATATATATATTTGTGATCCTTATAACAAGCGAAGTTGATATAGCGATGTCCGTCTGTCCGTCTGTGGAAATCACGATGACGGCTTCAATCGTGTAACTAGGTTGCTCGTTGGTATAAAAAATCATTCACTAACATCCTGAAAAGTTTGCTATTTAAAATCGTCCAAATCGGTTTATCTGGTCCCGAGAATTGAACGATGGAGTAAAAAAAGTCTTGAAAAATATGATTTGACTATGTTGTTCTTGTCACGATAACGTTCTCAATAGGACAGCTAGGGCGCTTGTTGTTAGTGAGAATGATACACCAACATCATGAGAAGGTTTCTGTTTTTTAAATCGTGACAATAGGTTTCATAGGTGCCGAGAAATCACTGAAAAGTTAAAAAAATATGATGTTTTCCTATATTGTTATTCTAAATTTTGTATTTTGTCACAGCTGTACTTGTTGTTTTTATGGTCGTTATGGTAATAATATAAAAATTCACCAATATCAACATTTTATGGTGTAATATTTAAGTTAGTTAATTAATAAAAGAAACTATATAAAATCAGTATCAATATTCTGCGATTTTTATAAGATCACAAAATATTACAAATTGATACATACATACTGTTGCAAATATCAAAATACTATAAATAATATTCCTATATTCTGTATATGTATATTGATAATAAGCGCATATTAAAAATAATATAAATATAAATTATTTTATTTATACAAAATACTGCAATTTTTAGGGTTGCAAAAAATAGTATGATTTTAAGGGTTCTACTTTTAGTACATACTTGCATTCAAAAGTAGTATCGAAAACATAAAATTCTACCCTGTAAAAAATTGGTGTTTAAAAAAAAATTTTTTTCTCAGGTGATAATAATATAATATAGATGTCAATAATATTTAATTATAATACATTTTTAAAATTTATTATTTAATGTTTGGCGCAGGCAAACGCCATTCCCGGACTACCGAGAATTTAATGCACGAGTTATTCCGCATTAGGAATAATTGCGGAGCTCAGCTCAATCAAAGTGCAATGATTAAGCTCGCCCTGGGAAACATGTGTTCATGCTTCCCTTTGCACAAACGCCATTCCCAACTACCAAAAATTGCAGGCACGAGCTATCCACATCAGGAATAGTCGCGGGCTCAACTCAATCAAAGTGCAATGATTAAGCTTCGCCATGGGAAACATGTATTCATTAATTTCTTAGCACAAACCGAACCTCTTATGGCACATTAAAAATAAACTAATTGAGAAGTACAATTCATCATTACGCTGTATTATAATACTATTTTCTTATTTTACTACTAGCTAGTAAACAAAGTGATCGTATCATTGTAAACGAAATAGAATTGAAATTGTGTGCAGATGTGTTTTACTTAAAAAACTGTTTCCCAGTAAACATTTTATGCAATAAGTGATCATGTGGAGTCTTTTTTGACTCCTCTGTGCTATAAAACAGTCATAAATGCGCTCTTTTGCTGATCACAAAATATTCTTTTGTTGGGAGGAAATATTACCTTACCCCCGACTCTTCTTGAGAACCTTCTTTATCCAATTTTCTGATTAATGTCGACTTATTTTTGAGTCATATTTAATGTCGTTTTTCTATAAATCACTTTTTAAGCGTAAGCAAAAATCATTTCTTAGTCTTTTTCTAATACCGCATGTGATTAATCAGTTTTTAATCATCAAAAGTGCTCGAAGAAGACACAGTAAGATGATTTTTGTTAAAACAATCTTCGAAATGATTACTGGGATATCGTATATTTTTGTTTACACACACATATACATAATGGCACCAGTAAGCCGAACTCTCTCATGAAAAACATAGACGACAGCGGCTACACGACTACAGCCTGTCATAAATAAAATACACACGTTTATATGCAAACGATTATTTTGACACCAACACAGCTACACGACTACATCACCACTTTTGCTGCTGTAGTCAACTTAGGCTAATTTCTATTTTTGTTGGCTGCAAAATAAAAATAGTGTTGACAATATAACAAAATATGTAAAAGATATTAGTGCTATGAAATATTTTATTTTGTTGAAAAAATTAATCGCAAAATGAAATGCTATAATAATTCTATTAATAAGTAAATTTATTTATTTATTTTTACGTTATAATAATGCAATATAAATAAGTAATATACTTAAGACAATTTTATATAGAATCATACATGTTTTTCTATTTTAATAAAGTAAAAAAAAAAATATAATTGGCACTACTGAAATAAAATGATTTTGTATAAAAACAGCTGTTTATATTGTTGTTATATGTTGCTGTCGTTTTCAAAAAAATTAAGTAGTTGACTACACGACTACAGTTGCAGCCAGCAGCATTTGTATCCGTGTGTTTGTGTAGCCTCTATCGTCTATGTGTTTCGTGCATAAGTAACAATTTCATTTAGTCTTATGAAAGCTTTTGAACAAAGCAGATATACGTCGCATTGTTTTGTGAAATCTTACATTGTTTTTTAATAGGTACCAGTGATGCCAGGAGATTTTTACAGAAATCTCTACGCTAATGAAAAAAAATCCCTTTTTTCCCTACACCCACTTTTTTTCTCTCTACATTTTTCCCTACACTACTTTTTTCAATTTTTCAAAAAAAAAAATTATTTTTAATTTGTTAATTTTCAATTTCAATAATGCAAAAATAACATAAAAACTAAAAAATATCATAAAAAAATAAGAATGTCATTAGAATTACATAAAAACAACATAAAAAACCAACGGATATTATAAAAAAAATATTTATTTATTTATTTATTTATATTAATTACAATACAAAGTAAATTTGTATTCTAATTTGGGTCCAGGGATAAGCCGGGTGACAAAGACCATTTGGCTGATTTTTGCAGCGACAGACCAAAGCCTCTGGTAGGAATCGAACCCACGACCCCCGCATGATAGGCGAGCACGCTACCTACTCACCTACCGGGGCGCTTGATATAAAAAAAATATTTTTACTATTCTGTATAATTCATCTTTTATATGGGTAGATGTGCATTTAAGATCTTTTATATGGCTAGATGTGCATTTAAAATTTAAACAATTAATTAAAATTGCTTGCAAATGGGATCTTATAACGCAAACAGAATTTTGGTTGTTCGTTTTAAAAGATATTTTTTTTTAAGACATTGGTTATTAGCATGTATACTTAGATCTGATTTATCTCAATTTAATATTTTTCACAAGCCTTGCATCTGTATTTAAAGTCGTCATCTTTGACCTGTAGTATGTGCACACATATGTGTAGCACCATAAGAATACTAATCCATGTTGTCCCACTATACGGGATCTTACTGTATAAGAATACAAATCCATGTTGTCACACTATACGGGATTTCACTGTTAATAAGAACAATTGAATACAAATAATTTGTCAATATTGGGTAGTCAGCAATAATGATCACCAGCTGACCCATTTATGAATTTTGCTTTGTATTGTGTATCAAAGACACCAGTAGCCACCCAGTTGAATTGAAAAGGTTATTTGAGATCTTATGAAAACACTATACCGTCAATGCAACCAAAATGCATTATACAAGTGAATGACTTGTATGACGTAGAAAGTGAGACACTATGGATTTGGTAATTATTAAGTTATGAATAATTAAGTTATGGTTAATTAAGTTACTAGATTATAAGTATGAATCTCATAAGTTGTATAAATAGTAAGGAAATTTGAAAAATAAAGTTTAATTCAAAATCAGAACTTAAAGGAGTAACTCGCTTTTTAATTTATAGAGCGGCCTCATAAATACATTCGCTATAGTAAAAAGCGATATCCTTATAAAAGACCATCATATGGCGATCCTGCCCAGTTCCTGTAGTGCAAAAAAATTAAAATTGCACCAGAAGAGATCCTTGGTCTGATCTTTGTATTGGCACTTAACCCACGCCAGGGGTTAGAAGGGCAGTCTGGCCAAAAGACTAGCCGGAAACATACACCAGATGAGGCATCAAACACCAAGCAACAGATGAAACACCAGCAAACACCAGCAAAACACCAACAAGAAGAGGAAAAGTAAACCAAAGAACAGTGTGCTCCTAGGTGAGCAACTGACAGAACAGAGGCGGTTGTTCGCCCATGTTCAAATATAAATAAATAAAAATTTGATTCTCTGAAATTTTCATGGGAAAACCTGAGGTTATTAAGGGCCCACAACGTCTCACAGTTGAGGAGTATTTAAAAAGGGTAAAACCTGCAAAGCAGGAAGCACCCGTAGTGGTACCCAAGGTTAGGCCACCAAAAAGAAGAGGAGGCTTTTTGGTCAAGAAAAGGAGGGAATTGTCAAACCTGAAGAAGATTGTCAACGCTTCACCACCTCCCACCTGGGAAGCAGCCAGCAACTACTGGCGAAGAATAGATGAAATAGAGCAAGTGATAAAAGCTCATGGTAGGTTTCAGGAACAGATTAGCATTTCTGTAATGACCATACGTGAACGCATACAGCGATATTTTGATGAATATATCGGCTGGTTTGTTCTGGCAATAGTATTTCTGCCAAACCTTGTATTTGTTTTTTACAAAATTTTTGAAGGTATAGTGAAGATTTTGGAAGTAGGATTTAGGGAAAAGTCTGTTGTAGAACAGTAACTGGTGAATATTATTTTTGAAAAGAAGGGAAAGTAATTTTTCGTAATGCCTAGAAAGTTGAGAAGAGATAGATCAAAGAATAAAATTGTTTGGGATCCTGAGGAAATTTTGGAAATTGAAAAGCCTTACAATCCTGAGGAAAGACCCGAATGGTTAATAAAGCTAAGAAAGGATATAGGTTTTGTTGAACGTGAAGGTACAATTAACGACGTGGAAATTGAAACTGTTCTAATGATTAGAAAGTTTGCAAAAGATTAACAGCTGTCGGAAACCTACTTGAAAGTGTAAGAATATAGTGTCCATATCCCAAATGGAACATATAAAACAGCTCGAGCAAATAAATATAAATGCGAAAAAGTCATTAAACAAACCATACACATTAGACACGGTAAGGGAGAAGAAAGAGGAAATCCAAAATTTGGAAAAAAAAAATTGGGGATCTGCCTATCGAACTCCATATTAAAAGAAGGAGAGCAGACGGAAATATTGGAACAGTTTAAAAAATTAAAATCGGAAACAATAAATACTTTAGAGCAACACTTTAAGAAACGGGCAGATTCAGAGAAAAAACAAGCGATCATAATGGAGCCTTTAGACATTTCGGAATTGTCAGTAGTTGGAAAACTAATTCCTGTTTTTACTGGAAAAAAGGGTGAACTGAACAATTTCATTACGAATCTTGAGCTCGTAAGTGAAACAATACCGGCGGCTAAACAAAATGCTTTGTTCAATTTCGTGCTTAAGACACGTTTGGACACAAAGGTACAGAACATGGTGAAACAGGAAACTGTCCCCACCACTGTTACACAACTTGTACAAGCATTAAGGAAGTCCTACAAACCAACAGCAACTTCAAATAACCTATTGGGTAGAATAACAACATTAACCCAAAAGGGCGACTCGGTACGTAATTTTGCTGAAAAAATTCAGGAATTGATCGCGGAACTGAACGACGTTCAAATTCTTGAAGTTGGAGAAAATGATAGGAACTCAATAGTTAGAACAAATAATATTTTGGCATTTAAAACTTTCAAAAATGGCATAAGGGATCAGCAAATAGTGTCAACTGTAGGTGCTAGTAGAGTTTCAACTCTTACCGAAGCACTTGCAATCGCCGAGGAATCCGAGAATGGCCTTAAACCAAAGCAAATATTATATATGACGAATGGGCAACAAAAACAGAATAATTGCTATAACTGTGGCAGAAGCCACATGAAGAACAAATGTCCAGCTTACGGTTTAAACTGTAGAAAATGTGACAAGATTGGTCATTTTGCACAAGTGTGTCGTTCAAGGAACAACAACAACAATGCAAATAACAGAAATACGAACAGCAATATTAACGGACATAACAACAACAACAGAAATAACAACAACAGAAGATATAATGGCAATAATAACAACCGAAATAACAATAATAGCCGTGGTAGAAATAATAATAACTATAATGGAAACAACAGAAGACATAATGTAAACCAAGTACAGTACCAGGGAAACTCCCAGAAGCCGGAGATCGCTCAACAGGAATCTCCGGAGAACGTCCAATAAAAAATATGAAAATATATAGTAACGGGTGATTTTTTAAGAGCTTGATAACTTTTTTTTAAAAAAAAACGCATAAAATTTGCAAAATCTCATCGGTTCTTTATTTGAAACGTTAGATTGGTCCATGACATTTACTTTTTGAAGATAATTTCATTTAAATGTTGACCGCGGCTGCGTCTTAGGTGGTCCATTCGGAAAGTCCAATTTTGGGCAACTTTTTCGAGCATTTCGGCCGGAATAGCCCGAATTTCTTCGGAAATGTTGTCTTCCAAAGCTGGAATAGTTGCTGGCTTATTTCTGTAGACTTTAGACTTGACGTAGCCCCACAAAAAATAGTCTAAAGGCGTCAAATCGCATGATCTTGGTGGCCAACTTACCGGTCCATTTCTTGAGATGAATTGTTCTCCGAAGTTTTCCCTCAAAATGGCCATAGAATCGCGAGCTGTGTGGCATGTAGCGCCATCTTGTTGAAACCACATGTCAACCAAGTTCAGTTCTTCCATTTTTGGCAACAAAAAGTTTGTTAGCATCGAACGATAGCGATCGCCATTCACCGTAACGTTGCGTCCAACAGCATCTTTGAAAAAATACGGTCCAATGATTCCACCAGCGTACAAACCACACCAAACAGTGCATTTTTCGGGATGCATGGGCAGTTCTTGAACGGCTTCTGGTTGCTCTTCACTCCAAATACGGCAATTTTGCTTATTTACGAAGCCATTCAACCAGAAATGAGCCTCATCGCTGAACAAAATTTGTCGATAAAAAAGCGGATTTTCTGCCAACTTTTCTAGGGCCCATTCACTGAAAATTAGACGTTGTGGCAGATCGTTCGGCTTCAGTTCTTGCACGAGCTGTATTTTATACGGTTTTACACCAAGATCTTTGCGTAAAATCTTCCATGTGGTCGAATAACACAAACCCAATTGCTGCGAACGGCGACGAATCGACATTTCACGGTCTTCAGTAACACTCTCAGAAACAGACGCAATATTCTCTTCTGTACGCACTGTACGCATTCGTGTGGTTGGTTTAATGTCCAATAAAGTAAACTGAGTGCGAAACTTGGTCACAATCGCATTAATTGTTTGCTCACTTGGTCGATTATGTAGACCATAAATCGGACGTAAAGCGCGAAACACATTTCGAACCGAACACTGATTTTGGTAATAAAATTCAATGATTTGCAAGCGTTGCTCGTTAGTAAGTCTATTCATGATGAAATGTCAAAGCATACTGAGCATCTTTCTCTTTGACACCATGTCTGAAATCCCACGTGATCTGTCAAATACTAATGCATGAAAATCCTAACCTCAAAAAAATCACCCGTTATATCCTCCAATCTACGAAATTACATTAAAATTAAAATTATAAATGTAGACTATATGGTCACATTTCTGATAGACACAGGGGCGGATATATCTTTGTGCAAGGAGGGCTGTGTATTTTGTCATGATATGGATTCAAACGATATATGCAGTTTAAGTGGTATATCGGATGGACAAGTAAAATCACTCGGTTCAACTATTGCGAAAATGAACTTTGAAAATAATATTATAGAACAGAAAGTACAAGTGGTGGAAAATGATTTTCCTATAGGTACAGATGGCATTCTAGGTAGGGATTTTCTATCGAAATTCAAATGTAAAATAGATTATGATAAATATGTGTTGACCTTCAAACTAGATGAACAAAATATAGTAATTCCAATATACGATGACGCATTCATCACGAACTATTAACCATACCACCTAGAGGTGAAATGGTGATGCCTTTTAAAATAAATCTGGAAGAAGAAAGCGTGATTTTGAATAGGGAAATACTAGAAGGCGTATATTTGGCAAACGCATAATACCAAAAGAAGGCATTCAACACATAAAACTTCTAAATGTAACTGGGAAAACTACAATAGTGAAGAATATCAAGATAGAAACAGCTCCATTAAAAAATTATACAGTATGTTCAATAGACCAAGATAAGAATAAGTTTTCTGAGAATGGATTTAGTAAATTATTGAAGAATTTTAAGTTGGATGAAATAAGTGGAAAAGAAGGTAACGAACTTATAAAAATATTGCGGAAATACCAGAATATATTCCATATTGAGGGCGAAGATATAACCACAAATAATTTCTATAAACAGTCAATTGAATTAAACGACCAAAAACCAGTTTATATAAAAAACTATCGCTTACCGCATGCACAAACTGATGAAATAAATGCACAGGTGCAAGATTTGTTGAGGAAAAATATAATAGAACCCTCTATAAGCCCATATAATGCTCCCTTATTATTGGCACCGAAAAAGGGACAAACTGATCTAAAAAAAATGGAGATTGGTGGTTGATTTTAGAAAATTAAACGACAAGGTCATTAATGATAAATTTCCATTAACAAGATTGGAAGACGTTTTGGATAAATTAGGTAGAGCAAAATATTTTTCAACATTGGATATGACCAGTTCATTCCATCAAATTGAACTAGACGAACAATCACGTCCTTACAATCACTACCAATATACAAGATTGCCTTTTGGATTAAAAATATCATCTAACAGTTTTCAACGCATGTTGACAATAGCTTTGTCAAGTTTGTCAACTGAAGCTTTTCTATACGTTGATGACATAATAGTATTCGGATGCAGTCTGAAACATCACAATGCCAATTTGAATATGGTTCTCGACAGATTAATGAAGTACAACCTAAAACTTAATGCTAACAAATGTTGTTTTCTAAAACCTGAAGAAGTATATCTAGGTCATTTGATAACACCAAATGGCATTAAACCAGATCCATCAAAGTATGAAGCAATACAAAAATATCCAGTGCCTAAAAACACCGATGATGTGCGAAGATTTGTAGCACATTCTGTAATTACTATAGACGCTTTATAGAAAATTTTGCAGTCACTGCAAGTTGTTTGAATGCATTATTAAAGAAAAACACAAAATTTGAATGGACAGACGAACATCAAACTGCTTTTGAAAAACTCATACAAGCATTAATGAATCCACCTGTCTTGCAATATCCAGACTTGGAAAAACCATTCATTTTGACTACAGATGCATCAGATGTTGCGTTAGGAGCTATATTATCGCAGGAGGAAAGTGGCGATGAAAGACCAATATCTTTTGCGAGCAAAGCACTAAATAAGCACGAGAAAAACAAATCTGTTATAGAAAAGGAGCTATTAGCCATACACTGGGGAATACAATTTTTCAGACCATATTTATGTTCCATCCTATTAGCTTCTCGTCTCTCAACTAACTTGAGTAAAACCTTTGTTTTCTGTATATCTTTGATGTCTTTTCAGCATCATCGAAAAACGAATCGGACATTTTTCTAAAATCAATTATGGTTAAATTTATAATATTTTAATGTTCTTTTTATTTACAAACTTACTTAATAAAATCGAAGAGATCTACAAAGATGGCGTACTTATGTATTAAAAAAATGCACAAAACAAGTAAACTGCACAAAAAAGATTTTTTACTTGTCATTGTTATTAAAGAAGCCACTTTTTTACTTTCTCTATATTATAGAGTTATTACCAGATTTAAAAAATATATATTTTTAATTTTAAAATTTAAAATTGAAATATATATAATATTAAGTTGTTAAAAAAAAATTTGCAAAAACTCCCTACAATTCGACAAAAATAAGAAATCTTTTGCATTAAACACATAGACGCAAATTCATTTCTCGATGCATTACAAATGGAATGACAAACTGATGTAATCAGATCTGAAAAATAAAACTGATTAACGCTAGTACTTTTAAAAAATAGACATGGACAAGTATTCCAAAAAAGATCCGAAATTAAAAATTATATTTTGTTTACTATCTTCTATTTACTTTAAAATTGTTAAACGTAAATGCTGAAAATTCAGAGTATTTGTTGTAATAATTTAGTAATAAGTTGATCAAATTGTTAACATTTTCAAATATTTTATTTATATTTGTTACAAATAGTGCAAGAAAACCTAGGTGGAGGGTATCAAAGATTCGGCATAGCCGAATTTAACACTCTTACTTGTTTTTTGTAGAATTTATAACACACAGCATAGAACAAAATGTATCCATTTTTCGTGATGAAAAGTTGGTAACAAAAATTCTTCTGGACTTTAAACATACAAATTTGTTCTCAAGAAAAATTTTGGACAAACTGGGTTAAAAATTTTTTGAGATTTATTCACAACTATAAAAAGGTTGAGACAATTTTTACAATTGAGTTGAAGAATCAAGGCCAATTACTGTTTTTAAATTTTGGTATAAAATAAGCTGTATTCCACATGAACAAAATACTACCTTAACAGAAGGTTGTTGTTTCTCCAAGAATTTTTTTTAACGCTTTAAATAGAATAAAGGCGTATTCCACGAGAATTTAAAATAATTTTTGGGTTGTTTTTGGCCTATTTTGAGAAGTATTTTCGGTGAAGTCACTTTACACTGCAATGTTTACAAGAAGAAAATGCAAATAAGATATAAAGCAGGTCACCACATATTGTGAAATATTTAATAGAACTCAGGCTGAAGATTTAACCACATCACTCGTTGAAATAAAACAAACGGAAACTTATATGCAAGAAGAGGATAAGGAGCAGGATAAAGATTCCAAAGATGAAATATCTATAAATTGCGAGGATACCAGCGAGCTATATGAAAGAACTAAGGCAAAGATGATGGAAAAAACCAAGGCGTGTTCATCAAGTTCAGCAGCAGCAGAAACAACAATAGTTCATCATTCATCATCTGCGCTTAAATTACTAGCTTGCGATATCCAGGTTTTTGAGGGAGGTTATGCCAAATGGCAGCATTTACAAATCATCCGCACATAGCGCCTGCACAGAAACTGTACAATTTGCGTAGCAAAACATGGGGGGAGGCATACCAAATCGTGAACAGGTTCGATTTGGTAGATGAAAATTTCGCTTTAGCCTGGAATGCTCTAAAAGATCGATATGAAAATACACGAATTCTCGTCCACCAGCAAATGAAAAAACTATTTGGGTTACAAATAACGCAAAACGAATTCCCAAGGTCAATTCGACAGATTCAAAGCACTATCAATGATAGTCTATCGATTTTTCAATCTTACAACATAGACATAGGAAATTGGGATCCTACCTTAACCCATTTATGTTCTTCAAAGCTCCCTGAAGAAACTTTACGTTCATGGGAAGACTCATTAGGTAGCTACAAGAATTTGCCCACATTGCATCAAATCAATTTGTTCCTTGCAAAAAGGACTGAAATTTTAGAAACTATTTCCGACTTACGGAAACCGTCCAGAACGGACCAACAAGTCTTAAAGTGTCAGTCTTTTTTTACCAAATCGGAAATAGACAAGAGCAAATTTACTTGTAAAAAATGTAAGCAGAATCATCCTCTAAGACTCTGCACATATTTCAAGTCTTTATCAGTCAGTGATCGAATAAAGTACGTTTTTGCCAACAAATATTGCGTAAATTGTCTATCGCACAGTCATTTTAAATCTAAATGTCAAAGTACTAATCTTTGTACGAGATGCAATAAAAAGCATCACACCATGCTTCACCTAGACAATAATGAACAGGCGAAATATCCCACATATAAGACGCAATACCAATCTGAGCCACAACATCATTTAACTGATATTGTAGATAAAATTAAGGCTCATTATTCCCGCAGTGCAGGAGCTACTATTTTGCCCACTGCTCTGATTTACTGAATACTTCACGGTTCGAGCTCTTTTAGATGCAGGATCGGAAAAAAGTTTTATTTCAAAACGCATTCAGCAATCTCTTTCATTACCAACGGAAGCCCATAAATCCCAAATTTCTGGTCTTGGTGGGACAGTAGTAGGAAATTCTAAAGGCAAATGCTATGTAACGTTGCGATCAAGAAAATCCGATTTTAAAATTAAAATAGAAGTAATCGTGGTGTCTAAACTATCACATCTTTTACCCTCACGACCAATTAATGTTCGAAATCTAGAAGAAATCAAACATCTGAATTTAGCGGATCCATATTTCTATGAACCAGCGGAAATCGACATGATTATTGGAAGCGACTATTTGCCCTGTATAAATCTCAAAGGAGTCAAATCGAACATATCCAATTGTGTCGAAGCTAGAGAGTCGCAATTCGGTTGGTATTTGTCAGGCCCAGAGCCAAGAGATCAAATTCAGTCTTTCAACACGATGGTCTCCACATCGGCAGACTTGGTTCTCCACGAACAACTAAAAAAAGTTTTGGGAATTAGAAGAGGTCGAAAAAGTTGAAATTACGTCAGAGAGCGATATTTTTTGTGAGAATTTGTATCAACGATCGACTATTCGACAAGCTGATGGCAAATACGTATTGCGTCTCCCGTTTAAGGAACAATATCCACACGAGATTTTTCTGGTACCTCCACGAAATATGGCCCTTGCTCAATACCATAGGATGGAAAAAATATCCGACAAAACTCCAAATTTAAAATCTCAGTACACGAACGTTCTACAAGAATATATTGATTTAGATCACATGGAACAGGTTGTTCACTATGAGCCCTAAGCCGAAAACCAAGTTTCATTCTTTCTGCCACACCATGCTATCATTAGGCCCGAGAGTAAAAGTACCCGGGTACGAGTAGTATTCAACGCCTCTAAGAAGACAGGTAGTGGATTCTCCCTGAATGATGTTCTGCACCAAGGACTGACTCTGCAGACTGATTTGATGAAAATAATTCTGAATTGGAGGAACAATAAGTACGTGTTTACCGACGATATACAGAAAATGTATCGCCAGATTTTGGTTAATGAAGCAGATCGCCCTTACCAGCTAATTTTATTCCGAAACGAAGCGGACAAATCTGTCAACACCTTTCAATTGAAGACAGTGACTTTTGGGGAAAACTGTGAGCCTTTTCTAGCGATTCGCACACTTCTAAGGCTAAGTGAGGACTGTAAGGACATATATCCCAAAGCGGCCAATATTCTTAAAAACGAGATATATGTTGACGATATACTGTCTGGTGGTCACACATTAGAGGAGGCAAAGTTTAAACAGAGTCAAATTTCAAATGCTTTGATATCAGCAGGTTTTCCCATGAAAAAGATGACTGCAAATGATCATTGTCTTCTGGATCATTTTCCCCGGGAGGATCTTCTGGACGAAAATTTTTTAAAACTTGACGATTCCAGCACAATAAAGACCTTAGGAATCCGCTGGAATGCGACGACCGACTCTTTTTATTATGAAGTAGAAACCATAAAAAGACAAATGCTATCAATAATTGCAAGGTTGTTCGACCCACTAGGTTGGTTAGCCCAGTGGTGATAAATGCTAAAATTTTAATGCAAGAATTATGGGCAGCAAAATCTGATTGGGATGAAGTGGTGCAACCACAAATTCTCTCAAAATGGAATTCATTTCTAGACAATTTACCTTATATCTCCACACTGAGAATTCCTATATGGGTTGAGTTTTCCCCCCCTGTATCAAATACATAGATTCTGCGACGCCTCGGAAAAGGCCTACTGTGGTACGGTATACATTAGAACTGAAAACCGAGAAGGCAAAATAAGTAGTCACTTGTTAGTGGCAAAGACTAGAGTAGCTCCTTTGAAACGTACTACTATACCGAAACTAGAATTGTGCGGAGCTGTACTTCTTACTAAACTAATAAAAAGCTTGACTGCAAGCGCCAAAATTCCATAGGAATAAATTTTATGGACTGATTCATCAATTGTACTATGTTGGCTACAAAAATCACCAAACACATTAAAAACTTTTGTCTCCAATAGGGTGTCAGAAATAATAAGTTTTACAACTAAAAATCACTGGAAACATGTGAAAACCGAAGACAATCCAGCAGATCTGGGTACACGTGGCTGCTCCCCCAGAGAATTGATAGAAAATATACTATGGTGGTATGGGCCCACCTAGCTAAAACAACCCATTGGACTTTGGCCGAAACCACGAGTTTTTGATCCAACAGATTTTGAAACGAAAAAAATTGCAAGCTTCCACTTAATGAGGACGAATTTTGATGTTCTAGAAGATTTTTCGTCATTCGATCGAGCTTTTCGAGTCCTCAGCTATAGCCTGCGATATATTAACAGATTTCTTAAAAGACTATTCTCAACTGAAAAGTTCGTCACAGCTCAAGAAATAACGTTTATGAAAAATCGGCTTATCTCTATCGCACAAGAAAAACACTTCTACAAAGAGTATGTATGCTTAAAAGAAAATAAACCTCTGAATTGTAAAAGCAGGCTTTTCACCTTAACTCCTTTCCTTGACAACGACGATATCATACGAGTTGGTGGCCGACTTGCCAATTCAGGGTTAAGCTACAATGAATGCCACCCCATAATTATTCCCGAACAGTGTGCATTTGTCAGGAAACGTATTCGCAAGTGTACTTTATGTACAAATTACAAAAGAAAACTCCAGCACCAAATAATGGGCTCTCTCCCTCCTGAAAGAGTTAACTTCTCCCTTCCATTCACCTATACTGGAGTCGATTTTGCGGCCCCTTTAACATAAAATCTTCAACTTTGAGAAATGCCAAACTCTTGAAAGGTTATGCAGCAGTGTATGTTTGTTTCTCCACCCGAGCGGTTCATTTAGAAACTTGCTCAGATCTATCAACTGATGCGTTTCTTGCCTGCTTTGATAGATTTACGGGCGCAGAGGTCTTCCGAAAACTCTGCACTCCAATAATGGCAGAAATTTCCTCGTCGCAAGCTACTCCCTACTGAAAAGCCATAATGCTTTTCTCAAAACTGCTGAGCAAGCCTTAATCGTAAAATATAGCTCACTTGGATTCAAATGGTCCTTTATTCCCCCATATGCACCTCACATGGGCGGCCTCTGGGAGGCTGCTGTCAAAAGCATGAAGTCACATTTGAAAAAAATTACCAACAACATGACTTTCACTTTCGAAGGGTTGACCACATTACTAGTTAGAATCGAGGCGGTCCTTAACTCAAGACCCCATTCGAACATAACTGAAAACCCAAACGAAGTCCTACCACTAACTCCAGATCATCTTCTTCGAGGCGCTCCATTAATAGCTCCACCAGAAACTCCTATCTACCCACCTTTAAATGACATAAGCTTTTTAAAACGTTGGGAACGGCTAAAGGCGTTACAGCATATTTTTGCAAGAAGATGGAAAAATGAATACATCACCGAGCTTCAACGTCGTCTTAAGTGGAAAAAGGAGAGAAACAACCTCAAAAAGGATGACATCGTAATAATCAAAGAAGACTTTTTGCCCCCTACAGAATGGCGACTTGGTCGTGTCACCAATATAATCTATGGGCAAGACAACAAAGTACGAGTTGCTGAACTACGAACCCAAACTAGCCAGAGTAAAATTATAAATCCGAAAAATCCAATGAAAATTCCTCAAATTGAAAATTAAATGGAGACAGATCTCGCATAATTTATATTTTTTTCACTGTATATATTTCTTTATATTTTTTCCTTTCCATTACATATAGATGAAAGGAAACCGACCAAGATGTCATCTGTGTAGCAGAAATACCCTTTTTAATATTGTCAAGCATTTATGGGTTTAAGCTTCGAATTACTCCTCCAATCCCTTATTAAGAAAGGATATTGCCTTAACTGGTTGGCACATTCCCACAATCGCCATTGGTGTACATCAAGATTTCGTTGTTCCAAACTGCGCCCAATCGAAAATAAATCAAGAGATGAGTTTGGATTCTTTACCCTCGAGCAGCCATTTCCACACACTATGGACATTGACATTACAAAACATTTTCCTATAAAATAATATCATAACGTTACCGAACTACAGCCGCTAAATAATGGACATCTTTAGCCCACTTCCCACATTTGGAATTAAGTAAGATCCAAGAAATAGACTGCGAAATGGAAAAGAAGATTGTTACAAAATTATTAAAACACATCAAGTTCAAAGAAATGTGATTCACCAAAGGCTCAAGACTCAACATTTGGTTAGTTGTACATGGAGAGGATGCATCTGCCACCCTGATGGGGGAGTATGTTGAAGCCACTTCAACAAAATGTTATTTAATTCTTTTAAACCTCTCGTTAAAACCTAATTGAATTTCTCATTTATTTATTTTCCTTGTTTTTGTTATTATAACTTCATTGCATTTAAAACTCAGTATAAGTTAGTTAAGTTCTCTCTTTAACGAAAATAATATAGTTTTTTAGTTTTCGTAATTTACTCATTGATTAAATTTGCGTTTTTCATCCTACAAGGGTTTTAAGTTTTCTATTAAGTCTTTTTAAAATCAGTATTAATAAACCATATCAAGAAGCTACTTGTTAACTTAAACAAAGTAATTGCGTTTATTTTATTCAAAAAAAAAAAAAACAAAAGATATTGGCAAAGTAGGTACCTGCGCCAACACGATACAAAGGTAACGTCAAGAACTTCCCTAGGAATGCTAGTTACAAAAGTCGGTTCATTTCCCCTGTTACATATATATAGGTTAGTGCTAAATAAAAACTCCAAAAGTAACTCACCTCTTTCGTTCAAATTAGTACATCCCCAGATCGGAAAATATGCATTGACGTCACAGCACAGCACTAATTGGTGTGTAGTCCTTTCGGCTTCCCGGATTAGCTTTACCACATTGACTGGCGGGATAGGCCCAGGATCACAGAAATAGGCGGAGGCGAGCCAGATTGATTTCCCATCTAGCTCCAGGCTGGCCGCTATTACATCCCTGTCACTGAAGTTAGATAAGAAAATAGTAAGGCTGTTCCTCGCCAAAAGGCAGGTCCTTGGTGTACCTTTATCTTTAGCGACGAACAGCTTGTAATCAGGAGTCTTCATTCCACAAACCCTGCCTCCATAGACCCAGGGCTCTTGGATGAAGACTATCTCTACTTAACCTGTCATCAGGCGAAGTAGAAGTGCAGCCGTGGTGGCCTTACAGTGATGGAGATTTATCTGTAGGAGCCGCATCATCTGTAGCTGCCTGCACGTCCATCTCCCTTACCGTGATTTCGGTTTCGTCCTCCGTGCTATCAAGGAGGTCATCTTCGCCACCAAATAGGCCAGAAGCGTCCCTCAGCAATTCGGAGTCGGATTTTAAGTATCCTTCCTCCATGGCTGTTTGGGAGCTCTCCTCAGCCTGGACTTCACCTGTGGTCTCCTCCCCAGCAGATTTTTCTACTGGTTTGGCGATCTCCGTGATTGGTCCTTGGTCGCCCTTGTAGACTTTTATTTGCATCTGCCCAAAGCCGTAGGAAACTATGCCGTTTTTCGCGGATAAATGCGGGAGGGATTCGACATTGAGTAGTAGTACTACCTGTCTACGGTTCCCCTCCGCATCACCAAATCTACCAATCTTCCAATTGTGTGTTGGAAGGTTAGGATTGCAGACTTTCAGCATCTTTAACATGGATTCAGCGTCCCCGGGAGTTGCCGGAATCCAAGTTTGCTGATGGCAGCCTTATACAAGGCTATTGATCATTGATCAGCAAAATCTATCAATTCTGCGCGGCCTTGATACCAGCCTGCGTCGCGACAGGTTGGAGGTGGACCTGGCATGTCCTCAAGGACAGTGAAGAACACTTGTCTTAGCTGAGAGGTCATTTTTTTCAGTGACCTTCTTAGCCCATGTGAGCGATTCTCTCTGTTTTTCAGACAGCGTCGCTGGATTTAATTTCCCCAACCTTTCGATGATTTTGAGGCACAACCTTCTCTGGTTGTACCTTACCTTAGACGGACGGACTTTGTTACCCCCTGTCTTGGCAGACATAGACCCCTCCTTAGCAGCTGTCCCAAGGTGACCGGATTTGATCGTAGCCACCATGGGTTTGCTGCCAGTGCTGAGGATTGAATTCGGACCGACAACGGACCCCAACTCACTCGAGCTTTGACCAGAGGTCGCAGCGTTTTCTACTTGGCCACACTCCTGGGTCTTAGCCTTTGAACAGCTGCTAGCTGAGCTAGCGGCAGACTGTGAGGCAGAGCCTCGAATTTTATTTTGTTTTTTTATTTTAAAATTTGATTCCATTTTGGTCCCACGAGTGTAGGGGAAGGAATGTCAGCCGCGTCATAGGCCCCAGTAACGCAGTAAGGGCGGCCCACTGCCTCTACCTACTCGCTGAGGTGCTCAGGTATCAGCGAGACTCCGTTAAAATACAGTCGGTAACCCCTGACTGCAAACCGTCCGATGAGCATGGGTCGCGTAACACTCCGGATTAGGGGTGAGTAACTTTTGGTCATGAACCTTCAAGGTTCTAGACATGACCCAGGTTCAGGAAGAGGTACTGAAACAGTAAAACCCATTCCCTTTCCTGCCTCATATAAGGAACCGCAGTGCACTTAAGCCAGCATACAACACACGCATTACACCACCGATATATAGTTTGTTTGGTAAACAATACTGAACATAAACAAATGAAAATTTTGTTTTGCAATACGTATGTATATGTTTTACAGCAACAGAAATGGTTGTAAAAATTCTCCACGTTATTTAGAAAGATTTTCTTATGATGGCAATGCTCAAATTTATTGTTTTCTAAATGGAATTTCTTATCATGGTATTTATAGATTGAACGGAGTTGGAAATTTTGTTATGCTTAATTAGTTTGCTTATTCCCGCATCATCTAATGCATAATATTACGTATGTACTTATATATTTAATATTACGAACACTTATATGTATATAGTATTTGTATACTATATAAAAAAATGTTATTTTCTACCATTTAAAAAAATTTTCATACATTTTTTTAAATAAATAATTTTCTTTTTTGGTGGTTTTTTAAAATTTTAGTAAAAAAATGTACAAAAATAGCACGTGGTATTAAAAAACCATTATTTTAATAAAAAATCATGCTTTAGTCTGACGACGAACCCATGACCCACCATTTCTCAGTCTATCTCGCAACCCATTGACCTATACCGTGGCTTAGCGTTGTGTCGACTAACATAGCTGACCGAAGTTGTGTTGCTATAGTATATATTTGCATAATTTATCTTTTTTTTGTACAACAATTTTTACAACAATTATGTAACATTATATTACAAGAAACATACCAAAACGTAATATAATAGCAGAGTATTTTAAATTCTATAAAAGAGACCAAAAATCCAATGAACCAATATTAGATTATATAATTGAATTAAAAACATTAGCACCAACATGTGATTTTATTTTGAGTGTATGATGTTGTTAGAAGTTACGAAGGTAACATTTCTTGTTTTTCCTTCTGGTGCATATACGAAAAGATTGGGAGCCAATTCTAGAGCAGGCGACGTATAATTATCTATGAGAAAAACCGGGAAACCCTAAGTTGATACCTGCTACCGTAAGAGATTGTTCTCTTATGTACGTTATGTTAGGATCAACTTTTTGTACCATCTCTTGCAATGAAGGAACCCTGTTACAAAAGCTTTCTGGTAGGGATATTAGAGTCGTTTCAGGAGTTTCACATTCACTGTGGTCAGCTTGTCTTATCCGTTGGCCCTCAAGACATTGTTGATTCGTTTCAGGAGTTCCATATTCCCTGGAGTCAGATTGTCCTATCCGTTGGGCCTCAAGACGTAGTTGAGCCGTTTCAAGAGTTTCAGGTTCCCTGGACTCAACTTGTCTTATCCGTTGGGCCTCAAGACTTTGCTGAGTCGTTTCAGGAGTTTCATATTCCCTCGACTAAGCTTGTCTTAGCCGCTGGACTTCTAGACACATTTGAGTATATTCAGGTATTTCCGCTCTTCTTAACAAACCTTGTCTTGATCTTTGGGCTTCAAGACGTTGTTGTTGGGTTTGCTCAGGTGATTCAGCATTTCTAGACATAGATTATCTAACTCGTTGAGACTCGATATGAATTTAGGTTTGATCGGCGGTCTCTAGAGTTCTGTTCAACATAAGCCTTTTTGCATTTGAGGCAGTACGGCCTATATAACTATGCTTATTAGGAGGCAATGTTCAACTATAATAACTAAATTTATCAAAAATGTTTCGTGGATGTATACGCTGTATGCTTTCATGTGCAAGTCACAATTGCAAATAGATCTTTTTTCACCTTTACAACTCATATATAGTGAAAAAACGAAATGGAAATATTTGTAACAGGTAGCTTTCCAATGTAGCAAAAAAGCGAAGTGGAAATAAATGTAATATTTTGTTTTTCCATGTAGTTAAAAAGGCGAGATGGAAATATTTGTATGATGTAACCTCAACGGAGTAATCCAACAGCGGTAGTCAACCTGTATCTGTTCACCCATGAAATAAATCTGCAATCGTTTTGGGGTGTTACAACTCATATAGTAAAAAAGGCAAGACAAGAATATTCGTAATAGGTTGATTTACAATATCTATTTCGTAATGGTATAAACTCAAGAGTAGTAAGTAAAGAGATTTATACATAAAGTTTTAGTGAAGTCCATTGAAAAATTAAAATATGTATAACAAACACTAAAAGCGTATATAGAAAATTAAAAAAGTGGGCAGGCCGATAAAAATATATGATGACCTTGTCTGCGATATGAGAATAATGTGCAATAAATTCGAGCGAAACCCGTTAAAAAATTAAAAAAAAGCAGGTGCAAAAGTATGTGTGGCCAGTAAAAAGCATGTGGCAACCTTCCCTGGAATATAGAGTTCGTGTGTACCTTATGTCAGAGAAACCCGTTGAAAAATAAAAATTTGTATAGCGAACAAATATACCAAAAAACAGGAAATGTTTTATTATAAAAAGTATACGCAAAAGTAGGCGTGGTCGGTAAGAAGCATATCCCGACCTTTCCTGTGTACCAAATTTCAGAGAAATCCGTTCAAAAATAAAAATTTGTATAGCGGTCAAACAAAAAACAAACAAACAGAAAATAAATTTCATATATATAGATGTTGGTTTGTATAAGAGTTTAGTTATTAAATTTATGGTTGACAATAGGCTTACAGATTTTGAGTGTGACACGGGAGCGTGTGAATCTTTATGTCAGAAATATATATACGATAAATATTTTCAATGGTGCGTGGTAAAGATGAAGAAGCCGTGAACATACACTCGTACTTGCACTTTTTGGTCAGCGCTTTAACACACTCACCTAAAGTCAGGCCTTCGAGCAGTGTGGCTAGAATCAGTTTTCGTACCATACAGCTTTTATTTCGTATTAATTTCAGAAGATAAAACTCTGTCGAAACAAACAATCGTTATTTTTAAATTTTTTAATATTTTTGCATTTAAACTTCTAATTTCCACTATTCTCAGTTTCGTAAGAGTTGCCATATGTGATGTACGGTTTGTACATACTACATATTGCACGTTTTACATAGGCCTGATTTTAGGTGAGTGTGTTAAAGGGCTTACCAAAAAGTGCAAATACGAGTGTATGTGGAGTTTCACAGTTCAAACCTCACGGCCGCCCTAAGTAGAAAAATTTCATATAGAAACAATCTATTCAATTTAACATAACAATTATCACAATGCTCAATAAATCGCTGATGAAGGCTGAAATGCCAGAAACCGGTCCGATTAAGAATACAGTGTAGTTATAAATTTTTGAAATATATGCTTTCTTCTTCTTCTTTACCACGCACCATTAAAACAAAATTAGAATTTGCATATTAATTACAGTATTAATTGCAATATGTCTGAAAAATGACTACAAATCTAACAAACGATAAATATTTTTATAAAAATCAATTAATAGCAAGTTCAAAAATATTTAAAATGGTAAATGAAAATAAAATGCTAAACGTACTATAAGCCGATTTGTGGAAACGGATCGCACAGTAATACCAAGAATATATGATATCTCAACAGGAATTGCGGATGGACAGTATTCTGTAAACTCGATTTGACGGGTGCTTTCCTACAAATAGCTATTTCAAAAAGATCACAAGAATAGTTAACAATAAATACACATCGTGGCCTTTATCTATTTACACGTTTAGTCTATGGTCTAAAAATTGCGCCACAAATTTTCACATCAGTTTTAGATGAAATTTTAAAGGACGTAAACAGAAACATATTTACTTCGATGATTTCTTAGTGGGTGCCAAAACGCGTGAAGAGAGAACACTGAAACACATTGTGGAGAAATTTTCAGAATATAATGTAA
This sequence comes from Cordilura impudica, assembly GCA_963682025.1. Classification (NCBI taxonomy): domain Eukaryota; kingdom Metazoa; phylum Arthropoda; class Insecta; order Diptera; family Scathophagidae; genus Cordilura; species Cordilura impudica. The sequence continues at coordinate 232,961,650 of OY821517.1, forward strand.
AAGTTAATCTCGATAAATGTAAATTTTTTGAGAAAAGCATATATTATCTTGGATACGAAATAGATACTCGTTTCATGGGTATAAGACCAAGTAAATCCAATATTAGAGAAGTTGAACACTGACCTAGAGCACAGGATATAACACAACTTAAATCAGTTCTGGGAGTGAATTATTATTATTACAATTGTATTACTCACTTATAATCCGATTTAAAAAATGTATATAATTTAACGAAACACAACACAAAATTTTGTTGGGAACATAAACATGGAGATGCTTTTGAGAAAGCAAAACAACTTGTATTAAATAATAATATTTTAACACCTTATAACCCTGCTTTATCAATAGTTATAGCAGCGGATGCAAGTCCATACGGAGATGGTGGTGTGTTGTCAGACACAGACCAGTAAGGTTTGTTTCATAAACGTTAAGTGCTACCCCGGTAGGTGCGTATGAAGCGTGCTAGCCTATCATGCGGGGGTCGTGGGTTCGATTCCCACCTGAGGCTTTGGTCTGTCGCTGCAAAAGAAAAAAAAACTAGCCAAATTAGAATATGCAGGCAAGCCACTCGGCTTCGCGGAACTAGCCTTAAAAAAAATTTATTCACAATAACACCGGGAAGCATTAGCTATAGTATTTGATTTCATTGGCCAAAAGTCCAATTTTTTTTGTCACGGATTTTTAAAATTTTAACGCCATTTTGTAGATAATATATCTAAATTAATGTAGCCAAAAAATTTGGTTAAAATATTGCTAATTTTGGGCGTGGCATGCTATCAAACTCAACTGTTTTTTTAATTTCAGAAAAAGGTGATTTTTTTTTGTTTTTTTATCACAAATAAATGGTTACTACTTGCAAGTTATTGTCGATAATGACCTGCGGTCTTCTTTACAAGGTTGGTGTAAGTGGTCACAACCCTACCGTTTAATATTAGGGGTGTTCTGAAATATTTTTTAAACTACTATATTTGTGTCAAATTTCAACTTTAGTGGAATAGAACTTCGTATAACACCTGGAGAAAGGTGAAAGTGCTCTCTTTAACCCTATATATACTTTTGCACCCGTGACGATCCGCGGGTAGATCACATTTTTCATTTTAATGAAATTACTCAAAAATATTCAAAATTACGGTAATTTAAACAGCCATATAAGTAAACAATGGTGTGTTAAAGTTGTGCTTTAGGTATTTTATAGCTTATAATAGTCATTATTTGTTCTATTACCAGTAATGATACAAAATACACCACCCTTTTGATATATTTGTAAGTAAGAATGTCAATACACAGAGGATATTGCTCATTTGTAACCTGGAATTTTTTTATTATCATACCTTTTATATACCTTTTTATTTTACCTAACAATGCACTAATGTAAGTAGTAAAGAAATCACACACAGGTAACATTTGTGGGTTTTTTATATATCATTTGAGGTAGTAATGCACTAATTTCTTACCCTTTTTCTTACCTTTTTATCTTACCTAGAAACATAGTATGATGGCTTATGAAAAGGCTTTTAAGAAAGTGACATTTGAATACAAACTCAATTGCTATAATATATTTCAGCAACAATAGTCGCAAATAAAAATACTCAGAAAAATATGGAGAGCTTCAGTTATTAAGAACTGGCCGAAGATTATTTTAGGAACAAAAACCAGGAAGATGTTCTTAGCTACGTTAAAATAAAATAAGGTATATGTTGGCACAACCAGGAATAAACTTAAAACTAGAATGTCGTCGCATAAATCTGAACATGAGGCAACTAATAAACCCATAGAGCAAAAAACTGCTCTTGCAGCCCACTGTCCATTGACTGGTCATTCGGCTAATTTTGACGACGTGCAAGTATTAGGAGGTGAGAATAATTATAAAAAGAGATACACACTTGAAATGCTCCATATTATTGATGTGCCAATAGAAAAGAGACTTAATTACAAAACTGACACCGAAAAATGTGCCCAAATTTACAGACACACAATAGAGAAACACAGATCAAAATAAACAAACGATGAATAAACATTGGACAGTACACTATAGTGGTGAAAGTTTTTTTTAAACTGATTATTTAATTTTTAAAAGTAATTATAAAAGAAAAATGTTAATGTTTGTGAAAATTTCTGTTTTTATATAAATGTTTTTGTATATATTTTTGAAATAGATCCCCTGAAGATGGTAAACGATGTTTGCCGAAATATTGGGAAAAATAAAATAAGATAATTAAATTAAAGGAAAAAAACCCTTTCGTTTTTTATTTTATTGAAAATTGATGAGCTCAAGCCGAATAAGAAAATAAAAATTTTAACAACATAAAGATCAACTATCTACACGTATAATAAATTACACGGGAGGCACACCGCAAGACTAAGTCACCATGACACTGTATTCCAGGATTAAACAAAAATATGATAAACATACAAATAGAATCATCAAGAAATATTCGAAAAACAACAGACGAATTGCTAATATAATGTCCACTACAACATTTCTAATTAAATGCAGGCAAGTAGGCATAATTCCTAACTTCATACAAAATACAACAAAAAACATAGATAAACTTTTTAAAATACATAACAAGATCCCGCCAAACATGGAGAAAACTTTGGAGAAACATATATAATTTTCATATTAAAATATTAAAACTGCTTATAACTACATCAAAAACACAAACAGATGGGTATGACTAGAGAAACAGTATTGAAATCAAAAGAAAACATTAAAAAACTCTTAGATAAACAAGACAACGACTTATTTTTACATAGTGAGAATATAATTTATGAAAGTTTAGTTGACGAGAATAAAATAACTCATATCAGAAAATTTGAAAAATTGAGAGAACAACATACCAGAGAGATAAATATGAAACATAATTAGGAATGGATTGTAAACAGAACACAGAAAACCATACCAACCAACATACAGTGGCTGCTTTCTCTTGGACCAAAATTTGCATTACCAAATACAAAAACAACATTCCCTTTGTTTAAATGTATTGTGGATGGAGAAGAGTGTATACAAACCTTAGATATTAAAGAACAACAAGAAAAATCATGAACAAAACTAGTATCGTTAACAGATGATCACTTACAGAGAACTAAACTCAGTAAAATATACAAACACATACTTGATACAGTGGGACAATCGGAACGTCTTTTAAGAAGAAATAAAGATATATTAATTTTAAATGCTGATAAAGGTAGTAAGACAGTGGCAATGGATAGAAACGAATACGATTTGAAAATGAAACGTATTTTAGGAGACATGTGCACATACAAACGTTTGAAAAAGGATCCAACATCGAGTTTACAGAACAAAAACAATACTCCTATTTAAAAATTATTTAACATGCATCTTATTGACTTGAACCAAAAGAAGAAATTAACAACAAAAGTCGCCACGGCACCTAGGATTTACGGTCTTCCTAAGATCCACAAGTCCAATACACCCTTACGCCCAATTTGTTCATCCATTAACTCACCCTCATATGGGTTATGTAAATATATAATAGAAATTTTGAAGAACATTACCAAGGATTCTATATATAATGTGAAGGATGCTCAAGAGTTTAAGAATAGAATAAACAGAACTCACATAGAAAAGGATGAAACTCTAATATCCTTTGATGTTATCTCCCTATTCCCTAGCATTCCAGTATATTTAGTTTTGAGAATTATTGAGAATAAATGGAACATATTGCAAAAATTTACCCGCATCCCAAAGGATATTTTTCTAGAACTTTTGGTGTTTTGCATAAAAAAAGCAGATATTTTAAATATTCAGACAAATTCTTTGAGCAAAACAAGGGAATGTCAATGGGTTCTCCAGCTTCTCCTGTAATTGCAGATATTGTCATGGAAGAACTAATCAACGTGTCACTAGAAAAGTTGACTAATAAACCCAGAATCATAACCAAATACGTAGACGATCTCTTTGCTATTGTAAAAACGGATGAAATAAATGAAACGCTGAAGACATTGAACTCTTTCAATCGACAGATTCAATTTACTATGGAAAAAGAATACAACAACAGTTTACCATATCTCGATTCGATTATTATTTTAAAACTTGATTGGTATCAAAAACCAATGGCATCTGGTAGATTAATAAATTTCCATTCCAAACATCCGAGGAATTTATCATTAACACAGCAGTAAATTTTATTAACAGAGTTCTTAGTATAAGTGATGAAGATTTTCACGGGAACAACGTGAATAAGATTATAAGCATTTTACAGAAGAACGATTTCCCTAACAAGACTGTTATTGATTTAATTAAACAGGTGAAAACGAAGACAAACAATGATATTTTTAGAGGAGAGAAACATACTAAAATCTATAAGTCCATGACATACATTCCAGGTTTGTCGGAAAGACTTAAAAATTCCAACATTTATAATACAGAAAAGTTTAAATTATCCCTTAGAACTGATAATACAATTGAAAAACTAATTAGTAAAACTAAATCTAAATTGGAAAAAGACGAAAAGTCTAACTTAGTTTACAAAATTAATTGTAATGGTGATAATTCCAATACGTGTCATAAGGTATATGTTGGCACAACCAGGAATAAACTTAAAACTAGAATGTCGTCGCATAAATCTGAACATAAGGCAACTGATAAACCCTTAGAGCAAAAAACTGCTCCTGCAGCCCACTGTACATTGACTGGTCATACGGCTAATTTTGACAACGTACAAGTATTAGTAGGTGAGAATAATTATAAAAAGAGATACACATTTGAAATGCTCCATATTATTGATGTGCCAATAGAAAAGAGACTTAATTACAAAACTGACACCGAAAAATGTGTCCAAATTTACAGACACACAATAGAGAAACACAGATAAAAATCAACAAACGATGAATAAACATTGGACAGTACACTATAGTGGTGAAAGTTTTTTTAAACTGATTATTTAATTTTTAAAAATAATTATAAAAGAAAAATGTTTGTTTGTGAAAATTTCTGTTTTTATATAAATGTTTTTGTATATATTTTTGAAATAGATCCCCTGAAGATGGTAAACGATGTTTACCGAAATATTGGGAAAAATAAAATAAGATAATTAAATTAAAGGAAAAAAACCCTTTCGTTTTTTATTTTATTGAAAATTGATGGCCTCAAGCCGAATAAGAAAATAAAAATTTGAACAACATAAAGGTCAACTATCTATACGTATAATAAAATTAAACTTAAATTCGTGTAGCATCGAAATGCAAGAGCAATTATCTAATTTCTTCAAAGCACTAAAAAAACGCTACAAAGAAATTAGCTACAGTAAACAAAAATGGTTAGAAGGCCAACTGACTCTGGCTTCAGAAACAACAAAGCAAGATAAGGCTGGAAGACCACGCAAATTATTGGACAACTGCAGCGATAGATCTAAGAGGTGGAAACTTAAAGATGCTAACGACGAAATTGGATGTTTAAATATAAAAGAATTTTTCCTACATCAAGAAAATAAAAAAACACCAAAATAACTAAAGAAAAATGAGTTACAACAACACCCACGAAGACAACAACATCGGTGGTGACATTTAAATCAATAAATATTAAACACATTAAAACACATATAAATATTCAAATAATATAAAATCAAACAAAATAAAAATAAAAGAAATAAAGAATAAAGCAAAACTGAAACAACAATTGACAGTATATGCCTTTTCCTTACTTTCAACTTACCTGCGTACTAAGTGATAAACTCTTAAAATAAAAATCTCTTTAAAAAAAAAAACAACAATAATACTGCTAGTCAAAATAACAATAAGAAAAATAAAAGCAAACTTAACTTATAAATGACTTCCCCCGCACCCGAACGCAAAAACAGCTCTCCTAACACTTCAAAGACTAATTTTTTTTTCTCCTGTACTTTAAACTCAAAAACTTGATGATGGATCAATAACACTAAATTCTTTGTTAAGTGAAATGAAAAGAATGGAAGATAGATTACAAAAACATGCTGAGCTTATGTTTGAACACTTAAGCACTGAGCTCACCGCAGTTGAGACTAAACTTATAAATAAAATAGAGAGTGAAATTAAACTTATTGAGGAAAGAGCTAATTATATTGAGGATCGCATTGCATCAATTGAGAGTGAGTTAACTACTGTTGATAAACTAAGTAGTGAAATTGAAATATTAAAAAAATAAGTACAAGAAATAAAATAAACAAACAAAAAGTACAGCGAAGGACATTTCTGCAGATGCCATTATTTTTGGAGTTAAAGTTGACGATAGCGAAAATTTTAAAAGAATATTTAATCAAGTTTGCCACCACATTAACTTCTTGGCTTCACAAATACGTGATATCTTTCGAGTGCGTCAAAAGAACCAAAATAAAAATACTGCTGTAATAGCAAAATTCTATACGCCTTTTGATAGAAATCGGACATTAAAGCCGTTCTCGGATTACCGAAAACTAATTAAGGGTGCTGTTTCAATGCGTGCAGTTGGTTTTGGTTATGATAATTCGTTTCGCATATATGAATGCTTAGATCTTGTGAATAGAAAGATACTTCAAGAAGCTGTTAAACAGAAAAAGGAGGGTAAATTTGTTAGTGTGTTCTCTGCACGGGGAAAAGTTTTCGTTCGACTCAAAAGAGGCTCAGAAGCTGTTCTTATAACTGATGAGAAGACGTTGGAGAGTTTTTATTAAATTTTTTAATTTATATATTTTACTTTAATTTATATTAATATTTATTTAACTTTTGTTTAACTTGTACACACATTTTTATATTATTTGCTCTTTTTGTAATTCTCTTTTCAATATTTTTTTAAACATAAAATGTGTAAAAAACTTGTAAGGCTCTATAGTTATCTTTCTTCATTTCTCTTCTTCATTCTTTGGAAGCTATCCCAAATTAACGAAACTGTTTTTTCCGTTTATCTTTATGATGCCAATTAACAATGTTAATCGTATTAACGGAAATCAATCTGCTATGCTGAACATACTGTGTAAACAGCGATCAGGTCTTAATGCTGTAATTTTAATGCGAGATGTTTAAATTGATTAAAGCTGGATTATGTACGTTTTATATTTGAAAATTCAAAAGTTGACGTTATTTATGTGACGGAAACGTGGTTTGGTCATGATATAGTGGATAGTCATTACAAAATTAATGGATATAACCTCTTCCGAAATAGTAGAAATAAGAGGAAGGGTGGCGGAGTTGCAATATATTGTAAAACAAATCTTAAGGCCAAATATCTAAATATGCCAAAAGATTCTGATATTGAATTCATTAATGTAGTAATTTATGACAATAATGTTAAGGTTTTAGTGTCATGCGTCTATAATCCTAATAGGTCACATACTCTTGAGCCTTTTTTTAATGATTTTAATAACCATGCTATAGACTATGATTTTTTTATCTCCTCTGGTGACTTTAATGCTAACCTGTTCTTAGAGGATAATATGAGTAATGAACTACTTGACTTTGTCAATACTGTTGGCATGACCATTGTTAATAATGAGTGTCCCACAGGTTTTTCAGCCAATTCTCGTCCAAGTTTACTTGATTTAATCATACTTTCACACCCGCACTTATTACTTTTATTTGATCAGATTTCGTTTCTCTCTGATCATGATCTTTTGTTTCAATTCAATTGATTTTCAGTCATTATTTGTTGAGCTCGCGAGCTTGAATTGGAACGACTGTTGGTATAAGCCGTCCGTTGATGGAAAGCTGGATGTTCTTCTTACAACATTGCAGGAAGTATATAATCGTCATGCAACTGAGCGTAGTTTTAATATAAAAAATTGTTCTTGGCCCTGGTACACTTCAATTGTTAAACAATCTGTTCAATATCGTAATCATAGTTGTAGCGTTTTGAAAAAAAAAGCCAACATTGATAAATAGAGTTTCTTATAACAGAGTAAGAAATCACACTAATCTTGTAGTTAGACAGGCTAAAAAGTCATATTTTGCTCAAAAACTTAACGCGAATTTACCCACTGCCCAACCTTGAAAAACATCAAGTCTTTAGGTGTCCATTCCAGTAGTTCATCGGAGTGCAAGTTAGTCTCTGATGAACTTAATGATTTTTTTTGGTACAATGTCATAATGAGAAACCATAACTTTAGTCCTCAAAGCACTCTTTTTTGCAATAGTACGTTTTCTACGGTATCGGAGGCTGAAGTGACCAAGAACGTTTTGAAAATTCATTCTAATGCTGTTGGTGAAGATGGGGTGTCTATTAAATTTGTAAAAATAATACTGCCTTATGTTGTTGGGTCACTAGCGAATATATTTAATTATTGCATAACAACGTCCATCTTTCCTAAATTATGGAAAATAGGAAGAGTGATTCCCGTGGCAAAAGTATCCACTGCTGTTAATACATGCGATTACCGACCGATAAGTATTCTTCCAGTTTTTGCTAAAGTTTTTGAGTCCATTATGGCAGATCAAATCAATTCTTATCTTAATCTTAACAAACTTCTATCTCCATTGCAATCTGGATTCCGCGCTGCTCATAGCTGTACTACAGCGGCCTTAAAGGTAATGTATGATGTCAGACCTGAGTATGACCTGGGAAATTTGACATTCATGTGTTTGTTAGATTTTCCTAAGGCATTCGATAATGTAGATCATGCTATTCTTTGTCAGAAATTAAAGCACTATTTTGGTTTTACTGATGCAGCTTTAATTTTTATGAAGAATTACTTGACTGGGCTGCTCAGAAGATAATTGTAGGGAATATACAATCTGGTTTGAGAGGTATAACTTCAGGTATACCGTAAGGATCCATTCTAGGTCCTCTGTTATTTAGAATTTTTATTAATGATGTATTTAGTGTCTTCAAGTATGCTCGGATGCATGGTTATGCAGATGTTCAACTATATATATCTAATCGTCTTGGTTTGATAGAAGATACATGTTGCAAACTTAATGAGGACTTGGATGCTATAAAAACTTGGGCTGATACTAATAATTTAATACTAAATCCTAAAAAATCGGCTGTTTTACCTATAAGTAAATTCATACTCAATCGTAGTTATTTCCCAGCATTATATCTTGGTTCCTCACACCTGATGTATGTCGACAAAGTAAAATATCTGGGATATTACATAAACTTCATCTTTTCATGTACAGACCACATAAACAATGTTGTGCGTAATATTTTTCTTGAACTACGTTATTTACGAGTGTCGTCTTACTTTACACCAGTCGAAACTAAGAGAAAGCTTGTTGTTCATTTAATACTCCTACTGATAACATATTCAGCTGAGGTATATAGTAAGTTAGATTCACACTCAATGCACAAATTACAGGTGTCTTTTAATAATGCTACGCGATTTGTATATGGTCTGGCGCGGTTTGATAGGATATCATCCTGGCGAAAAATGGTCCTTGGTTGTGATTTGGATGACTACCTTAGTATGCGTAACCTAATATTTTTGCACAAGCTTCTACATCACAAAACTCCTACATATTTGTTTGAAAAACTTATATTTTCTAGATCTACAAGATCCTTTTCTTTAATAATACCCAAACACAACTTTCTTAATACAAGTAGATTTTTTTTTCGTTAATGCCATTAAGTTATGAAATGCCCTTCCCATGAACATTAAACTTATATCAGGAATAAACAGTTTCAAGAAAACCCTATTTGAACATATAACTTCCAATAACTAGCTGTTTTTTTTTAACATACCCATCATTAATTTTATAATTTTTTTCAATTTCTTTTTCACTACTTCTCCCTTCTCAAAACTATATAGCCAGCTCATGAATTGACTTTATCATATTGTTAATTTTTTGTTATATTCTTTTACTTTCTATTAGAAAAAAATATCTATTTATGCATTTATTTTTAATTATGACTTTACTTATGTTATCCCAATTGAACCACAAAAGAATTATATTCTTAACCTTTAACTTATGACGTGGTAGTAAATTTTACACTGTTTTTTTTAATTGTTTAAAAACTTCTCTCTCTTGCACGCACATAAATTGATATTCTCAGTACCCTTATATAATATTATACTCTGAATATTAGTGTTGTTTGTTTTGTCACAGGTTACAGTCGCGCGGAGATATTTGAGTGCAGGTGTAAAGTTTACTACACGTCGTCGTTTGTGTTATTTTTTCATAGAAAATATATTACTACCACATAGTCGTTAGTGTGATTTTTTCATAGAAAATATTTTACTACCACATCTGAGTTAACGTTATTAATCCATATGAAAAAAATTACTACACATCTACGTAAGCGTAAGTATTTTTGAATAAAAGTATTTATTTGTTTTTGATTTTTTTAACATTTTAATATTATTTTACAATTAAATAGTGGAAAATAGCACATTTAAAATATGAACGAACAGCAAATCAGTAAAATATTAGAAGAAGAAGACGTGGATTTTTACGATTACGAAATTTATGATGATGGAAGTGAAGTTGATGACGAAGTCGTCGATCCAAACTTCTGCACTGAAATTTATAGTGACAGTAACTCTGAAATATCGGAAACGGATAACGAAGAAGAAATAGATACGGCGTTTATTGCAGAAGAAGACATCGAAGCGGGGCAAAACGAAGTTGAAATAAATAATAACTCTACTTCTGAATCTCGTTATTATTATGGAAAAAATCGTTTCAAATGGTCGGCAGAACAACCACAGCGTTTTAGTAGAACTCCCTTACATAACATCATAAGACTACCAACTTCAGTGGGTTCCCAAAATATTCAAGACGAATCAGAAAACTTAATGTGTCGATATTGGTCACAATTTTTTGATGACTCTATTGAAAATATAATCATTGAACACACCAACAAAAAGCTATATATAAAGTTTGAATCAACAAACAAATTAGAAGCGAAACCTTTGGATAAAACTGAACTTAGAGCATTTTTGGGCTTATTGCTTTATTCATCTGTTTTCAAATCTAATCGAGAATCCATAGATCTTATATTTGCAACTGATGGAACTGGCAGAGATATTTTTAGAGCAACAATGTCTAGGCTCCGATTTCTAACCATACTTTCGTGCTTACGGTTTGATAATACTTCGGACCGAAAAGAAAGATTATTAAGCGACCCCTTGGCAGCAGTGTCAGAAATGTTCAATAAAATAATTGAAAATTGTAAAAAAAATTACTCCATAAGTACTCATGCCTGTATTGACGAAATGTTAGTACCATTTCGTGGCAGATGCAAATTTAAAGTTTATATGCCTCAAACACCGGCAAAATATGGGATAAAAATAATGGCTTTAACGGATGCACGTACCCACTATTCTTGCAAATGCCTATATTTACTACGGAAAGAACTCAGACGGTATTAACCTTACAAGTGATGAAAAAAAGCTTGCAGTGCCAACTCAATCAGTATTGAGATTGTGCAGTATTATTGAAGGGAGTAACAGAAATATTACTGCAGACAACTGGTTTTCATCAATTCAATTAGCTGAAACATTAAAAGATCGCCAACTTACTTATTTGGGTACTCTAAGAAAAAATAAAAAAGAGATACCCTTAGAATTTTTACCAAACAGAAAAAGGTTAGTTGAAAGCAGTATTTATGGATGTACAAAAGATATTACACTTTTATCTTACGTACCCAAGAAAAATCGCTCGGTAATTTTAATTTCTACTATGCACCATCAGAAAGCAAATGATCCACTAACTAATAAGCCGGAAATGATAGCCGACTATAATAACACTAAAGGAGGAGTTGATGAGTTAGACAAAAAGTGTTCAATTTACTCATACAGTCGCCGTACACGACGTTGGCCTTTAGCTGTATTCTACAGATTAATTGATATAAGTGCAGTTAATGCATATATTTTGAATCAATCTTCTCGTAATTACAGTAAAATTTCAAGAGCGGACTTTTTAAAAACACTTGCCAGAAATTTAATTGTGCCACACTTACAAAGAAGAGAACACAACCAAAGATTAACTCGTTCTCTACGAGATATTATTCATATGATATTGGGTTCTGAGTCTCTTCCCCAGCCTGTTGTGCAAAAACCAATAACGACCAGCAAACTATGTTACATTTGTCCTAATAAATTAAAAAGAAAAACAACTCACACATGTTTACAATGCGAAAAACCAATGTGTATGGGTTGTAGCAAGCGTTTATGTATTAATTGTACGAATACTGATTTTGACGAGTGATTATTTAAAATTAAAAGACTGTTATTTTTTAGTATATAAGAGATATTGAAATGTTCCTTTTTTTTTAATAAGTATATACCCAAGAAATGCCATTTAAGTTTTTGTTACGTTAATATAATTTAAAGTACAACTATAGAATTTATTTACTTTTTTGTTTATATAAAGCAGGCTTTAATACGTAAAAAGAAAAGGTGTAAAATTTACAACCACCTCTACCTATACGTTACAACTTTTCACCTCAAACTTACCTTAAAAGACTTCTTGTTATTTTTTAGTATATAAGAGATATTGAAATGTTCTTTTTTTTTAATTAAAATTGACTATTAGGCTGTGGAAAAATGCCATAAAATTTTTTGTTAAGCTTATTTTTTTTTATCAAATGTACAAGTAAATAATACATATACTTTTTTGTTCACATAAAAAAAGCTTGTGAAATAAACAACAATTTTTTTCCAAAAAAATCCAAAATTTTTAAAATTTTTTTTCTTAACTCTGTATTCAGAAGTTATTAACTTTGAGCAATGTAAGTATAAAACCATTATAACATATAAACGTTGAAATAATACTTAAAAAAAAACGGTGTAAATTTCACTACCACCTCTTAATATATGTTAAAACTTTTCACCTCGTAAGTTAAAGGTTAAGGTTCTAATATTGAAAAAACCAACATATAAATCATTATGATTACAGAAACAATTAACAAAAGTGGATATCATTGAAAAAGTTGTTAAAGCTAGACCAGTGAGAACAAAACGGATTCTTAAAAGAATACCAACTCCAAGCAATGCACAACAGTTCACAAATGAGGAGGCATTAGCATTATTTCTGGATTTGAAATTAACAAAACAGCAATATATTCAGCTCAGATTGCGTGCGATTGAAAAAGGCTCAAATATGTATCCATCACATAACCGCTGCCAAAATGGACTGTTTACTATCAAAGGACACTATCACAATCACACCAAAATCGACAGAGGTGCAACTACAATCTCTAGTTGATCACATAGTCTAACGCTTGCTACAATCAATAAAAGGAAATGAGTTAAAGAAATATGGAAACACAAAGTTAATTTTTTTTTTTGTAAATGGGGATGTGATGGTTCTTCGGGACAAAAACAATACAAACAAGTAGTATGTGAAAATATTTCGGACTCAGATTAGATGGTATCATTTGTACCATTGCGATTGAAAAAGATTTTGGAAGATTCAGTGCCTGCGACTAGTACAACCAAAACAAAAGATTTTTGGAAAAATGAGACACCATCTTCTACGATAATACCGATGGATATGAATTTAGATTATCAGCACTACATGCAAGAAGATGACTTATGGAACACTTACTAAAAATCAGTTATGATTTGGATTTCGGGTCTTCAGGATCAATAAGAATCAACGAAACCAGCAAAAGTCAAGAAGTTCAAAAAAGAGACATGTTCAAGATGAATATCGCACATTTGGATTGATTATAGGTCAGTCAAAACAAGGGACAGGCAATACAAATGATGGAACTACCTCAAGAAGATTCTTTTCAGATCCAGAAACAGCATCTGAAATAACAGGAGTGGATTTAAACCTTATTTTCAGATTTAAAATAATCCTAGAAGTAGTTGCGTGCAATGAAGAAATTGACTCTAGACAATTTGGAAATTATGCTTAGGAAACTGCAAAAATATATACAACCAAGTACCCATGGAGAAATATGTCTGCAACAGTTCACAAAATCATTTATCATGCAGAAGATCTCATTAAATATAATTTGGTGCTACTTGGATATCTATCAGAGGAGGCTCAGGAAAGCAGGAATAATTATGACAGATTTTATAGAGAGCACTATACTAGAAAAATTTCACGAAATTCCACAAATGAAGATCTACATAATTTATGATTGGCAACGTCAGATCCGTTCGTCTCCAGTATTCGAAATCAATGGAATATGGAACATCGGGATTTAGATTGCGGTGTACCTATCATAATGGAATGCACTATACCATAAATGACGCAATTAATAAAATTACTCGTCATTGCACTTTAAATCAAATATTATTTATTTATGTAATTATAAAAGTGTATCACACATATTAAATTGAAATATGAATATGAAGGAAAAAATTATTAATAATTATGTAAAAAATATGATAACCGAAAAATAGTTTTAAGCAATAATAAAGAAATAGTAATTAGCCACCCTAAAATACTGTAACAAATCTATATATATATAAATCAAACGCTGTGTGTTAGACAATCTAAAACTCGAGAAATGTTTGACCGATTCCCGAACCAATGTATTCGTTGGAAAGGTCTACTTCCACTGATGGGTTAAAAGGAAATAATATCGAAAAGTATCAACGAATATGCGTTTTACGCTCACTTTTGTGATGGTGTGTTTTTCCCATATGAAATGTGTGAAATCATAATGGAATTTATTTTTTATTTCTTTTAATGGCGATAACAAGGTAAGCGCTGCGAAGTAATACGCGTATCGATAAATTTTTCAAAATTTTTCGAGTTTTTTCATCAACACATTGTATGCATGCATATACTGTACGCATATACTGAACGTTTAAATTACATCAAATATAACCAAACAAAACTACGTTCGGAAGAATACATTAATATGTGTGATGCTATAAACAATGATGTGGATCCTAATGATATTGGCAATATGGTGATTTTACCACCGTCATGTTGGCGGACCACGACATGTCGCGACATATTCCTGAACGTGCGCAAGATGCAATGTGTTATGTGCGTCATTATGGAAGACCAGATTTTTTTAACTTTCACGTTCAATCCGCAACGGAAAGAAGTTAAAGAACATTTATTAGAAGGTCAAGAGCCAACAGACCGACATGACCGACTGCACGTGTGTTTAAGCAAAAGATGAAATCGTTAATGAACATATTGATAAAATTAAAAATATTTGGTGAAGTACGTTGCTGAATGTGTTCAATCGAATGGAAAAACACACGCTCTCATTTCAATTTCGATTGTTGATAAAATAACGCCAGAATAACTTGATACCATTATATCAACAAAAATTCCTGATCCTGAATTGTATGAAATTGTTACCAGAAACATGATTCGTGGACCATGCGGTACTTTGTGTATGCATACAGTATGTATGCAAGATGGAAGGTGTACAAAAAATTTTCCTCGACTATTAGTTTTTTAAACTATTACTGGATATGATGGGCATCTAAAATATCATCGACGATCAGCACAAGATAACAACAACTGTCAAAGTGGGACCACAACAAAACGAGGTCGACAATTGTTGGATTGTCCCATATTCACCAATTTTATTAAAAACCTTTAAGGCTTACATTATATATTTGCAAATATATCACGAACAGTAGTGTTGTTGAAAATTAAGAAATAATACATTACCGAACTGGTCGATACATAAGCAGTTATGAGGCAGCAGTATTTTGCAATACATGAGAAGTACCCGACCGATCAACAGTTAGCTGTTCATTTGGATAATGGCCAGCGTAGTTGCTGTACTGAATAAACTTCAGCACAAAGAGCAACTGCGCCACCAAATACAACATTGACCGCATTTTTTAAATTGTGCCAAGAAAACTCATTTGCAAGAACATTGCTTTATGCTCAGGTTCCATCATATTATACCTTGAATGCATCAAAAAAGGAATTTGAACGTCGAAAGCAAGGCAAACCTGTTCGAGATCATCCAAATGTGTTCGAAACTGATGATTTAGGTCGAATTTTCACATTTCACCCACATACTAAGTGTTTTCGTTTGCGTTTGCCTTTGATTACTGTCTATGGCCAATTATGCACCACTGATCGCGAACCATGTTAATAATTAGGATTGTTTGTGTTGAAGCCACTTCAACAAATTTATTTAATTCTTTTAAACCCCTCGTTAAAACCTAATTGAATTTCTCATTTATTTATTTTCCTTGTTTTTGTTATTATAACTTCATTGCATTTAAAACTCAGTATAAGTTAGTTAAGTTCTCTCTTTAACGAAAATAATACAGTTTTGTAGTTTTCGTAATTTACTCATTGATTGAATTTGCGTTTTTCATCCTACAAGGGTTTTAAGTTTTCTTTAAGTCTTTTTAAAATCAATATTAATAAACCATAGCAAGAAGCTACTTGTTAATTTAAACAAAGTACATAATTGCGTTTATTTTTTTCAGAAAACAAAAGATGTTGGCAAAGGAGGTACCTGCGCCAACATGTGGTCCTTCGACAAGTCTTACAGTACACTAAGACTAGATTGAACTGGTGGTAAAAGGTCCACTAGTTACCTGAGGCAGTTGTTTTTAATCAAGCAACTCCAACAGCAAGAAATAGACAAGAGGTCTGCAACACAACGTGTTGTCATCGAGCATCCCGTGCTAGAGAAGAAGGCACAATCAAAGGCTCCATAAGTGCATCCAAGGAAAATATAGTTTTAAACGTGAAGGAAGATATCCAATTTAATACAGAGGTCCCCAAGGCAAAATATCAAAGCACACAACTCACAGAAGGAAATTTAGACTGGGTATGTACAGTGTAAAATGTATAATTTGTGCGATTTTTTATATATTTCTCTATCAAGACCGTGTTATAAATTAAAAATATACAAGAAAAAACACCACAAACATATCCAACAAAAAAATTTTTTTTTTAACATAACCTCAAAATATAATCAAATATTGCAACTACCATCCCAGTTATAAAATTACCCGATATTACCAACATTGATATAAAGTACCATCTCTAGTAAATAGACAGAAAAAAACCGTTTCTTTTTTTTCTGGTATGCGCTTTAACACACAAATCTATTTGTCACACCCTTCGTACTAATGTACCGGCAAGTGTTTCATTCCACTTATTTGCAATAACTTCAATATTCAAAAGAAGTAGTCATTCAAAAAAAAAAAAAGTGATTAGTGTTCAGTGCAAATTAAAACAAAGAACGGAAAACCATAAATATATGTAAATACATCGGTACATATAAAAATAAGGAATAAAATCAAAATTATATTTATATATGTACACTATAGAAAAATAGTTACAAAATTGGAAAAAATAAAAATTGATTAACTGGCAGAAGTTTCCATACACAGCATCATAAACTACAACGATGAGTGAGGAACTATATATGTATGTACATATGTACGTAAATTTATTGGAAATTTGTTGAATTTTTGATTTTATTTGGAAAGCTTATGTATAAATAAAGAGTGGTGCGAACTTATAAAAAATTTTTTTTTTTTTTGGAAAATAAACTGCGTTGTCAACGAAACCTTATTTTGGAGAAAATAGTGTGTCGCGGTTTGGAAAATTTTTTGATTAGAGTGGAGCAAAAATTTTAATTTTTTTTGTTGGAGAAAAGACTGTAGCAATAGGAGATACAATATTATAAATTTTTATACCCTCCACTCCAGTGTGCAGAGGGTATATATAAGTTTGTCATTCCGTTTGTAATAATTAGAAAAAAAAATCTGGACCCCATAAAATATATATATTTGTGATCCTTATAACAAGCGGAGTTGATATAGCGATGTCCGTCTGTCCGTCTGTGGAAATCACGATGACGGCTTCAATCGGGCAACTAGGTTGCTCGTTGGTATAAAAAATCATTCACTAACATCCTGAAAAGTTTGCTATTTAAAATCGTCCAAATCGGTTTATCTGGTCCCGAGAATTGAACGATGGAGTAAAAAAAAGACTTGAAAAAATATGATTTGACTATGTTGTTCTTGTCACGATAACGTTCTCAATAGGACAGCTAGGGCGCTTGTTGTTAGTGAGAATGATACACCAACATCATGAGAAGGTTTCTGTTGTTTAAATCGTGACAATAGGTTTCATAGGTGCCGAGAAATCACTGAAAAGTTAAAAAAATATGATGTTTTCCTATATTGTTATTCTAAATTTTGTATTTTGTCACAGCTGTACTTGTTGTTTTTATGGTCGTTATGGTAATAATATAAAAATTCACCAATATCAACATTTTATGGTGTAATATTTAAGTTAGTTAATTAATAAAAGAAACTATTTAAAATCAGTATCAATATTCTGCGATTTTTATAAGATCACAAAATATTACAAATTGATACATACATACTGTTGCAAATATCAAAATACTATAAATAATATTCCTATATTCTGTATATGTATATCGATAATAAGCGCATAATAAAAATAATAGAAATATAAATTATTTTATTTATACAAAATACTGCAATTTTTAGGGTTGCAAAAAATAGTATGATTTTAAGGGTTCTACTTTTAGTACATACTTGCATTCAAAAGTAGTATTGAAACCATAAAATTCTACCCTGTAAAAAATTGGTGTTTAAAAAAATTTTTTTTCTCAGGTGATAATAATATAATGTAGATGTCAATAATATTTAATTATAATACATTTTTAAAATTTATTATTTAATGTTTGGCGCAGGCAAACGCCATTCCCGGACTACCGAGAATTTAATGCACGAGTTATTCCGCATTAGGAATAATTGCGGAGCTCAGCTCAATCAAAGTGCAATGATTAAGCTCGCCCTGGGAAACATGTGTTCATGCTTTCCTTTGCACAAACGCCATTCCCAACTACCAAAAATTGTAGGCACGAGCTATCCACATCAGGAATAGTCGCGGGCTCAACTCAATCAAAGTGCAATGATTAAGCTTCGCCATGGGAAACATGTATTCATTAATTTCTTAGCACAAACCGAACCTCTTATGGCACATTAAAAATAAACTAATTGAGAAGTACAATTCTTCATTACGCTGTATTATAATACTATTTTCTTATTTTACTACTAGCTAGTAAACAAAGTGATCGTATCATTGTAAACGAAATAGAATTGAAAATGTGTGCAGATTTGTTTTACTTAAAAAACTGTTTCTACAGATAGTGAATAAAATCCCAGTAAACATTTTATGCAATAAGTGATCATGTGGAGTCTTTTTTGACTCGTCTGTGCTATTAAAACAGTCATAAATGCACTCTTTTGCTGATCACAAAATATTCTTTTGTTGGGAGGAAATATTACCTTACCCCCGACTCTTCTTGAGAACCTTCTTTATCCAATTTTCTGATTAATGTCGACTTATTTTTGAGTCATATTTAATGTCATTTTTCTATAAATCACTTTTTAAGCGTAAGCAAAAATCATTTCTTAGTCTTTTTCTAATACCGCATGTGATTAATCAGTTTTTAATCATCAAAAGTGCTCGAAGAAGACACAGTAAGATGATTTTTGTTAAAACAATCTTCGAAATGATTACTGGGATATCGTATATTTTTGTTTACACACACATATACATAATGGCACCAGTAAGCCGAACTCTCTCATGAAACACATAGACGACAGCGGCTACACGACTACAGCCTGTCATAAATAAAATACACACGTTTATATGCAAACGATTATTTTGACACCAACACAGCTACACGACTACATGACCACTTTTGCTGCTGTAGTCAACTTAGGCTAATTTCTATTTTTGTTGGCTGCAAAATAAAAATAGTGTTGACAATATAACAAAATATGTAAAAGATATTAGGCTATGAAATATTTTATTTTGTTGAAAAAATTAATCGCAAAATGAAATGCTATAATAATTCTATTCATAAGTAAATTTATTTATTTATTTTTACGTTATAATAATGCAATATAAATAAGTAATATACTTAACACAATTTTATATAGAATCATACATGTTTTTCTATTTTAATAAAGTAAAAAAAAAATATAATTGGCACTACTGAAATAAAATTATTTTGTATAAAAACAGCTGTTTATATTGTTGTTATATGTTGCTGTCGTTTTCAAAAAAATTAAGTAATTGACTACACGACTACAATTGCAGCCAGCAGCATTTGTATCCGTGTGTTTGTGTAGCCTCTGTCGTCTATGTGTTTCGTGCATAAGTAACAATTTCATTTAGTCTTATGAAAGCTTTTGAACAAAGCAGATATACGTCGCATTGTTTTGTGAAATCTTACATTGTTTTTTAATAGGTACCAGTGCTGCCAGGAGATTTTTACAGAAATCTCTACGCTAATGAAAAAAATCCCTTTTTTCCCTACACCCACTTTTTTTCTCTCTACATTTTTCCCTACACTACTTTTTTCAATTTTTCAAAAAAAAAAAAAATTATTTTTAATTTGTTAATTTTCAATTTCAATAATGCAAAAATAACATAAAAACTAAAAAATATCATAACAAAAGATAAGAATATCATTAGAATTACATAAAAACAACATAAAAAACCAACGGATATTATAAAAAAATATTTTTACTATTCTGTATAATTCATCTTTTATATGGGTAGATGTGCATTTAAAATCTTTTATATGGCTAGATGTGCATTTAAAATTTACACAATTAATTAAAATTGCTTGCAAATGGGATCTTATAACGCAAACAGAATTTTGGTTGTTCGTTTTAAAAGATATTTTTTTTAAGACATTGGTTATTAGCATGTATACTTAGATCTGATTTATCTCAATTTAATATTTTTTCACAAGCCTTGCATCTGTATTTAAAGTCGTCATCTTTGACCTGTTGCATCCTATTAGCTTCTCGTCTCTCAACTAACTTGAGTAAAACCTTTGTTTTCTGTATATCTTTGATGTCTTTTCAGCATCATCGAAAAACGAATCGGACATTTTTCTAAAATCAATTATGGTTAAATTTATAATATTTTAATGTTCTTTTTATTTACAAACTTACTTAATAAAATCGAAGAGATCTACAAAGATGGCGTACTTATGTATTAAAAAAATGCACAAAACAAGTAAACTGCACAAAAAAGATTTTTTACTTGTCATTGTTATTAAAGAAGCCACTTTTTTACTTTCTCTATATTATAGAGTTATTACCAGATTTAAAAAATATATATTTTTAATTTTAAAATTTAAAATTGAAATATATATAATATTAAGTTGTTAAAAAAAAATTTGCAAAAACTCCCTACAATTCGACAAAAATAAGAAATCTTTTGCATTAAACACATAGACGCAAATTCATTTCTCGATGCATTACAAATGGAATGACAAACTGATGTAATCAGATCTGAAAAATAAAACTGATTAACGCTAGTACTTTTAAAAAATAGACATGGACAAGTGTTCCGAAAAAGATCCGAAATTAAAAATTATATTTTGTTTACTATCTTCTATTGACTTTAAAATTGTTAAACGTAAATGCTGAAAATTCAGAGTATTTGTTGTAATAATTTAGTAATAAGTTGATCAAATTGTTAACATTTTCAAATATTTTATTTATATTTGTTACAAATAGTGCAAGAAAACCTAGGTGGAGGGTATCAAAGATTTGGCATAGCCGAATTTAACACTCTTACTTGTTTTGTGTAGAATTTATAACACACAGCATAGAACAAAATATATCCATTTTTCGTGGTGAAAAGTTGGTAACAAAAATATTTCTGGACTTTAAACATACAAATTTGTTCTCAAGAAAAATTTTGGACAAACTGGGTTAAAAATTTTTTGAGATTTATTCACAACTATAAAAAGGTTGAGACAATTTTTACAATTGAGTTGAAGAATCAAGGCCAATTACTGTTTTTAAATTTTGGTATAAAATAAGCTGTATTCCACATGAACAAAATACTACCTTAACAGAAGGTTGTTGTTTCTCCAAGAATTTTTTTTAACGCTTTAAATAGAATAAAGGCGTATTCCACGAGAATTTAAAATAATTTTTGGGTTGTTTTTGGCCTATTTTGAGAAGTATTTTCGGTGAAGTCACTTTACACTGCAATGTCTACAAGAAGAAAATGCAAATAAGATATAAAGCAGGTCACCACATATTGTGAAATATTTAATAGAACTCAGGCTGAAGATTTAACCACATTACTCGTTGAAATAAAACAAACGGAAACTTATATGCAAGAAGAGGATAAGGAGCAGGATAAAGATTCCAAAGATGAAATGTCTATAAATTGCGAGGATACCAGCGAGCTATATGAAAGAACTAAGACAAAGATGATGGAAAAAACCAAGGCGTGTTCATCAAGTTCAGCAGCAGCAGAAACAACAATAGTTCATCATTCATCATCTGCGCTTAAATTACCAGCTTGCGATATCCAGGTTTTTGAGGGAGGTTATGCCAAATGGCAGTATTTACAAATCATCCGCACATAGCGCCTGCACAGAATCTGTACCATTTGCGTAGCAAAACATGGGGGGAGGCATACCAAATCGTGAACAGGTTCGATTTGGTAGATGAAAATACAAGAATTCTCGTCCACCAGCAAATGAAAAAACTATTTGGGTTACAAATAACGCAAAACGAATCCCCAAGGTCAATTCGACAGATTCAAAGCACTATCAATGATAGTCTATCGATTTTTCAATCTTACAACATAGACATAGGAAATTGGGATCCTATCTTAACCCATTTATGTTCTTCAAAGCTCCCTGAAGAAACTTTACGTTCATGGGAAGACTCATTAGGTAGCTACAAGAATTTGCCCACATTGCATCAAATCAATTTGTTCCTTGCAAAAAGGACTGAAATTTTAGAAACTATTTCCGACTTACGGAAACCGTCCAGAACGGACCAACAAGTCTTAAAGAGTCAGTCTTTTTTTACCAAATCGGAAATAGACAAGAGCAAATTTACTTGTAAAAAATGTAAGCAGAATCATCCTCTAAGACTCTGCACATATTTCAAGTCTTTATCAGTCAGTGATCGAATAAAGTACGTTTTTGCCAACAAATATTGCGTAAATTGTCTATCGCATAGTCATTTTAAATCTAAATGTCAAAGTACTAATCTTTGTACGAGATGCAATAAAAAGCATCAGACCATGCTTCACCTAGACAATAATGAACAGGCGAAATATCCCACATATAAGACGCAATACCAATCTGAGCCACAACATCATTTAACTGATATTGTAGATAAAATTAAGGCTCATTATTCCCGCAGTGCAGGAGCTACTATTTTGCCCACTGCTCTGATTTACTGAATACTTCACGGTTCGAGCTCTTTTAGATGCAGGATCGGAAAAAAGTTTTATTTCAAAACGCATTCAACAATCTCTTTCATTACCAACGGAAGCCCATAAATCCCAAATTTCTGGTCTTGGTGGGACAGTAGTAGGAAATTCTAAAGGCAAATGCTAATGTAACGTTGCGATCAAGAAAATCCGATTTTAAAATTAAAATAGAAGTAATCGTGGTGTCTAAACTATCGCATCTTTTACCCTCACGACCAATTAATGTTCGAAATCTAGAAGAAATCAAACATCTGAATTTAGCGGATCCATATTTCTATGAACCAGCGGCAATCGACATGATTACACGAGATTTTTCTGGGACCTTCGCGAAATATGGCCCTTGCTCAATACCATAGGATGGAAAAAATACTCGACAAAGCTCCAAATTTAAAATCTCAGTACACGAACGTTCTACAAGAATATATTGATTTAGATCACATGGAACAGGTTGTTCACTATGAGCCCAAAGCCGAAAATCAATTTTCATACTTTCTGCCACACCATGCTATCAGTAGGCCCGAGAGTAAAAGTACCCGGGTACGAGTAGTATTCAACGCCTCAAAGAAGACAGGTAGTGGATTCTCCCTGAATGATGTTCTGCACCAAGGACCGACTCTGCAGACTGATTTGATGAAAATAATTCTGAATTAGAGGAACTATAAGTACGTGTTTACCGGCAACATACAGAAAATGTATCGCCAGATTTTGGTTAATGAAGCAGATCGCCCTTACCAACTAATTTTATTCCGAAACGAAGCGGACAAATCTGTCAACACCTTTCAATTGGAGACAGTGACTTTTGGGGAAAACTGTGCACTTTTTCTAGCGATTCGCACACTTCTAAGGCTAAGTGAGGACTGTAAGGACATATATCCCAAAGCGGCCAATATTTTTAAAAACGAGATATATGTTGACGATATCCTGTCTGGTGGTCACACTTTAGAGGAGGCAAAGCAAATTTCAAATGCTTTGAAATCAGCAGGTTTCCCAATGAAAAAGATGACTGGAAATGTTAATTGTCTTCTGGATCATTTGCCCCGGGAGGATCTTCTGAGAATTCCTATATGTGTTGAGTTTTCCCCCCTGTATCATCTGCGACGCCTCGGAAAAGGCCTACTGTAGTACGGTATACATTAGAACTGAAAGCCGAGAAGGCAAAATTAGAAGTCACTTGTTAGTGGCAAAGACTAGAGTAGCTCCTTTAAAACGTACTACTATACCGAAACTAGAATTGTGCGGAGCTTTACTTCTTACTAAACTAATAAAAAGCTTGACTGCAAGCGCCAAAATTCCATATGAATTATTTTTATGGACTGATTCATCAATTGTACTAGGTTGGCTTCAAAAATCACCAAACACATTAAAAACTTTTGTCTCCAATAGAGTGTCAGAAATAATAAGTTTTACAACTAAAAATCACTGGAAACATGTGAAAACCGAAGACAATCCAGCAGATCTGGGTACACGTATACTATGGTGGCATGGGCCCACCTGGCTAAAACAACCCATTGGACTTTGGCCGAAACCACGAGTTTTTGATCCAACAGATTTGGAAATGAAAAAATTGCAAGCTTCCACTTACTAAGGACGAATTTTGATGTTCTAGAAGATTTTTCGTCATTCGATCGAGCTTTTCGAGTCCTCAGCTATAGCCTACGATATATTAACAGATTTCTTAAAAGACCATTCTCAACTGAAAAGTTCGTCACAGCTCATCGCACAATCTCTATCGCACAAGAAAGACACTTCTACAAACAGTATGTATGCTTAAAAGAAAATAAACCTCTGAATTGTAAAAGCAGGCTTCTCACCTTAACTCCTTTCCTTGACAAAGACGATATCATACGAGTTGGCGGCCGACTTGCCAATTCAGGGTTAAGCTACAATGAACGCCACCCCATAATTATTTCCGAACAGTGCGCATTGGCTAATCTTTTGGTGAAATTTACACATCGCATTCTCCTGCACGCAGAGCATCAATTAATGTTGCGAGCAATTCGACAAGAGTTCTATATTCCAAGGCTAAAAAATCTTGTCAGGAAATGTATTCGCGAGTCTACTTTATGTACAAAATATAAAAGAAAACTCCAGCACCAAATAATGAGCTCTCTCCCTCCTGAAAGAGTTAACTTCTCCCTTCCATTCACCTATACTGGAGTCGATTTTGCGGGCCCCTTTAACATAAAATCTTCAACTTTGAGAAATGCCAAACTCTTGAAAGGTTATGCAGCAGTGTATGTTTGTTTCTCCACCCGAGCGGTTCATTTAGAAACTTGCTCAGATCTATCAACTGATGCGTTTCTTGCCTGCTTTGATAGATTTACGGGCGCAGAGGTCTTCCGAAAACTCTGCACTCCAATAATGGCAGAAATTTCCTCGTCGCAAGCTACTCCCTACTGAAAAGCCATAATGCTTTTCTCAAAACTGCTGAGCAAGCCTTAATCGTAAAATATAGCTCACTTGGATTCAAATGGTCCTTTATTCCCCCATATGCACCTCACATGGGCGGCCTCTGGGAGGCTGCTGTCAAAAGCATGAAGTCACATTTGAAAAAAATTACCAACAACATGACTTTCACTTTCGAAGGGTTGACCACATTACTAGTTAGAATCGAGGCGGTCCTTAACTCAAGACCCCATTCGAGCATAACTGAAAACCCAAACGAAGTCCTACCACTAACTCCAGATCATCTTCTTCGAGGCGCTCCATTAATAGCTCCACCAGAAACTCCTATCTACCCACCTTTAAATGACATAAGCTTTTTAAATCCGATAAATCCAATGAAAATTCCTCAAATTGAAAATTAAATAGAGACAGATCTCGCACAATTTATATTTTTTTAACTGTATATATATCTTTATATTTCTTCCTTTCCCTTATATTTAGATGAAAGGAAACCGACCAAGATGTCATCTGTGTAGCAGAAATACCCTTTTTAATATTGTCAAGCATTTATAGGTTTAAGCTTGGAATTACTCCTCCAATCCCTTATTAAGAAAGGATATTGCCTTAACTGGTTGGCGCATTCCCACAATCGCCATTGGTGTACATCAAGATTTCGTTGTTCCAAACTGCGCTCAATCGAAAATAAATCAAGAGATCAATTTGGATTCTTTACCCTCGAGCAGCCATTTCCACACTCTATGGACATTGAGATTACACAACATTTTCCTATAAAATAATATCATAACGTTACCGAACTACAGCCACTAAATAATGGACATCTTTAGCCCACTTCGCACATCTGGAATTTAGTAAGATCCAAGAAATAGACGGCGAAATGGAAAAGAAGATTGCTACAATATTGTTAAAACCCATCAAAGAAATGTGATTCACCAAAGGTTCAAGACTCAACATTTGGTTAGTTGTACATAGAGAGGATGCATCTGCCACCCTGATGGGGGAGTATGTTGAAGCCACTTCAACAAAATGTTATTTAATTCTTTTAAACCTCTCGTTAAAACCTCATTGAATTTCTCATTTATTTATTTTCCTTGTTTTTGTTATAACTTCATTGCATTTAAAACTCAGTATAAGTTAGTTAAGTTCTCTCTTTAACGAAAATAATACAGTTTTTTAGTTTTCGTAATTTACTCATTGATTGAATTTGCGTTTTTCATCCTACAAGGGTTTTAAGCTTTCTTTAAGTCTATTTAAAATCAGTATTAATAAACCATAGCAAGAAGCTACTTGTTAATTTAAACAAAGTACATAATTCCGTTTATTTTATTCAGAAAACAAAAGATATTGGCAAAGGAGATACCTGCGCCTACAGTTTGAACACGATACACATTCGGAAAGTACATGAACTGATGTGTCGGTATCAGCACATCTATTTTTTTCTATCCCTTTCTCAACTTGCAATCTGCCTAATCCAAATGATTTATAGATGAAATTTCGTGATCATATGACGGAAGATATTTTATTTTATTTAGACAGCGGAAATGTATAATGAGAATATGTGTTTAGGAATGACGAGACAAGCTTTGGCTCCTCAAGAACAGAATTACGATCCAAATGTATTGACAAATTTTGTTCAAGAAAATATTCCGATATTAAACCAACAGCAAAAATTGGCTTATGAAACAATCATCCAAGAAATTGTTAATGGTAATGATGGCATGTACTTTTTGGATGCGCCTGGTGGTACTGGCAAAATTTTTTTGATACTTTGCATTTTAATTTTAAAAAAATTATTATTTCGACCTCGAGCTTGACATAATAATTTTTTTTTAAATTTTTTTGATAACTTTAATTTTTGCAGGTATATGAGTACGTGGAATTTCTTTGACACTTACGTATTCTGGAATTGCAGCCACTTTATTGGATGAAGCATCATCATGCAGTTCATCAAAAACCTCTGGCATGGCTAGAGTTTTAAAACAAATTGATGTTTGTTGTAGGGAGAATGCACAATGACACACAATAAATCAATTGAAGCTTGGATGGAACAATGCAAAATTTCCGTGTAAATCAAGATGTATTTGGTGGTGCTTTGGTATTGCTAGCAGTAAACTTCGGACAAACACTACCTGTTATCTCAAAATCAACACCAGCTGATGAAATAAATACGTATTTGAAGCTATAAAATCTATGGAGACACGTTAAAATGTTAAGGCTCGCCACCAATGTATACATGCGATTCAAAATGAGTTTAATGGATGATGTTAAAATGCCAATTGATAATGTTGGTTTCATTACAATTCCGAGACATTTTTACTTATTCACACAAACAAAAGAAGTTCTAATTAAAAAATTCTTCCCAAATATACAACAGCAATACCAAAACAAGTAAGAAAATTATAGTCGGTAAAGACCGACTATACGATACCCTATACCATGGTTTGGAGACCTTATCTCTTCGGTCCAACTAATTGAATATAGAAAATAAGCATAAACCAAATTTCTGTGGTTTTCTAGAATAACCGCGTATGTCATAAAATCAAAATGTTCAGGGGAGCCAGAAACGTTATATTTGAAGTTATGGGCTCGTTATAAAGTTTTTAGAGCTTTTTATTTAACAGTCCTGTAGCTATGGGCAATAAATGCTTTATATAAAATATTGAGTCAAAAATCTTCAGAGGAATAGAGCCTCGAGAAAGACGAAAAACAATATTTAAATAACACTTAAAGTGTGTGCAGATAAAACAACTTATGTCGACAAACGTCATTTTCTTTGAAAAAGAAAACTACCAATGCAGCCACCCATGTTGACATAAGTTGTTGTTGCTTGAAAAATGGATTTTTTTGTTCGTCAACAAAAAGTTAACGGGACTTAGGATGGGAATATAACAACTAATCAAGAATAATAGGGACAAAAAAAATAGAAATAAACACACACGTTTTTATAAGTGGTTATAAACTGAAAAATAATCGAAAATTATTTTGCATTTTTTCCCATTAATAACAACGTATGTCGCTATGTGTCGTTTTCTGAGAAAATAATTTCTCAGCGATCAAACGTATGTTGACATACGTCGATAGTGCTGCAAATTAATTTAATAAAAATTTAAGTTACGTCGTTATTTAAAGAAAAAACTCAGAAAATGTCAATATTTTTTTTAAAAAATTTAACACATGTAAAGAGCGTTAAAAATTAATATATTTGGCATCGTTAACTCAAAATTGACAAAAATGGACATACGCGGTTATTCCAGAAAACCACAGATTTGTGTGCCATTGTTATTAATTTTTTTGGGTGCAGATATGAAAAAGTTCATATAGGGTGCTATATTTATATGGGGACTAGGTCGAAAAATGGACCGATCCTGTATATATTTTGTAAAGTTACTTATATTTTGAAAAACCAAATTTGAAAAAAATCTGTGCAATATTTTTTTTTTGATAGATTTAAGTGAAGATCGGGAAGTAGCTCTATATGGGGCCTCTGACTAAGAATTGTCCTATAGGGATTATTTTTGGACTACTGATTAATGGATACAATGAACACATACAAACCCAATTAGACTAAGATCTATGCGATAATTTGGATCTTATGGCAATTTATGTCGATTTCATAGGGGTCATTTTTATGGAGACTAGGTCTGAACATTTCAATAGCGTTCATCCTATGGCCGATAAAAGATTACATACCAAATTTTATCAAATATAATCATATTTGCGACCTGTAGTTTGATTACAAGTTTTACCAGGACACACAGACGGAAGTACGGACAGACATCGCTAAAACGACTCGGAAAGTGATTCTGAGCTGATCGGTTTAATAAAAGATGGGTATACCTCAAATATTTTTTGTAGTTACAAGCAGCAGCACAAAGTCATTATACCCAAACCACACAGTGGTATAGGGTATAATAATGCTTTGTTGAGTGAAAGAGCTTCATATATTGGCAGGAAAATATAAGGATGTGAATGAATTGAATTTCTGTTGATGCTGTGATTAA
Source organism: Cordilura impudica (assembly GCA_963682025.1). Classification (NCBI taxonomy): domain Eukaryota; kingdom Metazoa; phylum Arthropoda; class Insecta; order Diptera; family Scathophagidae; genus Cordilura; species Cordilura impudica. The sequence goes on from OY821517.1 coordinate 232,991,175, forward strand.
CAAAAAACTGAACTTTTTAGTTCTCTTGATTTGGCCAGAATAAACCGCATAATTTACAATGAATTATGTAATTGAAGCAATAATTTTAGATGGGAAATTCAAAGGCAAAGACGTTTTAATACTACGCACCCCAATGATTCCCAATGATATGTCATTTGAACATCAGTGATTACAGTTTCCCGTTCGTTTGGCATTTGCAATGACTATTAATAAAGATCAAGGTCAGTCGTTGGAAGTTTGCAGCATAACCTTAGAAGTTCCTGTATTTTCACACAGTCAACTACATGTTGCATATTAACGTGTTTATTTATTTTTTGTGAAAATGGCTATATTAAAAATGTCGCTTACTACCAAGCACTAGAATATATATTTTTTTTTTTTTGATGTTCTCACTTTAAGAAATTTATGCTTTTTTGTTCTTCTTTTTCAGGAAAATGTCAACTATTTCTAGATGATATCATTTTTAATACAAAGGCGTAAATGTATATTATTGTGTTGTCCACCAACGCGGACAGTATTTTGTATACATACCAACACAAAATGTAAACAAAATCAGAATCAATTTAGATTAGCAAACGAACAACTTGTTTTTTCAATTTTGTTTCCCACATTCTAACTGAGCACCTTAAACAGTGCTCGGATGAATTAAAACTGTTGCGACCAGACGCATCATTCAAAACAAACTGGAAAACATTTTATAAAAACATAATAACACATAATATATAATAATAAAACATAATATGGTGATCCTGCCAGACTATTATAAAACATAATAAGATGATGAAGTAAAAAAAAAGAAGAGAAATAGCACAAAACAAAATATGGAATATTTGCAATCAATATTTGAATCAAATGAATAATAATTATAATTACATTTCATTGTTATTTAAGTACGAAAAACATAGTATTAGTAAAAAAAAAACAAGTAAGAAAATACCATATATATATATATACCATGCGTTTAGAGACCCTATCTCTCAGGCCCAACTAACTGGATATAGAAAATAAGCATAAACCAAATTTGAGTGGGATTTTTATTAATTTTTTCGGCTGCAGATATGAAAAAGTTCATATCAGATGCTATATCTATATGGGGACTAGGCCCAAAAATGGACCGATCCTGACCATGTTTGGTAAAGTCTCTTGTATTTTGCAAAAATATATACAAACAAAATTTGAGAAGAATCAGTACAATATTTTTGTTTTTTGATAGATTTAAGTGAAGATCGGGAAGCAGCTCTATATGGGGCCTATGACTAAGAGTTGTCCAATAGGGATAGTTTTTGGACTACTGATTAATGGATGTAATATATACATACAAACCCAATTTGACTAAGATTTGTATGATAATTTGGATCTTATGGCAATATATGTTGATTTCATAGGGGTCATTTGTATGGGGGCTAGGTTTGAACATGGACCGATTCTCACCAATTTCAATAGCGTTCATCCCATGGCCGATGAAAGATCAAATACCAAATTTCGTCAAAATATATTCATATTTGCGACCTGCAGTTTGATTACAAGCTTTACATGGACACACAGACGGACGGACGGACGGACGGACATCGTTAAATCGAATCAGATAGTGATTCTGATTCGATCGGTATAATTAAAAATGGGTGTAGTCAAATATTTTTGGTTGTTACAAACAGCAGCTCAAAGTCATTATACCCAAACCACATAGTGGTATAGGGTATAATAATAGTAAACAGAACCTCCCATTGTCACAAATGCTATTAAAATCTATTGCAGTTTTTATTTTTAAGAGGTTTTTTACCCACATATGTATGAAATGTTTTAATAAATAGGAGAGATTAAAAAATAAAAACCCTTATTTTCATATCAAAATCAGAATCATTGCGCTAACATTCAGCAGATTTATTTTGCTTAAATTAAAAAATTTGACAGCACAAAATGGTAAATTTTTCTGTAGTAATAGCAAGACTTTTAGATAATATTGCTAACGTTTTTTAAGTGTAAATATTCTTTAAGTGTAAACAAATTTTCAAATTTGACAGCAAAAAATTTTTAATTTTTCAGTAGTAAAAGCAAAATTTCCAGTTGGTTTTCTGGAAAAAGTAGTCAATTCTGTGAAGAAATAGAGGGTTTTGGATTAAAATAAAATTAGGTGTGTAAGATACACAAGGAACAAAAATGACAATAAAATTTCCAATTTTATTTATTTATTTCCTAATTAGTACCATAGATGAGGCTCATTTTACGGAATAGAGTACAATCAAAATTTAAGATAGAGGATTTTAAGTATAACCTCTCGATATACAAAACTACTTAAAAAACAGATTACCGATACCCAGATGATATTGTCAGGTTTAGAAATTGAGAATTAAGGATCAGCTTTAATTTGGTGAATGTAACTAAAATAGTCTACTGTGTTATCTTTATTGCCCGAAAGTCTTCTAGCAAAACATGAAGTTATTGAAAATGGGCAACTTTATTATTGTATATATGTATATGTCGATATGTGCCGGTCTTTGTTCTAAAAAACGTTTTCCCAAGCATAAACTAAATGTTATAAAAATTTAGCTGTTTGTGCTAGCTCTACACGCAACATGCCGTGGTTTAAATCCTGACGGACGAATTTTTGATTTTTTTATCTTTAGTTTAGTGATTGTTATATGGACAACAGGAGCTTATATACCAAATTTCATCAAAATATATTCATATTTGCGACCTGTCATTTGATTACTTAGACACAAAAACAGGCAGTGGTCTGCCTGTCACGTTGGCATAACTCCATGGTAGTCTGAACACTGGATCGAAATATACGCCGACCACCGCCCCCTTGTGTAGGAAAACTACACTCAGGTACCAATTTAAGGTTTGCGCATTGGGCAACAAATCCCACTCCTTGGTGAGGAGTCGAAGCCTATCTCTGCTGTTTTATGAGTCTCAGCACCCGGTTGAATGCAACTCCACATCGAGCTGTGCTCTTCCCGCGATTTTGGGTTCAAACCACAACCCAACGGCCGAACCCAAACTACCCGTGGTGCAGAATATATATAGGTATATATATATTGGAGTGGGTCAAATTGTAGGGGGCCGAAAAAATCTCCATGGGGTACCCCATATACGATATAAATCGATTTTTTCATCGAAATTTTGGAGGGTTCGAAAATGATTTTAGAGGTATGGTTTCTTGAGCAAAAATAATTGACCCATCCTAATATATAGATATTACCTCCGGTCAGACTTCGTAGCAAAGCTACTACCAGTTTAGCTCCAAACAGCTTATACTGGTGGCCAAGACAAACAGACAGACGGACGGACATCGCTATATCGACTCAGAAAGTGATTCTAAGCCCATCGGTATAGTAAAATGAGGGTCTAAGCCATATATTTTTGGTAGTAGCGTCAAAACGGACCAGAGCTTCATCAAATTTGTTTGGACAGAAGGTACACTTGCATAACTTTACAACTTTTTTCTAACTCAACTACATATAAGTTATTATAAACAACTCATTACGAGTATTGAAAATGTGTGTAGTTTTTACAAATCGGTCATTACTGAATGAAGGACTTTTTTTAAGACTTCTTCATAAGTCTTAGTGGACAATACCATGCAACAAAACTTGTTTTTGCTGCACTCATGAACGAAACTATATACACGTAAAACTAGAAACCATATGTAGTAAAACTTCGTACTTTATGCTTTTTGTTTGCTTTTTAAGTTTTAAAGGATACACATGTTATTAAATGCTAAGTATGTTTATACACTAAAGGTAAATATATTAATACGTTACCCTATACTATGATTTTTAGAGACAGCGTTGAGCGTTGAGTAGCATTGTTATGAACTTTTGATGTGTAAACATCTATACGCGCAGTGGGGTAAATTTCTAATTCACAATACAATCACAAAAACAGCGCAATATATGAGCGTAAGATCTTACGCGTAACATGTAAGCATTAAGACAAATCGGTGTGACATGATTGTTTGGTGAAAAATTATGATATGTAATAATCTTTTTGTTGCTGTTTTCTGCATTTTATTTATTACCAGATGTTTACACATCTCCCCTGTGATCGGACTCACATGTTTTTTTTTTGTCCGCAGATATGAAAAATTTAATAGCGGATGCCATATTTATATGGTGACTGGGTTGAAAACTGGACCGATAATGAACATATTTAGTAAGATATGTACAATATTTTGGTTTTTGATTGATTTAAGTGAAAATTGTCTACCGAATTGCGATGAAGTTAAAAACCGAATTTCGAGTTGGAAACGATTAGTTTTCTGTTGATGCAATGCATACTTGTTGATCTTTTGAACACTTTGGTTGGCGAATATTTTTTCTGTGTGTGGGAACAATGACTATAAATAGTCCTGTAGAGTTTATTTATGGATAACTGATTAATGTACATATGTAAAAAACACACATTAACCAAATTTGAAAGAGTTGATCTCAAGGGGTCGCTTGTAAGGGGTCTAGGTGTGAACACGCACCGATTTGCACCAATATCAGTACTGTTCATGACGAGAAAATGTTATATACAAAATTGCATAAAAATATATGCATATTTTCGACCTGTTTGATAGGTTTACACATATATTGACCGATTTTATTCTGAGTTTATAGATCTTATAAGAGTTGGGAAACAGTCTTTGTACTTATAGTTATGAGGCACACTATATCATGATCAAATTTCGTTTATGTGTACTAATTGTATCCGCAAATAGTGTTAGGAACATATCAAAAAAAAGTGTTAGACTAACTTTTGTCATTGTACCTATATAAGGCATCCTCCCGATACTCACTTAAATCGTTCAAAAGACGTACAAGTTCGACATATTTTAATAATTTTTTTTTGTATATATCTTTGTAAAACATAAATGAACTAAACATAGTCGCGATCGGATGTCCATTAAAGACCTCACCCAGGACGATAATTACCTATGACCCTTTTACGAAACTCATAATATAGGGTATTGTATGTTCGGCATTGGCCTACTATAACTTGCTTATCTGTGTTTTAGAATGGTCTATACAAAAAAAAAGTGATGACAAAAAGATGATTGTATTTTACTTGTTTGACAGATTTTTTCACATAAAACCAAACAGAGTACAAGGTTTATGCTTACGGTGTTGAGCTTAAAGGTGCTATTACATGATGTGTTTTTTTACATATGTACTGTCAAATTTCCCCACAACAAAAGTTGTACACATCGTGTGATACATATGACTCATTGTTTATGTACAATACATGAGGAAAGTCACATGTACATTTTTCAATTAGAACAGGTTCTATTTTTGCATGACAAACATATGAAAATACAACACTGCTTGTGCCGAAAGAAAAACAGAGTAAATTATAAAGATTAATATTGAAAGAAAAATAAATTGATGAATATTAATTAACAATTAAAAAATATATAACTTTTTTTTATAATAAATTTTTGTAAATTCACAAATTAAATCAGCTGTTGTTTACATTCAGAGGTTATGTCATACGAAATACATATGCACGTGTGATAGTAAAAATTATGAATCGTATGTAAAAGACAATTTTGACAGACATGAGGAATTTCATATGGATAAAAAAAGTGACAGTACATATATAAAAAACACATCATGTAATAGCACCTTAACAATTATCAAACATCCTACGAACGTGTATGTGTACTTTAGTATGGTTGTGTCTTTGGGAATGCGTTTAGATTTACTTTTAAGTAATTACAGTAAAAATAAAAATATAAGAGCAGAATTTCTTTATGAAATTATGCTGTTATTTCTATTTAATATTGTGTTAATTGTTAAAATTTTCTTAAATAAATTTTCCACGCACATATTTTTCATACACTATATACTTGATGAATGTGTAAGGTATTTGAAATAATCAAATTTGTATAGAACAGCCGTATCGAAAAGATACGCCCATCAATACGCATATGCACATATTTATATTTGATATATATTTTTCTTTTTTGCGAAATAAATTAAAATGTTGCGTATTATTTTACAGTAATGTAATTTAACATATTATGGTTTTTCTCTTTGCTTCATGTTTAGTATCGTTTTAGTAAAAATTTTTTCTGCTTTTAAATGCAAAATTATTAAATTATTTAATTTTTGTTATAAACATTTTTGATAAAAATTTTTTGGCCTTGCGTAATTCACCTAAATTTCTTATATTTGATAAACTTTTAAGGTTATTTTTGGAAATATATAAATTTCATTTTAATTATTTCTGTATATATTTATGTAACACCATGAAAAACAAAAACGAAAAACACACACTTTGGCCATTGTCATTTAAAATTATTATCCCTTTAGCTACCACACAAAGCGAAATTTCTCAGGAAACTGGATGGATGATGTTGATGCTGTAAGTCGAATCTCTCATCAGTTAAGGAGGCAGTGCACATATGTACGCAAATACGTATACTTCCAGTTAGTACAATTTAAAATGCAAAATTATTATTGCTTTTAAATGCAAAATTATTAAATTATTTAATTTTTGTTATAAACATTTTTGATAAAAATTTTTTGGCCTTGCGTAATTCACCTAAATTTCTTATATTTGATAAACTTTTAAGGTTATTTTTGGAAATATATAAATTTCATTTTAATTATTTCTGTATATATTTATGTAACACCATGAAAAACAAAACGAAAAACACACACTTTGGCCATTGTCATTTAAAATTATTATCCCTTTAGCTACCACACAAAGCGAAATTTCTCAGGAAACTGGATGGATGATGTTGATGCTGTAAGTCGAATCTCTCATCAGTTAAGGAGGCAGTGCACATATGTACGCAAATACGTATACTTCCAGTTAGTACAATTTCCAATGTAGTGTATTGTTATTTTACAGTATTATGAATGAAATATTTAATGTGAAATGTACGGAACAATAAATTTCAGTACCTACTATACATACATATATACACCCCCTTTCTGTAACTGTATATATGATTAGAAGGAACGCCTAACACGTGTTAGTTATATATGTATGTATATATATATATATATATATATATATATATATATTTATTTACACAGACCACAACTTCGAACAGCTGATATATTTTATTATATGTTGGTTTCAAGCTACATACATTGAACAGTTTAGTTACGATAAAATTAATATATACTCAGCAAAAAAAAGTGATTACCAACATGAAGATAAATAACCACAAACTCGATATAGTTACTTTTCGAATTTTTTCCTAATAAATTTAACATTAGATTATCATGGGAGCACGGTTGTTTAGCTTTTTTAACAAGCGACGAGTATACATAAGTGTATTTGTTGAAATTGTATTTTTTGCTTAATATTTCAAAATAAACAAGTTTTAAATTTGCTATGCCGAATCTCTGATGCCCTCTACCTGGGTATTTATATTTACATTAATAGCATTGGTTTTATTTTTGATGTTTAGTGTGTTATACAACTACAAAAATATTTTAAGATATTTTTATCCAATAAACTATTACAGCAAGAATAATCCTAATAATCTTATTAACAACTTAGTGTGCAATTTTGTCGCTTTCCGCTATTTTAACCAGAAGCTAAGCCGATAGCCTAAGTTGCTAGTGCTTTAACTTTAAGATTTATTATAATTTGAATTGTAATAAATATCAAATAAATAAAAAAATAAATAAATAACGAGGAGCTGAAATTTCAATCTTATCAAAAGTAATGTAAACTCTATCAAACCTAGTTAGTTTTAAGACTCCAAAAGCTCCCGTTGAAAATTACGTGGAAGAATGACAAAGAATATGTAATGTTTTTTTAGGTATTAATATAACAATATTTAGACGTATGAGTTATAGTAATTTAATGCAATTAAATATTATTCATACGGCTTTACACAATGAATGAATCATTTTACCAGGGCTACGATTTTCATGAACATGGAAATATGCACTAAAACATGCATTTATACCAATCGATCAGGAATAACTTTTTGAGTCGATTTATCCGTCTCTCTATCTGTCTGTCAGTCCCTATAAACCTTGTACTCGACCACAGGCCGCAAATATAAATATATTTTGATGAAATTTGGTATATAAGCTTTTGTCAGCCATAGGACATATGCTCCTGTATAAATGACATCTACGAGATCGACTTAAGATTATCATAAAAATATGGGTCAAATTTGGTTTTGTGAGTTGTTGACACCCATTAGTCAGTACTCCAAAGATTTACTCTGTATGATCAATTTTAGTCACAGCCCTCATTATAACTGCATACCGATCTTCATTTAAATCTATCAAAACTAAACAAGTAAGAAAATAATAGTCGGTCTAGACCGACTATAGGATACCCTATACCATGCGTGTAGAGACCCTACCCTATAGGCCCAACTAACTGGACATAAAAAATGAGCATAAACAAAATTTGAGTGGGATTTTTATAAATTTCTTTGTCTGCAGATATGAAAAAGTTGATATCGGATGCTATATCTATATGGGGACTAGGCCCAAAAATGGACCGTTCCTGACCATGTTTGGTAAGGTCTCTTGTATTTTGCAAAAATATATACAAACAAAATTTGAGAAGAATCAGTGCAATATTTTTGTTTTTTGATAGATTTAAGTGAAGATCGGGAAGCAGCTCTATATGGGGCCTATGACTAAGTTTTGTCCCATAGGGATCATTTTTGGACTACTGATTAGTGGATGTAATAAACACACACAAACCCAATTTGACTAAGATTCATATGATAATTTGGATCTTATGGCAATTTAAGTCGATTTCATAGGGGTCATTTGTATGGGGGCTAGGTCTGAACATGGACCGATTCTCACCAATTTCAATAGCGTTCATCCTATGGCCGATAAAAGCTTATATACCAAATTTCATTAAAATATATTCATATTTGCGACCTGCAGTTTGATTACAAGCTTTACATGGACACACAGACGAACGGACGGACGGACGGACGGACGGACGGACATCGTTAAATCGAATCAGATAGTGATTCTGATTCGATTGGTATAATTAAAGATGGGTCTAGGTCAAATATCTTTGGTAGTTACAAACAGCAGCACAAAGTCATTATACCCAAACTACATAGTGGTATAGGGTATAAAAATATTTTCTACCATACTACCGTTTCACAGGAATAATTATATATATAATACTATATACAAATCAGCGAAAAGAAATACAGAATTCGTACAAAACTCCTTGTAATCTATTCTATACGAAACTAAACAAATACTAATGCGTTTTGAATCTCTCTGGGAATACAGGTGATGACTTATAGGACATGATGGCTCAAAGTTCCTATAAAATAGTACGTAGAAAGTGATTCGGGCTGCTATATTTTTTACTGGATGGATGTGCACAAAAGTGAGTGCCAAAAGGGGTGTAGCAAGCGTGAAGCGTGCGTTTATCATGACTTGTAACTTAATGCATACTGCCGAACTTAGCGTTGAGTACAGTCTTCTCAAAAGCATGATAAATCATCGAGAATTTGAATAGGATAAGGTATTATCTGACAGCATCTGCAACTCAAAAAAAAACAATTGAATGAAGAAAGGATACACCAGAAACGGATGCATAAAACGCAAAAGGTGCCGCTGAAGGAACTTCATTATCTTACACTAGCAGTTTAATACTAAAAAATGTTATCATAAAATTAAAAACCCTTTTATTAATTTAAACATTTGTATGTTTTAGTTATTTAACAAAGAATAAATATTAACATAACTTCGGAAAAAATAACGAAACTTAAAACTTTCATTTTTATGCTATTGACGAAATAATGGAAACCATTACTATACAATAACACAGTGGTATAAATGATGTTCATGGTCTTGGAGGTGGATGATTCTAATACCGAACGATTGAATTAGGTTATAATAATAAAACCCCCAAAGCATTTGGTCATATGTGGGTATAGGCAAATTTTATGGCCATTTGAATATTTCATTTTTTCGCCAACACTGTTCGCCAACATTATTCTAATTCCAGTTCATGTGCTCTTCATGTGACTTTGCTCCGATATCAGTTGTTTCCTCACAGGACAATAACAACCAAGATCAGTCTCAGTTCGAGTACATAGTTATACTTTTAGATTGTTAGTAACCTCTTAAAGTAGCATTTATTGGACATTTTTAAACTCTCTTACTATTAAATTATCGTGTCTTGGACTCGTTTTATGGGGCCTGCGCCATAAAATTAAATTATGGATTTATTCATAGAATATTTCTCACATATATTCTTTCGCTTACGACCAGCACTGGTATGTAACTCCTCATAGAACTTTATTTCTGCCATTATTTTATAATAATTGAAAGAAAACATTAGAATCTATAAATATTTAAATAAAGGTTAAGATTTTTTACATTTCCTTTCACAACTTTTTCTATTTTTACTGTTTTAATAAACTCTGGTAAAGAAGTTTAAAAGTTTCCACTGGCATCACTAAAAAATATTTATTTTTTTGTTTATCTATTTTTTTAAATTGTATATTTTGTAACAAATTTTTTATCTTTCAATAGAGAACACACCAAAGAGTGATTTCGCAAAAAAAAAAACATAATTTTAGGACTAAACGCGAAATTATTAAAAATCAAGATTAGCAAATTGAGAATTTTGTAAAAGTTTCCAATGTTTTATCACCTACTCTATATAACAGGGGTGGGCACGTAAATGGCTTGTTGGGCCAAATTTGGAATTTCACCTACTAACGGTGGGCCGCACTATTATATTTCTGTACAAATATCCACTTTCAAACAAAATAGCAAAAAAAAAAATACCGATGTTACGGAGAACATTTTTGTATAATATGTTAACCGTTTAACTCCTCAAGTTATGGGTCATTTTTGTCCTTCTTTTAAAAGGAGCAAAAACACCATTAAAACAGTGATTTAAGCGGTTAAAATGTGCCGCACAAATATTCGCCGTGAAATTTTACTATAAGTCCCTGAATACACCAAAACGGAAAATTCAACCAGAAAGTCAGAAATATGACACATCAAAAGAGAGCTTAGGGTTAATTTCGCATTTAAGATTAATAATTTGTATTATTTTTGTGGCCCTATTGAAAAGTTATATTAATGCTATTTCGGAACTATAATTTGATATTTAAGTATTATTGTTTTGAATTTATTTTTCTGAATTAAATCTAAATTTAAAAAAACATTTTGAAATTTTTATACCCTATACCACTATGCGGTTTGGGTATAATGACTTTGTGCTGCTGTCTGTAACTACCAAAAATATTTTCCCTGGACCCATCTTTTGTTATACCGATCGACTCAGAATCACTTTCTGAGTCGATTTAGCGATGTCCGACCGTCCGTCCGCCTTTCCAAAAATAATCCCTGTAGGACAATTCTTAGTCATAGGCCCCATAAAGAGCTGCTTGCCGATATTCACTTAAATCTATCAAAAAACAAAAATATCGCACAGATTTTTTTCAAATTTGATTTGTATATATTTTTTCAAAATATAAGTGACTTTGCCAAATATGGTCAGGATCGGTCCATTTTTCGACCTAGTCCCATATAAATATAGCTCCCGATATGAACTTTTTCATATCTGCGGCCAAAAAAATTAATAACAATGCCAACTAAATTTGGTTTATGCTTATTTTCTATATCTAATTAGTTGGATATAAGAGATAGGGTCTCTAAACCATGGTATGGGGTATCGTATAGTCGGGCTAGACCGACTATAATTGTCTTACGTGTTTAAAATTCTTTTTTTTAATTAACAAACAAATTTTTTTTATTGTTTTAAATTTATATGGGGCCGCACAAAATTTGTTCGTGGGCCGTATGCGGCCCTTAGGGCCGCATTTGCCCATGCCTGCTATATAAATACCAATCTGCTATTTATATTAAGTTCGAAAATTATCCAAATTACAAAGTTCAAAAATAAGATTTATTTATAAAAATAAATGTTAAATTAATATGCAAGATACAATTAAAGCAATTTAATCTTATATATTAAAAGAATTTATGAATAAACTTTGCATTCAAGATTTTTTTCAATATTTTTCTTCTCTCAAACCTCTATAACTATAGTTCTAATTAACGTAGGCTGTTGACATAGGTCTAAGAACATTCAGTGGATCAAGCTCCTTCTTTTGAGCTATTAACTGCTTAAATTCGTTGGGTTTGAGGAAAGTTATGCGTGGAGAATCAACTTTACTTTTACTGTACGTTAACTTATCTTGGCATATTTTGGCATTACTGTACGTTAACTTCTCTTGGCTTATTCGTTGGGTTTGAGGAAAGTTATGCGTGGACAATCAACTTGACTTTTACTGTACGTTAACTTCTCTTGGCCTATTTTGGCATTACTGTACGTTAACTTCTCTTGGCAAATTTTGGTATTATATTATAAAAATTAATATAATATAATATAATACTGCGGAGCAGCAGGGGTCCTCTAGTATTAAATTAAAATAATATTGACAATATAATATTGACAATCATAGATATTCGTAAATAAATGCGTTTAATATAGACTGCATTATTTTTAAATAATGGTAAATATCATATAAAACTTGATTTTGAAAAGAATTGCAGATATCTGAAAAATTTAATGTGATTTTTTTATAACTTATTATTATACAAAAAAATATTTCTTGATACAGAAAAATTTTAATTTAAGAAATTCATCTCAAATTTTATTTGCACAATTTTAAAACGTTTCGCTGCATTTACAGACAAAGTTTGAATGAAACTATGATATCTTTATAGCAATGAAATGGCATTTGCAGACCGGAATCAATATTTTTATATTTGATATCATAAGCAATAATAAAGGTTTAAACAATATGTATAACTAATATAATGCAAATTTTATGTCATATAAGTAAGTTAAGATTAAAAGTTCAGATGGTTCCTAGAAATATCAAAATCTCTCTTCTATATCGATGGCTTAACATGGGAAGTACGTAACTCAAATTTTCATTTCTTTACATGGGAAGGAAGAAATTATTAAACTTAAAAACTTTGCATATATCAACTATTCACCATAACGTTAATTCTTAGTGATATATTAGACCTAAACCCATATTTTATTATATTGATTGACTCAATATGAGCTTCTGAGTCGATGTGCGTCCGTCAGTTCTTTCGACAGTCCGTCGCACAATGGCTGAAATTTTGATATCATTGGCCAAAAGTCTAATTTTTTTTGTTACCGATTTTTAAAATCGACATAGTCGCAAATAAAAATATTCAGAAAAAATAGAGAACTGGCCGAAGAGTATTTTAGGAACAAAAACCAGGAAGATGTTCTTAGTAACGTTAAAATAAAATTAAACTTAAATTCGTGTAGCATCAAAATACAAGAGCAATTATCTAATTTCGTCAAAGCACTAAAAAACGCTAAAAAGAAGTTAGCTACAATAAACAAAACTGGTTAGAAGGCCAACTTACTGTGGCTTCAGAAACAACAAAGCAAGATAAGGCTGGAAGACCACGCAAATCATTGTACAACTGCAGCGATAGATCTAAGAGGCGGAAACTTCAAGATTTTAACGATGAAATCTATATATATATATAAATCAAATGCTGTGTGTTAGACTATCTAAAACTCGAGAACTGCTTCACCGATTTACAAACCAATGTATGCGTTGGAAAGGTCTACTTTCACTGATGAAAGAACATCACAAAATATCAACGCATATGCGTTTTACGCTCACTTTTGTGATGGTGTGTTTTTCCCATATGAAATGTGTGAATTTATTTTTATTTCTTGTAATGGCGATAACAAAGTAAGCGTGCGAATTAATACGCGTATCGATAAATTTTGCAACACTTTTCGAGTTTTTTCATCAACAACTTATTCATATGTTTGGAAAAAATTAAACTAAACGTTTAAATTACATCAAATATAACCAACAAAACTGCGTTCGGGATAATACATTAATTTGCGTGATGCTACAAACAATAATGTGGATCCTAATGATATTGGCAATATGGTGATTTTACCACAGTCATGTTGGCGGACCACGACATATGCCTGAACATGCGCAAGATGCAATATGTTATGTGTGTCATTATGGACGGCCAGATTTTTTTAACTTTCACGTTAAATCCGCAACGGAAAGATGATAAAGAACATTTATTAGAAGGTCAAGAGCCAACAGACCGACATGACCGACTGCACGTGTGTTTAAGCAAAAGATGCAATCTTTAATGGTGTTGTGTTCATTAATGTTAAAATAAAAGGCGTTTGGATCTTTTGCGCTTATAGATAATTTGTTTTATTTATTCAAATTGTGAAAAAAAGACTTGTAGTCTTTTTGCTGTACTAATTTGTACTGTACTTCTCTCACAAAAATATGTATTCACCAAAAAAATTTACCTTTGCTGACATTTTCTATATGCAAAAAAAGCAATAAGTAGTACATAAAAGACATAAAAAAAATAACTGTAACATCGAACGATAAAAATATTACATATTTGTTTTTACATCTTGTGCTCTAGCAGAATTTTTGCATATGATCTCTTAACATAAGAGCTTTAATTAATAACATTTAATCTGAGCTGATAATGTAGAAAATATTTTTAGGGTGACCAGGTATTTTTGTGACCGGCTTTAAAATGACCAGCATTAAGATGACCAGCCTTAACATTACTCCCCCACGATGATGCCTCCGGGAGCATCTTAACTAATTATGTGCTCTGTGGTTAGTGCCCATGGGATGGCCATCGATTAATATAATCTGAAAAGAGAACTAAGTGCTATTGGTATTATTTTGCCTGGAAAATTGATTAGGTTCAAAACTATCTTGTGTGGGTAAGGGACATAATTTCACAACAGGTCGTTTTATCAATCCATTAGATGTCTTTAACGTCACGACTCGCACAACGTCATCTTCTCCTGGGTGCAGTCCTACTACTCGTGCAAGCGGCCATCGGTTGCTAGGATATCTTTCATCTTTAATTAAAACCATGTCGTTTACCTTAAGGTTTGGATTCTTATTTAGCCATTTTGGGCGTCTCTGCAATCGGGATAGATATTCATTCTGCCATTTTCTCCAAATCTGTTGTACCAATGTTTGGCAATGATGCCAACGCTGAATGAGTTTTAGGTTTTGAGAATCCATCTCTGGTAAGGAAAACAAGGCGTCACCAACCAAAAAGTGACCTGGTGTCAATACCATTAAATCCTCCGGATCATTTGTTAAAGGGCACAGTGGCCTGGAATTCAAGCACGACTCGATTTGTGTTAATACCGTTGAAAACTCTTCGTATGTTAATTTTTGCTCGCCAATTGTTCGCTTGAGGTGGTATTTCACGGATTTAACACCCGCTTCCCAGAGACCACCAAAATGAGGTGCTGAGGGGGGGGTTGAAATGCCACTTGATTCCTTTCTGAGCAAGATGGGGGAAAATATTTTTGTTAATGAAATTTTGGTACACGTCACGACAGGCTCGAAGCTTGCTATTAGCTCCAACGAAATTAGTTCCGCAATCGCTATATATTTCAGAGCATAGGCCTCTTCTTGCTATAAAACGGTTTAAAGCCCCAAGGAATGAGTCCGCAGTCAGATCTCCTACCAGCTCTAGATGTATAGCCTTTGTTACTAAGCAGATAAATAGAGCTATATAACCTTTACAGGACGTGCGACCTCTACCCTTGGACGGTAAAATGTTAAAAGGTCCAGCGTAGTCAATACCGGTAGATGTAAAAGTTCGAGCTGGGCGGACCCGTTCAGGTGGAAGATTTCCCATAAGCTGCACTGACGGCTTCGGCTTATTTTTAAAACAGGGTAAACAACGATGTAAAATTTTCCTCACAACCTTACGTCCGTTTAATATCCAAAATTGCCTTCTAATGTGGCACAACGTTAGAGATACGCCCCCATGAAGAGTGTCTAAATGACTGATGTTAACTATTAGATCCGTTATATGATGCTTAGATGGTAAAATATGTGGATGCTTTTGGTTTTCTGGCAACAAAGAGTTTTCTAATCTGCCACCAAGTCGTATAGTTTTGCTCTTTTCATCCAGATATTGGTTAAGTGAACGCAAATCACTGCTTACTGACAGCTCTTTTTTACGTGAAAGATCACGCCATTCTTCTACAAATATATCTTTCTGCGCCATACGAACTAAGCATTCTGCACTCTTATTAAGCTCACTTGTAGTCAAAGTAGCATAATTGCGTACTTTATTTTTGCAATTGGTATAAAAACGAATACAATATGCAGTCACCCTGGTAAGCTTGGAAAATGACGAAAAACTGTAAATAAAGGAATCCTGAGAAAGATTTATGTTATTCAAAAAAATTTTGGCTTTGCGTCTTTCGCTTTCTATGGACATGTCAGCCATTTCTGAATTAAGATTTGACCTTGGCCATTCACTAAATGGCACTTTTAAAAATGAAGGTCCCTCCCACCAAATGCTAGAGTCTGCAAGACGAGAAGGAGTAAAACCACGGCTAGATATGTCTGCTGGATTATTCTCCGATGTAATATGACGCCAATGTTTGATTTCTGAACAGCTTAATATCTTACGTATACGGTTGGATACAAAAGGTTTCCACCTGTTTGCGTCTCCACGAATCCAGTGCAGAACAATCGCTGAATCAGTCCACATAAATATACCGTTGAGTGCTATGCTCACATTTGCTGTGATAAATTTAAGAAGTTTCGTTGCCAACACAGCGCCACACAGCTCTGCCCTAGGTATTGTTAATACCGGTTTGACAGGGTTTACCTTTGACTTAGCCAACAACAACTTAATGGTGTATTTATTGTTTACGTTTAATCCGCGAAGGTAAGCAACGGCGGCATGGGCGTCTTTCGACGCATCACAAAATATATGTAGTTCACAATTACTATTAGTGAAATCGATATTTAGCCATCTAGCAACCCTTATTGAAGCTATATTTGGCAACTCCTTAGCAAACATCTCCCATTCCCTTTGAATACTATCAGGGACCACCACATCCCAACCTCGTTTCAAAGCCCACAGCCTTTGTAATAAAATTTTTGCGGATATTATGACCGGATTTAGCCATCCCAATGGATCAAAAAGACGCGCAATCGTCGATAAAATCTTCCGTTTTGTTACTTCTTGCATTGGTATTTCAAAGTTTATGGCAAATTTAAAATCATCTGAACTTGGATCCCAATACAATCCCAATGCCTTAATGGTATCTGAAGATTTGAGCTGCAACATTCCTTTATCATGCCTATGTTCAACTGGTATGGTTTTCAATAAATCGATGTTGTTACTTGTCCACTTTCTTAACTCAAAAGATGCCCCTTTAAGAATACTTATCAGTTCTTGCTCGATACGCAACGCTTCTTCAATTGTGTCTGCTCCTGATAAGATATCGTCCACATACATCTGTTCCTTCAGCACCTTAGCGGCCCGAGTATATCGATGACCTTCATCATAAACTAGTTGGTGTATGGTTCGTATTGCCGTATAAGGTGCGGACGCAGTACCAAACATTACTGTTGAACAATAAAACTCTTGAATAGGTTGACTTGGTTCCTCTCTCCAAAGAATTCGCTGATATTGTGCATCTTGCTCATCCACATCAATGCAACGAAACATCTTTTCGATATCAGTTATAAAAACGTACTTAAACATTCGCCAATTAGTTAAAACCGAAGATAAATCGCGTTGTAATGCTGGACCTGTTGCCAAAATATCGTTTAAGGATTTGCCATTGGAGCTTTTAGCCGAAGCATCAAAGACGATACGCACCTTTGTATTACCAGCTGCTTCTTTAATCACCGGGTGGTGTGGCAGGTAACAGCAAGTTAAATGCTGTCCATCTTCCAAGTTGAAACAATGCTCGTCTTCGGTGGTTTTAACAAGATGCATCTGCCCCAATTGTAAATACTCATTTATGGTCTCACAATATATTTTCTTTAATTTCGGATCTCGTTGCAACCGGTTTTCTAAATGTGCAAAACGCTTAAGGGCGGCTGACTTTGTTTTTGCAATAAAATTATTAGACGATATTTCAGTTTTTAGTGGTAAACGAACCAAATATTTACCGTTATCGCAACGCCTGTGAGTTTTGGTATAAAACTCCTAACACCAACGATCTTCTTCAGACATCGCTGCAGGGTCGACAATGGTTTCGAACTCCCAAAACCGCCTTACCAAATTATCAATTTCACTAAGATCCGTGGAAATAAAATAAGACATGCGAGGGATGCTTGGGGCTTCAATATAATTTTTACCAGATACAATGTAGCCAAGTTTAGTTTTTTGTGCGATTGGCCCACTCTCAGCTCTACGAATATTGTCCAGAATACACTCATCATAAATATCGTTACCCAACAAAATGTCAATACCTTGCGGCTCGAAGTATTTAGGATCTGCTAATTGAAGGCCTTGAAAATATTTGTGTGACACTGGTTTTATTTTCTTAGCTGGTATAAGACCACATACCTTTGGTAAAATAAACGCCATTACCTTTAACTGCACACTATCATCATATCGCGAACCGACTACTAGGTTTGCACAAAAACGACCTGTAGTTGCACCAGCACCAGATATTCCTGAAATACTCACAGCTGACTTTTCTCTGGAAAGGTGTAAATGTTGCGCCACTCTCTCGGAAATAATAGTGACCTGAGAACATTGATCGAGCAATGCTCTAAAATGAAACAGCTGACCTGATTCGGCTCTCAAAGTTATAACAGCCGTTGGAAGTAGAACATCATAATTGTTTACCGCAGACTCTTGTAACGTAGTATGCAGGGTTGTAGCTGCTAAAGGTGTTGTATTTGGTGTTAAATTATTCACACTTTTCTCCGGATGTATTAGCGTGTGATGTTTGCCGTTACACGTAGCACACCTTCTTCGGCTGCTGCACCTAGACGACCCATGATTGTAACCAAGGCAATTGTAACACAACTTTAATTTTCCAATTTCAGTTCTCTTTTCCTGCAGGCTCATACCGATAAACTTTGGACATTCTCTTACGGGATGGTTCGAGTCTAGGCAACATTTACATAGAACAGGTACTTTTTCGGTATACATTGTATTCATATTAATTTTCCCTCGTTTTATGCTTTCATGTTGTTTGAATTGGCTTGAGTTTTGGCGATCTAAAGTCGGTTTTTGCGAAGATAGCATCATAACATACTGCTCATCCAAGAGCGAACACAATTCAGTAAATGTTGGTATTGAGGTTTGTTTCCTAAGAGATCGCTCCCACTCCAGACGGATTGAATCCGGCAGTTTTTTGATCAAGAAATATACGAGTATTTGATTTTGTTCGCCCATGTCTGTATCCAATTTTTCAATAGAGTTGATACACGCACGACAAGTTTGCGTAAAATGTTTTAAGGCCTGTGGATTATTTCTAGGTACCTCTGGTTGTTGATACAATACATCCATATAATGTGTAAATAAAATCCGCTGATTGTTAAATTGATCACACAACATCTTCCACGCCTTTAAATAATTTTCACCAATAATACTAATATGTTGTATATCTTTGGCAGCGTCCCCACTCAAAGCTGATTTAAGATAATGAAAGCGTTGTAAGTTGTTTAAAGCTTCATTGTCATGAACACGGTCGCTAAAAATTTCTTTAAATGTAGGCCACTCCACAAAATCGCCTGCAAATGTCGGTAGAGAAACTACAGGTAGGGATACACCGTTTGACACATGGGAGGTAGCAGCTGCGGAAGATCCGCTTGTTGTATTTTGCGTCGCATTTATGCGGGCTACGATTTCGCTCAGTGAATTCTTAATACTGTCCACAACCTCTAAGTAAACTTCTTCAAATTTTTCCTTCGTGTTCTTCTCGATGTACGAGTCCTTAATTTTCGCGCATTTACTATGGCGTATTAAAACGCGATGATTTTCTCTAAATTCTGCACGATAAGACGCAAGCGTTTCTAGACGAGTGTGATGATAAGGCTCCGTTTTACGTGCCACTGGATCCTTTTTAAAGTTTCGTAGGGCTTTTTGCAGCGATGATAAAAGACCTTCTTGTTCTCCGATTGTTTTGACCAACTCTTCAACCACAGATTCCTCCATTTTAGCCTAGTTATCAATTACCAAACAAAAAAATAAATACCAGCACTTACCTCTTAAACAAGCAGATTTATCTAGATTTCCTTTACACCACACACCAGATTAATAAACGCCACAATGTACTGTAGATGACAGTTCTTGATAGCCCTTTCCGATAATCTTGGTTGATACTGGATGATATGCAGTCCGATGGCTTGATGATAGATGCACAATAGTTTTTTTTTCCACAAAATCCCGATAAGCGCATTAGATCCTCACAGGAGGCACCAAATGTTGTGTTCATTAATGTTAAAATAAAAGGCGTTTGGATCTTTTGCGCTTATAGATAATTTGTTTTATTTATTCAAATTGTGAAAAAAAAAGACTTGTAGTCTTTTTGCTGTACTAATTTGTACTGTACTTCTCTCACAAAAATATGTATTCACCAAAAAAATTTACCTTTGCTGACATACATAAAAGACATAAAAAAATAACTGTAACATCGAACGATAAAAATATTACATATTTGTTTTTACATCTTGTGCTCTAGCAGAATTTTTGCATATGATCTCTTAACATAAGAGCTTTAATAAATAACATTTAATCTGAGCTGATAATGTAGAAAATATTTTTAGGGTGACCAGGTATTTTTGTGACCGGCTTTAAAATGACCAGCATTAAGATGACCAGCCTTAACAAATGGACATATTGATAAAAATAAAAATATTTGGTGAAGTACGTTGCTGAATATATTCAATTGAATGGCAAAACAGAGGACTACCGCACGCTCATATTTCAATTTGGATTGTTGATAAAATAACGCCAGAACAATTATACAATTATATCAGCAAAAACTCCTGATCCTGAAATTGATCCTGATTCGCGGACCATGCGGTACTTTGAGTATGAATTCAGTATGTATGCAGGATGGAAAGTGTACAAAAAACGTTCCACAACCATTAGTTTTTTAAACTATTCCTGGATATGATGGGTATCCAAAATATCGTCGACGATCAGCACAAGATAATGGTAGACCAACAACTGTCAAAGTGGGAACACAACAAATCGAGGTCGACAATTGTTGGATTGTCCCATATTCACCAATTATATTAAAAACTTTTAAGGCTCACATCATATATATTTGTAAATATATTACGAAAAGTAGTGTTGTTGAAAATTAAGAAATAATACATTACCGCACTGGCCGATACAAAAGTAGTAATTAGGCAGCAGTATTTTGCAATACATGAAAAATACCCGACCGATCAACAGTTAGCTGTTGTTGCTGTAATGAATAAACTTCATCACAAAGAGCAACTGAGCCACCCAATAAAACATTGACCGCATTTTTTAAATTGTGCCAAGAAGCTTCATTTGCAAGAACAGTGCTTTATGCTCAGGTTCCATCATATCATACTCTGAATGCATCAAAAAAGGAATTTCAACGTCAAACCTGTTCGAGGTAAACCTGTTCGTGATCATCCAAATGTGTTTGAAACTGATGTTTTAGGTCGAATTTTCACATTTCACCCACATACTAAGTGTTTTCATTTGCGTTCGCTTTTGATTAATGTTCATGGTCCAACATCATTTAATTATTTGAGAACTCTTTATGGACAATTATGCACCACTGATGGTGAAGCATGTTAAAAATTAGGATTGTTTGAACACGATACACATGCGGAACAGCCATAAATACCCACCGTAGCGCAACACCACACTAAACATGAACAAAATAAGCTACAACAGTAAGGCATACACATTCAACCAAACATGAACAAAAACCCAGCTCCTATATAAATACAAAAGAACCACACATCAACATACACGCACAACCCCACATCATTTCTCAATAATATAATACCTACGTCACAGCACTAATAAATACACATTCAACTAAACATCAATAAAACCAAGCCCTCATACAAAACTACACATCAACATACACGTAAAACATATATGCTCAACCAAACATTAACAACAAACCCGCCTTCATATAAATAAATACACATTCGACTAAACATGAACAAAATAAGCCTGCTAAAAATAGTTTTCAAGTAGCTAAAGCAAATGGTATTTTTTAATTCTCACTCAGTTTATAAACTTATTTACATAAGAAGGCAAAGTTGGTCTGAGGATGGCAATTGAGTTTTCGGCGCTAAAGCTGAGTGGTGTATCTTACTAAAGATATTTCCAATCTTTTAAAGATGATCGGTACTGGTTGTCATCCATATTAATCCAGCGGCTTAACGGCTGACTGCTTCCGATAATCCAGCGGCTTAACGGCTGACTGCTCCCGATAATCCAGCGGCTTAACGGCTGACTGCTCTCGATAATCCAGCGGCCTGTGCTGAGTGCTCCCGGCTAACCCCGCGCTTATCGTTACAGGTGGCCAAGACACAGCACAGCTCACGACAGCAACTCTAGTCGCACCACCGCCTTCTGCCGGCTGCTGACGCTCTCCCGACCGGTTGCACCGCCAACTACCTGTACGCCCGAACCACGCCATCTACTGTGCCGCCACCTGTCTGCCTGTGTCAACACACCGCCGATACTATCAACCGGCGCATCCGAGACACCTACTGAGCCGCCATCTGCCGGCTGGTATCGCCGCACTGCCGATACCACCAACTGGGGCAGCCAAGTTATCTACTGTGCCGCCATCTGTCAGCCAGTATCAACTCAAAGCCAATAACATCAACCGGCGTATCCAAGCCATCTACTGTGCCGCCATCTGTCTGCCAGTATCAACGCAACGCTGAAATCATCAATCGGCGCATCCAAGCCATCTACTGTGCCGCCATCTGTCGGCCAGTATCACCGCACTCCCGATACCATCAGCCGGCACATCCAAGCCACCCACGGTGCCGCCATCTGTCTGCCAGTTTAATCGCACTGCCAATACCATCAACCGGCGCACCAAAGCCATCTACTCTGCCGCCATCTGTCGGCCAGTATCACCACACTCCCGATACCATCAGCCGGCACATCCAAGCCACCCACGGTGCCGCCATCTCTCTGCCAGTGTCATCGCACTGCCAATACCATCAACCGGCGTACCAAAGCCATCTACTGTGCCGCCATCTGTCTGCCAGTATAGTCGTGCCGCCAATATTATCGGCATTTACCGATCGGCGCACTCGAACCACTAAATCGTGCTGCCTAGCCGAGTCACCCGCCTTGCTGCCGCCATCATCCGACCGATCACGCCGCCACCTGTTGGCCAGTAGTCGCACCGCCCGTCGACCGACGCACTCCAGCAAACCACTACGCTGCCATCCGTCGGCCAGTAGTCGAAACGCCTGTCGCTCGACGCACCCGAGTCAACCGTCAACTGTCGACTTAGTCAACCACTGCGCCGCCATCTGTCGACCAGTACACCCGAGTCACCAACTACCGGCTAGCATAGTCACCTCCCGATAATACCAAAGCAGAACTGTTGTCAGTCGCGTCTTCATACGTATATAGATACACATAAACATATATACACAATTAGCACTTAAATAAACTACTTTGTAATTAAAAGGTTTATCGTGTTTTATTGCATAAGATTTGAGGGTCCTTAGGCTGACCCTGGAGACGACTGAACTACCCCAGCCGTCGACAAAATCCTTGTTATAAATGGCGCCCGAGCAGGGACCCAATTCGAAAACGGAATGCGGAAAATCCAAAAAAACCGCCAACGAGATTGAATTGGGTGCAAGACACACTGACAACACCCCGGAGTTCTCAACCACCAGTAATCGAATAACTGACACACCTGAAAAGACAAATACCACTCCAATTCCGCCACGAGGCACTAACCCTCCACCCGAGGTGGAAATCCCACGAAGGTCCGAAATTTCACCCATCGAAATCATGGCTATCATTCAACGCTGGGACCTCAGGTATGGTGGCAATGATACCGAATTGGAGGATTTCCTCGAAAGGTTCGAGGAACTAGCGGAGTGCTACCAGATCGCACTGGATAGACTGCTGCCATCTCTTTTGGGGGTCCTTAATGGCAACGCCCTCAAATGGTACCGGATTAAATGGTGCCACATAACGACATGGGCCGAATTCAAAAGTGAGGCAGAAAAGTTCTTTTTGCCGAGGCGGCACCTAGCGCACCTTGAGCAAGCTTTCTATAACCGAAAGCAGACCAACCGCGAGAGGGCAAAAGATTTTATCTTGAGCTTGCTGACACTCGCTCGCCAACATCCGCAACTGCGATCTTTAAATCACCTCGACCGAATCTATGACGGGCTTCGTACCGAATACCACACTACGTGCGGCGTAACGATTTTACCACCCTCGACGAACTAATGGCAATGACCGACGAGTACGAGTCTCTGCGGACAGAAGAGCGACCACAGACTGCACACATAGTCACCGGTGGTCAGTACAACCGCTCAGATCAATGCTGGCGATGCAAAGCAACAGGCCATACACGATGGGACTGCCGTAACCCTGGCAGAATTTTTTGTTCATATTGTGGTCGTGACGGTACACTTTCCCGAGACTGTCATTGCCGTAGGGTACGCACCAACTACAGTACCACGAGTATGGAATGGGTCAACCAATAGATGAAAACAAAATATTTAGCATATCTCCAGATCTTAAAAATTACGTTAAATTACACATACTAGAAACAGATTACCCATTAACATTTATGATAGACACAGGAGCGGATGTCTCACTGTGCAAAGAGAATTTTTTATACAGTTACCAAGAGGATCCAGATGATTATTGTTGCCTAACGGGAATTTCGAAGGAACAAATAATTGGGTTCAGTAGATGCGAAAATAAAATTTAACAACACAACTATCAAACATAAAGTACATTTAGTTGCAAGTGATTTTCCGATAAAAACCAATGGGATACTGGGACGAGATTTTTTGTCCAGATATCGATGCAACATTGACTATGACAAATACATTCCAACGTTTGATACAACGGATGATAACATCGTGATACCGATACAAAATGATGCTTTCAGCATTAATTACGTTAGAATACCGCCACGAAGTGAAATCATGATACCATTCGAAATAAAATTAACAGAGGACAGTGTAATCCTAAATAGAGAGATAAGGAAAGGCGTATACCTGGCGAATGCAATTATCCCTAGGGATGGAAACCAGCATAAAAAACTGTTGAACGTAACGGATAAAGTCATAATAGTAAATAATTTAAAAATAGAAACCATAGCATTGAAGGACTATGTCATATGCTCGTTAAATGAAAATAATAATGAATACACATATGAGCGA
Organism: Cordilura impudica; assembly: GCA_963682025.1. NCBI lineage: Eukaryota > Metazoa > Arthropoda > Insecta > Diptera > Scathophagidae > Cordilura > Cordilura impudica. The sequence goes on from OY821517.1 coordinate 233,016,373, forward strand.
TTCAAAAAGTTACTAGTCCATTTGAAGCCGGATAATAATGATGAGGAATTAATGAAAATTTTAGAAAAATACCAATCAGTTTTTCACGTAGAGGATGAGGAATTAACAACCAATAATTTCTATGAACAGCATATAGATTTACACGATGAAACACCGGTATACATAAAGAACTACCGATTACCACAGGCACAGACAAGCAAGATAAATGAACAGGTACAAAAACTTTTAAAGGATAATATAATTGAACCATCAATTAGTCCATATAACGCACCATTGTTACTAGTTCCTAAGAAAGGACAAACGGATTTAAAAAGATGGAGACTGGTCGTTGATTTTAGAAAACTGAATGACAAGATTGTTAATGATAAATTTCCATTGACACGATTGGACGATGTTTTGGACAAATTAGGTAGAGCTAAATATTTTTATACGCTGGATATGACAAGTTCATTCCACCAGATTGAATTAGATCATCAATCACGTCCATACACGGCATTTTCAACACCCGACGGTCATTACCAATATACAAGATTGCCTTTTGGTTTAAAGATATCTTCAAATAGTTTTCAACGAATGTTGACGATAGGTTTAGAGTCTGAAGCTTTTCTATATGTTGATGACATAATAATTTTCGGATGCAGCCTGAGACATCATAATGCAAATCTGATAAAGGTTTTGGACAGATTACAAAAATATAACCTGAAGTTAAACGCAAGTAAATGTTGTTTTTTGAAACATGAAGTGGTATACCTAGGACACCCAATTACACCAAATGGAATAAAACCTGATCCAGAAAAATTTGAAGCAATAACGAAGTACCCAATTCCGACAAATGCGGACGAGGTAAGGAGATTCGTAGCATTTTGTAACTATTACAGGCGATTTATCAAAAACTTCGCAGACATGGCAAGCTGTCTAAATCAACTATTGAAGAAAGGAATGAAATTTGAATGGACAGAGCAATGTCAAAATGCATTCGAAAATTTGAAACGGAAATTAATAAGTCCACCAATTTTACAATATCCTGATTTCGAAAGACCATTCATATTAACAACACACGCATCTGATTTTGCATTGGGAGCAATATTGTCACAGGGAGAAATTGGTGAGGACAGATCGATATCATATGCCAGTCGCTCACTTAACAAACACGAACGAAATAAACAAGTAATAGAGAAAGAGTTACTCGGAATACATTGGGGTATACAATTTTTCAGGCCATACCTATTTGGCAGAAAATTTATAGTGGTGACTGACCATCGACCACTCGTTTCGTTATTTCACATAAAAATCCGAGCTCAAAATTGACAAAGATACGCATAGAACTATCCAACTATGATTTTGATATAGTATATAAAAAGGGCAGCAACAATACGAATGCAGACGCACTGTCGAGGGTAAAAATAGACTCTGATATTCTAAAAAGTATGATACCTCCTATGATTGACGAATCAATGAAGAAAACGCTAGTGATGACTAGAGCAATGACAACGAGTAAAAGTGATACAAAAAATAACAAAGCTGTAAATGAAACGAAAAAAATTAAACAAATATGGAATAAAAATAAGAATATCGACGTCGAAATATTGGTATACAGCAATCCCAAAAGATAATGAACAACGACAAAAAGAAAGAATTAATAGAATTGTATCACAACACGCCATGCGGAGGACATTTTGGAGTTAGAAAAACTACACTCAGATTGAAAAAGAAGTACATATGGAAAAATATGTCAAAAATGATAAAAGAATATGTAAAAACGTGCGATCTATGCCAAAGAAATAAACAAACAAGACACACAAAAGAAACATTATGTCAAACTGACACACCAAAACAAAGTCTCAACACACTTTTCATTGACACAGTAGGTCCACTAAGGCCATCAGAACATTGTAGATATATACTTACCGTACAATGCGAATTGACAAAATATATCATAGCATGTCCAATTTAAACTAAAGAGGCGAAAAACATAGCCAAGTCTTTAATTGAAAACGTTGTATTGAAATATGGAATGTTTAAAGTGCTAAAATCTGATAGAGGAACCGAATTTGTGAATGAACTGATGAAGGAATTATGTGAATTTTTGAAAATAGAACAGAGATTCTCAACACCATATCATCACGAAACACTAGGAACTGTGGAAAGAAATCATAGAGTTTTAAATGAATATTTTCTTTCATTCGTGACTGATGACAATTGGTACTAATGGGTTCCATACTATACATTTGCTTATAATACTACACCTCATGTAGACACAAATTACTCACCTTTTGAGTTAATGACAATGACAATGACAATGAAATACAACAAATATATAACTTTGAGAATTATACGAACGAACTAAAAGTAAGATTAAAGCATTCTTTAGAAAATGCTAGAAAAGTTATAGAGACAATAAAATTGAAAAGATCTAAAGATTCAAAGAAACAAGAAAATAGCATAAACATCCAAATAGGAGATCAAGTATTAATAAGAATAGAAAACAGAAAGAAACACGAATCACCATATCGCGGTCCATATGAGATTGTTGATATTGATGGTGTGAATGTTGGCATTAAAGTTAAGAATATAGTTAAAGTTACTATAGTAAAATATACAAAAACAAAATGCATTAACACAATTAGGCTAATATTAATAACAATAAATATGTAATTTGAATAATGAAAAAAAAAAAAAAATAAATAAATAAATAAATAAATTAAAATAAAAATACTACTTGAATACGTACTTACGTACAAGCATACCACTATAATATTATAAACATATATAAAAAAAAAAAAAAAAAAAAAAAAACAACATACAATAATTTTAAGAAATTTTATTTAGAGCTCCAGTTGTAAAGAACTGGCCGAAGAGTATTTTAGGAACAAAAACCAGGAAGATGTTCTTAGTAACGTTAAAATAACATTAAACTTAAATTCGTGTAGCATCGAAATACAAGAGCAATTGTCGAATTTCGTCAAAGCACTAAAAAACGCTAAAAAGAAGTTAGCTACAATAAACAAAACTGGTTAGAAGGCCAACTTACTGTGGCTTCAGAAACAACAAAACAAGATAAGGCTGGAAGACCACGCAAATCATTGTACAACTGCAGCGATAGATCTAAGAGGCGGAAACTTCAAGATTTTAACGATGAAATCTATATATATATATAAATCAAATGCTGTGTGTTAGACTATCTAAAACTCGAGAACTGCTTCACCGATTTACAAACCAATGTATGCGTTGGAAAGGTCTACTTTCACTGATGAAAGAACATCACAAAATATCAACGCATATGCGTTTTACGCTCACTTTTGTGATGGTGTGTTTTTCCCATATGAAATGTGTGAATTTATTTTTATTTCTTGTAATGGCGATAACAAAGTAAGCGTGCGAATTAATACGCGTATCGATAAATTTTCGAGTTTTTTGTTGTTGCTGTAATAAATAAACTTCATCACAAAGAGCAACTGAGCCACCCAATAAAACATTGACCGCATTTTTTAAATTGTGCCAAGAAGCTTCATTTGCAAGAACAGTGCTTTATGCTCAGGTTCCATCATATCATACTCTGAATGCATCAAAAAAGGAATTTCAACGTCAAACCTGTTCGAGGCAAACCTGTTCGTGATCATCCAAATGTGTTTGAAACTGATGTTTTAGGTCGAATTTTCACATTTCACCCACATACTAAGAGTTTTCATTTGCGTTCGCTTTTGATTAATGTTCATGGTCCAACATCATTTAATTATTTGAGAACTCTTTATGGACAATTATGCACCACTGATGGTGAAGCATGTTAAAAATTAGGATTGTTTGAACACGATACTCATGCGGAAAGTACATGAACTGTGTAACAAGGCAAATTGCGTTGCACATAAAAGCCACCAACCAACAGCCATAAATACCCACCGTAGCGCAACCCCACACTAAACATGAACAAAATAAGCTACAACAGTAAGGCATACACATTCAACCAAACATGAACAAAAACCCAGCTCCTATATAAATACAAAGGAACCATACATCAACATACACGCACAACCACACATCATTTCTCAATAATATAATACCTACGTCACAGCACTAATAAATACACATTCAACTAAACATCAATAAAACCAAGCCCTCATACAAAACTACACATCAACATACACGTAAAACATATATGCTCAACCAAACATTAACAACAAACCCGCCTTCATATAAATAAATACACATTCGACTAAACATGAACAAAATAAGCCTGCTAAAAATAGTTTTCAAGTAGCTAAAGCAAATGGTATTTTTTAATTCTCACTCAGTTTATAAACTTATTTACATAAGAAGGCAAAGTTGGTCTGAGGATGGCAATTGAGTTTTCGGCGCTAAAGCTGAGTGGTGTATCTTACTAAAGATATTTCCAATCTTTTAAAGACGATCGGTACTGGTTGTCATCCATATTAATCCAGCGGCTTAACGGCTGACTGCTCCCGATAATCCAGCGGCTTAACGGCTGACTGCTCCCGATAATCCAGCGGCTTAACGGCTGTCTGCTCCCGATAATCCAGCGGCTTAACGGCTGACTGCTCCCGATAATCCAGCGGCTTCACGGCTGTCTGCTCCCGATAATCCAGCGGCTTAACGGCTGACTGCTCCCGATAATCCAGCGGCTTAACGACTGACTGCTCTCGATAATCCAGCGGCCTGTGCTGACTGCTCCCGGCTAACCCCGCTCTTATCGTTACAGGTGGCCAAGACACAGCACAGCTCACGACAGCAACTCTAGTCGCACCACCGCCTTCTGCCGGCTGCTGACGCTCTTCCGACCGGTTGCACCGCCAACTACCTGTACGCCCGAGCCACGCCATCTACTGTGCCGCCACCTGTATGCCTGTGTCAACACACCGCCGATACTATCAACCGGCGCATCCGAGAAACCTACTGAGCCGCCATCTGCCGGCCGGTATCGCCGCACTGCCGATACCACCAACTGGGGCAGCCAAGTCATCTACTGTGCCGCCATCTGTCAGCCAGTATCAACTCAAAGCCAATAACGTCAACCGGCGTATCCAAGCCATCTACTGTGCCGCCATCTGTCTGCCAGTGTCAACGCAACGCCGAAATCATCAATCGGCGCATCCAAGCCATCTACTGTGCCGCCATCTGTCGGCCAGTATCACCGCACTCCCGATACCATCAGCCGGCACATCCAAGCCACCCACGGTGCCGCCATCTGTCTGCCAATGTCATCGCACTGCCAATACCATCAACCGGCGCACCAAAACCATCTACTGTGCCGCCATCTGTCGGCCAGAATCACCACACTCCCGATACCATCAGCCGGCATATCCAAGCCACCCACGGTGCCGCCATCGTCTGCCAGTGTCATCGCACTGCCAATACCATCAACCGGCGCACCAAAGCCATCCACTGTGCCGCCATCTGTCTGCCAGTATAGTAGTGCCGCCAATATTATCGGCATTTACCGATCGGCGCACTCGAACCACTAAATCCTGCAGCCTAGCCGAGTCACCCGCCTTGCTGCCGCCATCATCCGACCGATCACGCCGCCACCTGTTGGCCAGTAGTCGCACCGCCCGTCGACCGACGCACTCCAGCAAACCACTACGCTGCCATCCGTCGCCTGTCGCTCGATGCACCCGAGTCAACCGCTTCGCCATCATCTGCCGGCCAGTAATCGCGCCACCTGTCGACTTAGTCAACCACTGCGCCGCCGTCTGTCGACCAGTACACCCGAGTCACCAACTACCGGCTAGCATAGTCACCTCCCGATAATACCAAAGCAGAACTGTTGTCAGTCGCGTCTTCATACGTATATAGATACACATAAACATATATACATAATTAGCACTTAAATAAACTACTTTGTAATTAAAAGGTTTATCGTGTTTTATTGCATAAGGTTTGAGGGTCCTTAGGCTGGCCCTGGAGACGACTGAACTACCCCAGCCGTCGACAAAATCCTTGTTATAAATGGCGCCCGAGCAGGGACCCAATTCGAAAACGGAATGCGGAAAATCCAAAAAACCGCCAACGATATTGAATTGGGTGCAAGACACACTGACAACACCCCGGAGTTCTCAACCACCAGTAATCGAATAACTGACACACCTGAAAAGACAAATACCACTCCAATTCCGCCACGAGGCACTAACCCTCCACCCGAGGTGGAAATCCCACGAAGGTCCGAAATTTCACCCATCGAAATCATGGCTATCATTCAACGCTGGGACCTCAGGTATGGTGGCAATGACACCGAATTGGTGGATTTCCTCGAAAGGTTCGAGGAACTAGCGGAGTGCTACCAGATCGCACTGGATAGACTGCTGCCATCTCTTTTGAGGGTCCTTAATGGCAACGCTCTCAAATGGTACCGGATTAAACGGTGCCACATAACGACATGGGCCGAATTCAAAAGTGAGGCAGAAAAGTTCTTTTTCCCGAGGCGGCGCTCCTTGAGCAAGCTTTCTATAACCGAAAGCAGACCAACCGCGAGAGGGCAAAAGATTTTATCTTGAGCTTGCTGACAGTCGCTCGCCAACATCCGCAACTGCGATCTTTAAATCACCTCGACCGAATCTATGACGGGCTTCGTACCGAATACCACACTACGTGCGGCGTAACGATTTTACCACCCTCGACGAACTAATGGCAATGACCGACGAGTACGAGTCTCTGCGGACAGAAGAGTGACCACAGACTGCACACATAGTCACCGGTGGTCAGTACAACCGCTCAGATCAATGCTGGCGATGCAAAGCAACAGGCCATACACGATGGGACTGCCGTAACCCTGGCAGAATTTTTTGTTCATATTGTGGTCGTGACGGTACACTTTCCCGAGACTGTCATTGCCGTAGGGTACGCACCAACTACAGTACCACGAGTATGGAATGGGTCAACCAATAGATGAAAACAAAATATTTAGCATATCTCCAGATCTTAAAAATTACGTTAAATTACACATACTAGAAACAGATTACCCATTAACATTTATGATAGACACAGGAGCGGATGTCTCACTGTGCAAAGAGAATTTTTTATACAGTTACCAAGAGGATCCAGATGATTATTGTTGCCTAACGGGAATTTCGAAGGAACAAATAATTGGGTTCAGTAGATGCGAAAATAAAATTTAACAACACAACTATCAAACATAAAGTACATTTAGTTGCAAGTGATTTTCCGATAAAAACCAATGGGATACTGGGACGAGATTTTTTGTCCAGATATCGATGCAACATTGACTATGACAAATACATTCCAACGTTTGATACAACGGATGATAACATCGTGATACCGATACAAAATGATGCTTTCAGCATTAATTACGTTAGAATACCGCCACGAAGTGAAATCATGATACCATTCGAAATAAAATTAACAGAGGACAGTGTAATCCTAAATAGAGAGATAAGGAAAGGCGTATACCTGGCGAATGCAATTATCCCTAGGGATGGAAACCAGCATAAAAAACTGTTGAACGTAACGGATAAAGTCATAATAGTAAATAATTTAAAAATAGAAACCATAGCATTGAAGGACTATGTCATATGCTCGTTAAATGAAAATAATAATGAATACACATATGAGCGATTCAAAAAGTTACTAGTCCATTTGAAGCCGGATAATAATGATGAGGAATTAATGAAAATTTTAGAAAAATACCAATCAGTTTTTCACGTAGAGGATGAGGAATTAACAACCAATAATTTCTATGAACAGCATATAGATTTACACGATGAAACACCGGTATACATAAAGAACTACCGATTACCACAGGCACAGACAAGCAAGATAAATGAACAGGTACAAAAACTTTTAAAGGATAATATAATTGAACCATCAATTAGTCCATATAACGCACCATTGTTACTAGTTCCTAAGAAAGGACAAACGGATTTAAAAAGATGGAGACTGGTCGTTGATTTTAGAAAACTGAATGACAAGATTGTTAATGATAAATTTCCATTGACACGATTGGACGATGTTTTGGACAAATTAGGTAGAGCTAAATATTTTTATACGCTGGATATGACAAGTTCATTCCACCAGATTGAATTAGATCATCAATCACGTCCATACACGGCATTTTCAACACCCGACGGTCATTACCAATATATAAGATTGCCTTTTGGTTTAAAGATATCTTCAAATAGTTTTCAACGAATGTTGACGATAGGTTTAGAGTCTGAAGCTTTTCTATATGTTGATGACATAATAATTTTCGGATGCAGCCTGAGACATCATAATGCAAATCTGATAAAGGTTTTGGACAGATTACAAAAATATAACCTGAAGTTAAACGCAAGTAAATGTTGTTTTTTGAAACATGAAGTGGTATACCTAGGACACCCAATTACACCAAATGGAATAAAACCTGATCCAGAAAAATTTGAAGCAATAACGAAGTACCCAATTCCGACAAATGCGGACGAGGTAAGGAGATTCGTAGCATTTTGTAACTATTACAGGCGATTTATCAAAAACTTCGCAGACATGGCAAGCTGTCTAAATCAACTATTGAAGAAAGGAATGAAATTTGAATGGACAGAGCAATGTCAAAATGCATTCGAAAATTTGAAACGGAAATTAATAAGTCCACCAATTTTACAATATCCTGATTTCGAAAGACCATTCATATTAACAACACACGCATCTGATTTTGCATTGGGAGCAATATTGTCACAGGGAGAAATTGGTGAGGACAGATCGATATCATATGCCAGTCGCTCACTTAACAAACACGAACGAAATAAACAAGTAATAGAGAAAGAGTTACTCGGAATACATTGGGGTATACAATTTTTCAGGCCATACCTATTTGGCAGAAAATTTATAGTGGTGACTGACCATCGACCACTCGTTTCGTTATTTCACATAAAAATCCGAGCTCAAAATTGACAACTATGATTTTGATATAGTATATAAAAAGGGCAGCAACAATACGAATGCAGACGCACTGTCGAGGGTAAAAATAGACTCTGATATTCTAAAAAGTATGATACCTCCTATGGTTGACGAATCAATGAAGAAAACGCTAGTGATGACTAGAGCAATGACAACGAGTAAAAGTGATACAAAAAATAACAAAGCTGTAAATGAAACGAAAAAAATTAAACAAATATGGAATAAAAATAAGAATATCGACGTCGAAATATTGGTATACAGCAATCCCAAAAGATAATGAACAACGACAAAAAGAAAGAATTAATAGAATTGTATCACAACACGCCATGCGGAGGACATTTTGGAGTTAGAAAAACTACACTCAGATTGAAAAAGAAGTACATATGGAAAAATATGTCAAAAATGATAAAAGAATATGTAAAAACGTGCGATCTATGCCAAAGAAATAAACAAACAAGACACACAAAAGAAACATTATGTCAAACTGACACACCAAAACAAAGTCTCAACACACTTTTCATTGACACAGTAGGTCCACTAAGGCCATCAGAACATTGTAGATATATACTTACCGTACAATGCGAATTGACAAAATATATCATAGCATGTCCAATGGAAACTAAAGAGGCGAAAAACATAGCCAAGTCTTTAATTGAAAACGTTGTATTGAAATATGGAATGTTTAAAGTGCTAAAATCTGATAGAGGAACCGAATTTGTGAATGAACTGATGAAGGAATTATGTGAATTTTTGAAAATAGAACAGAGATTCTCAACACCATATCATCACGAAACACTAGGAACTGTGGAAAGAAATCATAGAGTTTTAAATGAATATTTTCTTTCATTCGTGACTGATGACAATTGGTACTCATGGGTTCCATACTATACATTTGCTTATAATACTACACCTCATGTAGACACAAATTACTCACCTTTTGAGTTAATGACAATGACAATGACAATGAAATACAACAAATATATAACTTTGAGAATTATACGAACGAACTAAAAGTAAGATTAAAGCATTCTTTAGAAAATGCTAGAAAAGTTATAGAGACAATAAAATTGAAAAGATCTAAAGATTCAAAGAAACAAGAAAATAGCATAAACATCCAAATAGGAGATCAAGTATTAATAAGAATAGAAAACAGAAAGAAACACGAATCACCATATCGCGGTCCATATGAGATTGTTGATATTGATGGTGTGAATGTTGGCATTAAAGTTAAGAATATAGTTAAAGTTACTATAGTAAAATATACAAAAACAAAATGCATTAACACAATTAGGCTAATATTAATAACAATAAATATGTAATTTGAATAATGAAAAAAAAAAAAAATAAATAAATAAATAAATAAATTAAAATAAAAATACTACTTGAATACGTACTTACGTACAAGCATACTACTATAATATTATAAACATATATATAAAAAAAAAAAAAAAAAAAAACAACATACAATAATTTTAAGAAATTTTATTTAGAGCTCCAGTTGTAAAGAACTGGCCGAAGAGTATTTTAGGAACAAAAACCAGGAAGATGTTCTTAGTAACGTTAAAATAAAATTAAACTTAAATTCGTGTAGCATCGAAATACAAGAGCAATTGTCGAATTTCGTCAAAGCACTAAAAAACGCTAAAAAGAAGTTAGCTACAATAAACAAAACTGGTTAGAAGGCCAACTTACTGTGGCTTCAGAAACAACAAAGCAAGATAAGGCTGGAAGACCACGCAAATCATTGTACAACTGCAGCGATAGATTTAAGAGGCGGAAACTTCAAGATTTTAACGATGAAATCTATATATATATATAAATCAAATGCTGTGTGTTAGACTATCTAAAACTCGAGAACTGCTTCACCGATTTACAAACCAATGTATGCGTTGGAAAGGTCTACTTTCACTGATGAAAGAACATCACAAAATATCAACGCATATGCGTTTTACGCTCACTTTTGTGATGGTGTGTTTTTCCCATATGAAATGTGTGAATTTATTTTTATTTCTTGTAATGGCGATAACAAAGTAAGCGTGCGAATTAATACGCGTATCGATAAATTTTCGAGTTTTTTGTTGTTGCTGTAATAAATAAACTTCATCACAAAGAGCAACTGAGCCACCCAATAAAACATTGACCGCATTTTTTAAATTGTGCCAAGAAGCTTCATTTGCAAGAACAGTGCTTTATGCTCAGGTTCCATCATATCATACTCTGAATGCATCAAAAAAGGAATTTCAACGTCAAACCTGTTCGAGGCAAACCTGTTCGTGATCATCCAAATGTGTTTGAAACTGATGTTTTAGGTCGAATTTTCACATTTCACCCACATACTAAGAGTTTTCATTTGCGTTCGCTTTTGATTAATGTTCATGGTCCAACATCATTTAATTATTTGAGAACTCTTTATGGACAATTATGCACCACTGATGGTGAAGCATGTTAAAAATTAGGATTGTTTGAACACGATACTCATGCGGAAAGTACATGAACTGTGTAACAAGGCAAATTGCGTTGCACATAAAAGCCACCAACCAACAGCCATAAATACCCACCGTAGCGCAACACCACACTAAACATGAACAAAATAAGCTACAACAGTAAGGCATACACATTCAACCAAACATGAACAAAAACCCAGCTCCTATATAAATACAAAGGAACCATACATCAACATACACGCACAACCACACATCATTTCTCAATAATATAATACCTACGTCACAGCACTAATAAATACACATTCAACTAAACATCAATAAAACCAAGCCCTCATACAAAACTACACATCAACATACACGTAAAACATATATGCTCAACCAAACATTAACAACAAACCCGCCTTTATATAAATAAATACACATTCGACTAAACATGAACAAAATGAGCCTGCTAAAAATAGTTTTCAAGTAGCTAAAGCAAATGGTATTTTTTAATTCTCACTCAGTTTATAAACTTATTTACATAAGAAGGCAAAGTTGGTCTGAGGATGGCAATTGAGTTTTCGGCGCTAAAGCTGAGTGGTGTATCTTACTAAAGATATTTCCAATCTTTTAAAGACGATCGGTACTGGTTGTCATCCATATTAATCCAGCGGCTTAACGGCTGACTGCTCCCGATAATCCAGCGGCTTAACGGCTGACTGCTCCCGATAATCCAGCGGCTTAACGGCTGTCTGCTCCCGATAATCCAGCGGCTTAACGGCTGACTGCTCCCGATAATCCAGCGGCTTAACGGCTGACTGCTCCGGATAATCTAGCGACTTAACGGCTGACTGCTCCCGATAATCCAGCGGCTTCACGGCTGTCTGCTCCCGATAATCCAGCGGCTTAACGGCTGACTGCTGCCGATAATCCAGCGGCTTCACGGCTGTCTGCTCCCGATAATCCAGCGGCTTAACGGCTGTCTGCTCCCGATAATCCAGCGGCTTAACGGCTGACTGCTCCCGATAATCCAGCGGCTTAACGGCTGACTGCTCTCGATAATCCAGCGGCCTGTGCTGACTGCTCCCGGCTAACCCCGCTCTTATCGTTACAGGTGGCCAAGACACAGCACAGCTCACGACAGCAACTCTAGTCGCACCACCGCCGGCTGCTGACGCTCTCCCGACCGGTTGCACCGCCAACTACCTGTACGCCCGAGCCACGCCATCTATTGTGCCGCCACCTGTCAGCCAGTATCAACTCAAAGCCAATAACGTCAACCGGCGTATCCAAGCCATCTACTGTGCCGCCATCTGTCTGCCAGTGTCAACGCAACGCCGAAATCATCAATCGGCGCATCCAAGCCATCTACTGTGCCGCCATCTGTCGGCCAGTATCACCGCACTCCCGATACCATCAGCCGGCACATCCAAGCCACCCACGGTGCCGCCATCTGTCTGCCAATGTCATCGCACTGCCAATACCATCAACCGGCGCACCAAAACCATCTACTGTGCCGCCATCTGTCGGCCAGAATCACCACACTCCCGATACCATCAGCCGGCATATCCAAGCCACCCACGGTGCCGCCATCGTCTGCCAGTGTCATCGCACTGCCAATACCATCAACCGGCGCACCAAAGCCATCTACTGTGCCGCCATCTGTCTGCCAGTATAGTAGTGCCGCCAATATTATCGGCATTTACCGATCGGCGCACTCGAACCACTAAATCGTGCAGCCTAGCCGAGTCACCCGCCTTGCTGCCGCCATCATCCGACCGCTTCGCCATCATCTGCCGGCCAGTAATCGCGCCACCTGTCGACTTAGTCAACCACTGCGCCGCCGTCTGTCGACCAGTACACCCGAGTCACCAACTACCGGCTAGCATAGTCACCTCCCGATAATACCAAAGCATAACTGTTGTCAGTCGCGTCTTCATACGTATATAGATACACATAAACATATATACATAATTAGCACTTAAATAAACTACTTTGTAATTAAAAGGTTTATCGTGTTTTATTGCATAAGGTTTGAGGGTCCTTAGACTGGCCCTGGAGACGACTGAACTACCCCAGCCGTCGACAAAATCCTTGTTATAAATGGCGCCCGAGCAGGGACCCAATTCGAAAACGGAATGCGGAAAATCCAAAAAACCGCCAACGATATTGAATTGGGTGCAAAACACACTGACAACACCCCGGAGTTCTCAACCACCAGTAATCGAATAACTGACACACCTGAAAAGACAAATACCACTCCAATTCCGCCACGAGGCACTAACCCTCCACCCGAGGTGGAAATCCCACGAAGGTCCGAAATTTCACCCATCGAAATCATGGCTATCATTCAACGCTGGGACCTCAGGTATGGTGGCAATGATACCGAATTGGAGGATTTCCTCGAAATGTTCGAGGAACTAGCGGAGTGCTACCAGATCGCACTGGATAGACTGCTGCCATCTCTTTTGGGGGTCCTTAATGGCAACGCCCTCAAATGGTACCGGATTAAATGGTGCCACATAACGACATGGGCCGAATTCAAAAGTGAGGCAGAAAAGTTCTTTTTGCCGAGGCGGCACCTAGCGCACCTTGAGCAAGCTTTCTATAACCGAAAGCAGACCAACCGCGAGAGGGCAAAAGATTTTATCTTGAGCTTGCTGACACTCGCTCGCCAACATCCGCAACTGCGATCTTTAAATCACCTCGACCGAATCTATGACGGGCTTCGTACCGAATACCACACTACGTGCGGCGTAACGATTTTACCACCCTCGACGAACTAATGGCAATGACCGACGAGTACGAGTCTCTGCGGACAGAAGAGCGACCACAGACTGCACACATAGTCACCGGTGGTCAGTACAACCGCTCAGATCAATGCTGGCGATGCAAAGCAACAGGCCATACACGATGGGACTGCCGTAACCCTGGCAGAATTTTTTGTTCATATTGTGGTCGTGACGGTACACTTTCCCGAGACTGTCATTGCCGTAGGGTACGCACCAACTACAGTACCACGAGTATGGAATGGGGAAAAACACGACAACGGCGACCACGTCATGAACGACCAATGGTAAAAAGGCGCCCGATATCTGAATCCCGCACTCTTGCTGTCGCCCACGCCATTAGACTAATACCTGCGCGGCCGACTTCCCATCCGCGAGTAACTCCGTCTCAGGAAGTTGACTTCACCCACGCAAAGGCAGCAAAACAAACTCTGACGCCGGCAACAACATACGAGTCGCCACCACCAAAACCAACACGCACCCCAGCACCACCACCACAACTAATAGCCAAGATGCAACGTTTGCATGGCCGTTCTGAAAAGAAACCGAAGCGGCACGTGAAACACCGGAAATTTTTAATAAAACCACCACCACCACCTATTCCGAAGTTAAGCAATACAGACTACACGATCGCCCTGATCCCCACCACCAGTTCACCACAATCATCAGTGAATAAAAATCCAGAAGGTGCATGGGCACAACTGGTAAACATATTCAAGAACTGTGTAAAATTATATATTTGATAAAATGTTTAAAAATTTTTTAATGACAGTGCTTTGTAAACAAAAAAAAAAACAAAGAGTTTTAGAATCATATCAAGTGCAAAACCACTATATGGAGGAGATTACAATATTGATGTAAACAAAAAAAAAAAAGAAAATGATAAGATGAAAATATAATAGAAATTGTCATAAGTTACAAATAATTGTATATAAGTTACAAATAAAAATATTACTAAATAACTAGATATTAAGAAAAAAAAAAAAAAAAAGGATAACATGAAAATATAATGGAAATTTTCACTAAAAACTTATATAGAAACAAAAATTGAATAAATAAAATAAAATAAAAAAAAAAGGAAAACAATCGAATAAAATTTTTTTCTATATGGAAGCCCTATTGGAAAAACTAAAAGCTATAACAGTGAATGCTAGGAAATCACTAGGTATACCTTATTCTTTACAAACAGTAGAATTAAAAAGAAAAGAGATAGCAGAACTACAGAGACAATTAGAAAAATATTTAATAGATCCTGAATTGACACAGGAAAATAGACAAAATATTACTGACTCATACAAAGCACTAAGGAAAGAAGCGTTAGAAATTTTAGAAGCTCACACGAATAAAAAGAATACAGGGAAACTAACACAACAGGAAATGACGAACAACATGATGGACATGAACGAAATATCGGCAATTTCAAAGCTGATACCAGTATTTACAGACAAGAAAGAGGAGTTACATAACTTTGTAACGAATCTCGAAATACTGCATGAGACAGTAGTACCTGAAAAGCAAAGGTTTTTCTTTACTTTTGTATTCAAGTCACGTCTGGATTTAAAGGTACAGAATAGAATAAAACAAGAAACAGTTCCAACAAGTGTTAGTGAGTTGGTGTTGGCATTGAAAAAAGCCTACAAACCCACTAAATCATCGAACAGTATACTACAGAAACTAACAAATACGATTCAGATAGGTGACAATATCAGAGGTTTTGCAGAGTATCTGATAAGCGAGTTAAATGAAGTGCAAATTGGGGAGATTGGCGAAGCAGACAGATCTACAATATGCAGAACAAATAATGCTTTGGCATTTAACATTTTTAAAAGTGGCTTAAGGGATCCACAAATCATATCAACTATCGAAGCAAGTAGAGTAAACACCTTTTCAGAAGCACTAAGAATTGAAGAAGATTCATCAGCTAGAGTGCGGGAAAGGCAAGTACTATATCAGAGCGTAAACAGTAGAGCAAATGGAAATCGTGGTCGCAATAAAAACGGAAATTCGCGTCAAAACTTCAATAACAACAGATATAACATCAACAGATCTAACAACACTAACAACAGTTACAGTAATAATAGATTCAATGGTAGTAATAACAATTATAACAATATCAGATACAACAATAACAGCAATAGCAATAATGGCAGTAACGAATTTGGAAATGGTAGCAACAACAGAAACACATATTACAACAACAGAAATAATAATAATGGCTTTAATAGAAATAATAATAATTTTAGAGGAAATAACTACAGAAATAGAGGAAATTTTAACAACAGAAGAAACTATAATGTAAACCATATACAGAACCAGGGAAACTCCCGACAACCGGAGTTCACCCAAGAAGAACTTCCGGTGATCAACCAATAGATGAAAACAAAATATTTAGCATATCTCCAGATCTTAAAAATTACGTTAAATTACACATACTAGAAACAGATTACCCATTAACATTTATGATAGACACAGGAGCGGATGTCACACTGTGCAAAGAAAATTTTTTATACAGTTACCAAGAGGATCCAGATGATTATTGTTGCCTAACGGGAATTTCGAAGCAACAAATAATTGGGTTCAGTAGATGCGAAAATAAAATTTAACAACACAACTATCAAACATAAAGTACATTTAGTTGCAAGTGATTTTCCGATAAAAACCGATGGGATATTGGGACGAGATTTTTTGTCCAGATATCGATGCAACATTGACTATGACAAATAAATTCTAACGTTTGATACAACGTATGACAACATCGTGATACCGATACAAAATGATGCTTTCAGCATTAATCACGTTAGAATACCGCCACGAAGTGAAATCATAATACCATTCGAAATAAAATTAACAGAGGACAGCGTAATCCTAAATAGAGAGATAAGGAAAGGCGTATACCTGGCGAATGCAATTATCCCTAGGGATGGAAACCAGCATATAAAACTGTTGAACGTAACGGATAAAGTCATAATAATAAATAATTTAAAAATAGAAATCATAGCATTGAAGGACTATGTCATATGCTCTATAAATGAAAATAATAATGAATACACATATGAGCCATTCAAAAAGTTACTAGTCCATTTGAAGCCGGATAATAATGATGAAGAATTAATGAAAATTTTAGAAAAATACCAATCAGTTTTTCACGTAGAGGATGAGGAATTAACAACCAATAATTTCTATGAACAGCATATAGATTTACACGATGAAACACCGGTATACATAAAGAACTACCGATTACCACAGGCACAGACAAGCGAGATAAATGAACAGGTACAAAAACTTTTAAAGGATAATATAATTGAACCATCAATAAGTCCATATAACGCACCATTGTTACTAGTTCCTAAGAAAGGACAAACGGATTTAAAAAGATGGAGACTGGTCGTTGATTTTAGAAAACTGAATGACAAGATTGTTAATGATAAATTTCCATTGACACGATTGGACGATGTTTTGGATAAATTAAGTAGAGCTAAATATTTTTCTACGCTGGATATGACAAGTTCATTCCACCAGATTGAATTAGATCATCAATCACGTCCATACACGGCATTTTCAACACCCGACGGTCATTACCAATATACAAGATTGCCTTTTGTTTTAAAGATATCTTCAAATAGTTTTCAACGAATGTTGACGATAGGTTTAGAGTCTGAAGCTTTTCTATATGTTGATGACATAATAGTTTTCGGATGCAGCCTGAGACATCATAATGCAAATCTGATAAAGGTTTTGGACAGATTACAAAAATATAACCTGAAGTTAAACGCAAGTAAATGTTGTTTTTTGAAACATGAAGTGGTATACCTAGGACACCTAATTACACCAAATGGAATAAAATCTGATCCAGAAAAATTTGAAGCAATAACGAAGTACCCAATTCCGACAAATGCTGACCAGGTAAGGAGATTCGTAGCATTTTGTAACTATTACAGGTGATTTATCAAAAACTTCGCAGACATGGCAAGCTGTCTAAATCAATTATTGAAGAAAGGAATGAAATTTGAATGGACAGAGCAATGTCAAAATGCATTCTAAAATTTGAAACGGAAATTAATAAGTCCACCAATTTTACAATATCCTGATTTCGAAAGACCATTCATATTAACAACAGACGCATCTGATTTTGCATTGGGAGCAATATTGTCACAGGGAGAAATTGGTGAGGACAGACCGATATCATATGCCAGTCGCTCACTTAACAAACACGAACGAAATAAACCAGTAATAGAGAAAGAGTTACTCGGAATACATTGGGGTATACAATTTTTCAGGCCATACCTATTTGGCAGAAAATTTATAGTGGTGACTGACCATCGACCACTCGTTTCGTTATTTTCACATAAAAATCCGAGCTCAAAATTGACAAGGATACGCATAGAACTATCCGACTATGATTTTGATATAGTATATAAAAAGGGCAGCAACAATACGAATGCAGACGCACTGTCGAGGGTAAAAATAGACTCTGATATTCTAAAAAGTATGATACCTCCTATGATTGACAAATCAATGAAGAAAACGCTAGTGATGACTAGAGCAATGACAACGAGTAAAAGTGATACAAAAAATAACAAAGCTGTAAATGAGGATAATGGTGATACATCTCCTATTGGGACTGGCCACCTCAAGAGGTGGGAATGTACATCAATTAATGATATAAAGCATGCAAGAAAAATTAAATTTATATTTGAGAAGAAGTCGACTAATAAAAATAATAGAAATGGAAATAAGAATATTAATATGCGCATAGGATATAGTGACAATTCATGCTACTCAGGTACATCGAAGAAACTAGAATCCAATAAGAAGCTGTACAGGGAAGAAAATGAAAATAATATAATTGAAATTGAAGACGATAAGGTCATAAATGAAACGCGCGTCAGATGTAGCGAAAATCCATTTTACTTGGACAGAATCTTGGAGAAACTACCATCTATTTTGACAACACTAAATTACAAAACATACGCACTAGAGAACGGTGACGAAGTATTTAAAAGGGTACCCTACGAAAAAAATTAAACAAATATGGAATAAAAATAAGAATATCGACGTCGAAATATTGGTATACAGCAATACTCAAAAGATAATGAACAACGACAAAAAGAAAGAATTAATAGAATTGTATCACAACACGCCATGCGGAGGATATTTTGGAGTTAGAAAAACTACACTCAGATTGAAAAAGAAGTACATATGGAAAAATATGTCAAAAATGATAAAAGAATATGTAAAAACGTGCGAACTATGCCAAAGAAATAAACAAACAAGACACACAAAAGAAACATTATGTCAAACTGACACACCAAAACAAAGTCTCAACACACTTGTCATTGACACAGTAGGTCCACTAAGGCCATCAGAACATTGTAGATATATACTTACCGTACAATGCGAATTGACAAAATATATCATAGCATGTCCAATGGAAACTAAAGAGGCGAAAAACATAGCCAAGTCTTTAATTGAAAACGTTGTGTTGAAATATGGAATGTTTAAAGTGCTAAAATCTGATAGAGGAACCGAATTTGTGAATGAACTGATGAAGGAATTATGTGAATTTTTGAAAATAGAACAGAGATTCTCAACACCATATCATCACGAAACACTGGGAACTGTGGAAAGAAATCATAGAGTTTTAAATGAATATTTTCTTTCATTCGTGACTGATGACAATTGGTACTCATGGGTTCCATACTATACATTTGCTTATAATACTACACCTCATGTAGACACAAATTACTCACCTTTTGAGTTAATTTTTGGAAAATTACCTACTTTACCAGGTGACCACAATGACAATGACAATGAAATACAACAAATATATAACTTTGAGAATTATACGAACGAACTAAAAGTAAGATTAAAGCATTCTTTAGAAAATGCTAGAAAAGTTATAGAGACAATAAAATTGAAAAGATCTAAAGATTCAAAGAAACAAGAAAATAGCATAAACATCCAAATAGGAGATCAAGTATTAATAAGAATAGAAAACAGAAAGAAACACGAATCACCATATCGCGGTCCATATGAGATTGTTGATATTGATGGTGTGAATGTTGGCATTAAAGTTAAGAATATAGTTAAAGTATTCCACAAAAATTTATTGAAAAAATACAATAAATAATAAACAAGCACAAAATTTTATGAATGAATACAATGTTACTATAGTAAAATATACAAAAACAAAATGCATTAACACAATTAGGCTAATATTAATAACAATAAATATGTAATTTGAATAATGAAAAAAAAAATAAATAAATAAATAAATTAAAATAAAAATACTACTTGAATACGTACTTACGTACAAGCATACTACTATAATATTGTAAACATATAAAAAAAAAAAAAAAAACAACATACAATAATTTTAAGAAATTTTATTTATATGTGTACATTAACACTTTAAGAACATTTTTTTTATATTTATATACAAATATGCGCATATGACTAAGATAACCAATAAGTAACGAATAAAAATAAAGAAATAAAAGGAATAATGTAATACTTAAGAATATGATATTTCATTTTATAGCTCAACACCAGACATCGGATTAACATAAAGAAAAGAAACCATCCAAATTCACAATTAAATTGGATGATTTCTCTCTTGTGCGTTGGGGGTATGGTGAGAATTGGTTTGGTTATTGAAACGACTTGTTCTTGTTTAATTTTCAATTAAGACTGACTTTATTTTAAAATTGTAAAAACTTATATATTAATTTACTAATACTAGGTTTGAATAAAATTTACTCAATCTTAAAATTACTCATGCACATTCATGTACGTACACTCATTGAGTACGTTCTCTTTCGTCAAAAGGTCAGTTCGTCAAATCGTCACTAAAAATAAAAAATGTAAATTGATCATTCCCAATTTGGTGTAATGTTACACAAATTGGTGATACTTAAAATATGTCATTAAACTTTTGTTTACAATATACTCGTTTGCGTTCTACATTCTTTTGACATGCAAACATACAAACACATACATTGTAAACCCAGATCAATCGTCACCATGAATGTACATATTTATTTGTATACTTGTGAATCATTGATTTGGGTTTACAGTTGACCCTCTGTTCACGAGTATACTACACCCTCACCGTTCAAGAAAATCATACAATTTTATTTATAAATTTGGATGATTTTTTAACAATATAATCGGTGCATAGTGTGAAATATAATTAAATGTCTTAAAGTTATTATTTGTTTATCAAAAAAAAAAATCTTATTATCTAAATATAATAATTGTAATTTTCTTATACAAAGTTTATAATTTCCAATTTTCAAAATTTGTTTATTTTCAAATATTCTAATATTTCCATTCATTTGTTCTTATTGTATTTTTTCAATAAATTCTTATGTACTATTTTTGTTTTGTTATTTATTTTTATTTCTACATTTACATTTTCAATACCAATGACTTCATATGGACCCTGGTATGGTGATTCATTTTTCTTCCTATTTTCTATTTTTAGCAAAACTAAATCTCCTAATTTTATGTCTATACTATTCTTACACTTATGTGAGTCTTGTACTCTTTTCAATTTTATCTTTTCTATCATTTTTCTGGCATTTTCTAATGAATATTTTAATCTTGTTTTTATCTCATTCGTGTAATTGTCGAAATCGTATGTTTTTTCGTTGCATTTTTCTATAAGATCACCTGGCAAACTTGGCAATTTGCCATAAACCAACTCAAAAGGTGAATATCCTGTATCCACATGAGGTGTAGTATTATAAGCGAATGCATAATATGGAACCCATGAGTACCAATCATCATCAATCACGAACGAAAGAAAGTATTCATTTAGAACCCTGTGATTTCGTTCCACAGTTCCCAGCGTCTCATGATGGTATGGTGTTGAGAATCTTTGTTCAATCTTCAAAAATTCACATATTTCCTTTATCAACTGATTTGTAAGCTCTGTTCCTCTATCAGATTTAATTGTTTTGAACATTCCATATTTTAGTATTACATTCTCAATTAGTGCCTTGGCTACATTCGTGGCCTCTTTTGTCTCCATAGGACAAGCTATTATGTATTTTGTCAGTTCACATTGTATGGTGAGTATATACCTGCAATGTTGTGATGGTCTTAAAGGACCTACTGTGTCAATTACAAGTGTGTTGAAACTCTGATCCGGTGTGTCTGTCACACATAATGGTTCCTTTGTGTGTTTAATTTGTTTGTTCCTCTGACACAAATCACACGTTTTTACATAATCTTTTATCATCTTCGACATATTCTTCCATATATACTTTTGTTTTAGTCTAAGTACTGTTTTTCTCACTCCAAAATGCCCTCCGCATGGTGTATTATGATACATTTTTATTAGATTCAACTTTTCTTTATCATTCTTTATATTTTGAGGATTTTTATATATTAATATCTTGACGTCATTATTCTCATTTTTATTCATTATTTTCTTAATTTTCCCAAGGGTTATTTTCTTAAATATTTCGTTACTTCTTTCCAGTGCGAATTTTCGATGGTAGCTTCTCCAACACTTTATCTAAATAACATGGATTTTCACTACATCTTACGCGCGTTTCATTTAGATTATTATCGTCCTCAATTTGAATCATATCATTTCCATTTTCTTCCCTGTACAGCTTCTTATTGGATTCTAGTTTCTTCGATGTACCTGAGTAGCATGAATTGTCACTATATCCTATGCGCATATTAATATCTTTATCTTCATTAATTTTATCATTTTTATTAGTCGACTTATTTCCAATTATAAATTTAAGTTTTCTTGCATGCTTTATGTCATTAATCGATGTACATTCCCATATGTTGAGGTGATCAGTCCCAGTAGGTGATGTTCCATCTGTTTCCTCATTTTTATTTTGTATTATTTTGTTATCATTTTCTGCGTTGTTTTGTATCATATTCTTTTTCATGTTTCTTGTTATCACCAGCGTTTTCTATTGTTACTGCTTGCATTCTGGTATAACACTTATCTACCTCTGACACGCGCCATAGCCTCTTCAGCCATCTTTAACGCTTCAGCAAAAGTAGTAACTCTACTTGCATCAATTGTAGAGATTGTTTGTTGATCTCTCAACCCACTTCTAAATACATTAAATGCCAATGCATTATTCGTTCGTACTATTGCAGACCTATCTGCTTCGCCAATTTCGTTTATCTGAACCTCATTCAACTCGTTGACCAGTGATTCTATTTTATCGGCAAAACTTCTTACATTATCCCCTTTTTGAACAGTTTGTGTTAATCTTTGTAGTATGCTGTTTGATGATTTTAGTGGCTTATAGGCCCTTTTCAGAGCCAACACCAACTCATTAATGCTTGTCGGAATGCTTTCCTGATTCACTCGGTTCTGTACTCTCTGTTCAAGTCGCGATTTAAATATGAAATTAAAGAAAAAATTTCGCTTTTCCTGTGTCACAGTTTCATACACCAATTCGAGATTTGTCACAAAACTATGCAATTCTTCTTTCTTTCCCGTAAATATAGGTATTAGCTTCGAAACAGCCGACAATTCGTTCATGTCCATAATCGTCGTCATAGTTAACTTTTCCCTTTTTTCAGTATCTTTTTTATCTATATGATGTGTCAAAATTTCTAGTGCTTCTTCTTTTAGTTTTCTAAATTTGTCAGCTATCTTTATTCTTAGTTCTTCTGTCAATTCAGTTTCCGCTAAACAGTCCTCAAACTGAGTTCTCAATTCTGATATTTCCTTCCTTTTCGAATTTACCGTTTCTATAGAATATGGTTTCCCTATTGATTTTTTAGCGTTTACTGCTATCGATTCCAATCTCTTTATTAAATTTTCCATATGAGACATTGATAATCATAAAAAATTTTCTTTTTTTTTTATTTTGCTTTATTTATTCATTAAATTAGTTTTAACATATTGTTTTTATATTTCAATTTCAATTTATATTTCAATGTTGTTTAATATTTCTTATATTTAGTGTTTATAATGTAATATAGTGTTTATAATGTAATAATTCTTATATATAGTTGTTTGCTTACTATAATAACAATAAGATCTTTAAAAAAAATTTTGGATTAAAAAAAAAAATTCTGTTTCGTCTTCTTTTCCTCTTTATTCTTCTACCTTCCGAATTTCTCTACCATTAGGATGGTCTCTGCCTGTACTGTTGTGGGCCTTATTATATCTTCTTCCGTAGGACTACCTTTCATTCCTATAACTTTCCAAAAATCAGCTAACCATTTAACCTGTTTTTCTAACTCAGCCTTTGTATATTTAACTTCAACTTTTTTCTTTTTGCGTAGCTCTAATGGTTTAGTAAAATACCCTTCATCTGCTAATCTTCTTATTTCCTCATCTAGTTTATCTAACATATCTGGTTGTGCATTTATTTCTTCTGCAGACATTTCTTTTTTGCTTTTCTTTTCTCTTTCAAATATGAATTTAATTCCTTTCTGGTTTCCTGTAATTTCTTTTCCAGTTCTACTCTTCTATCTCTTTGTGTCTCGTAGCTTAACTCACTTTTTAAAATGTTTATTTTCCTTTGCATACGACTTTTTAAATCGCCTCAGTTTCTCCTAATTTTTGGTAGTTCTACTTTAGGTATGCTTGGTTCTCTAAATATTCTATCCTTTTTCACAATTCTAAGTGGCTTAGGACCAATATTCAAAATTTCTGGTTTCACTACTTTTTCCTTATCCTCTGCTTCTTTCAACAACCTTTTCCAATTTTCTTCAGCTATTTTCAAATAACTTAATATTTCTTCTTTTGTCTCCTCCATAAAAAAAAATTTTAAACTATATTTCTAACTTGTTGTACCCTCACTTGTTTCTTCACGTACTTTCTCAAATGTTTAATCACTACGGTAAATGTTACCAGTACGCAAATTAAAATAAACACCTCCAAACTAACGCTAATTGCCGTGGGGTTCTTAACCGTTTCCGTTACCACTTCACTTATTTTGTTTTGACTATTCCCCATGCTCACAAAAAAAAAAACACTAAAAAAACACACTTTGGACTACAAAAAGAAAAGAAAACCTTTATCGAAATTTAAATTTGCAATATTAAAAAAAAAATTTTGTTTCACTTTCAGTAACTTTAAAACATTTTCACATTCCCCTCTTTTTTTTTTTTTTTTATACACTATATTTTTAATTTTTTTACCAGGCGTGCCCATGCACCTTCTGGATTTTTATACTTATTCTTTCTTTCTTCATATGTTGTGGTGATTAAAGTTGTCGTTGATGCTACACATGTACTGCCTCTGCTGGTGGTATGGTGGTTAAAGGTGTTGTTGATGCCAAATGTCGTCAAAAATATCCATCAGGATGCCGGTTCCTTTCAGCGAACCTTCAATAGCTAAACTTTTTCGTTTGCTCCTGCTATTATTGCTGCATGAAAGTTGGCAGGATCGCCATATGGTGAGAATTGGTTTGGTTATTGAAACGACTTGTTCTTGTTTAATTTTCAATTAAGACTGACTTTATTTTAAAATTGTAAAAACTTATATATTAATTTACTAATACTAGGTTTGAATAAAATTTACTCAATCTTAAAATTACTCATGCACATTCATGTACGTACACTCATTGAGTACGTTCTCTTTCGTCAAAAGGTCAGTTCGTCAAATCGTCACTAAAAATAAAAAATGTAAATTGATCATTCCCAATTTGGTGTAATGTTACACAAATTGGTGATACTTAAAATATGTCATTAAACTTTTGTTTACAATATACTCGTTTGCGTTCTACATTCTTTTGACATGCAAACATACAAACACATACATTGTAAACCCAGATCAATCGTCACCATGAATGTACATATTTATTTGTATACTTGTGAATCATTGATTTGGGTTTACAGTTGACCCTCTGTTCACGAGTATACTACAGGGGTGTAATGATGTTGTGTATGCACAATATAGAGTACCAAAATGTACAAACATTTAAAATGATATTTGAGCATACACCATATCATTCATGTATTGCAGCGTGTGAGGGCACAACAAAGTAAATTAAAACAACACAAAATTTAACAATAAAATATATTGATCCAAGTGTGTCACTGGTGTAGAAATAAATGTAAAGGCTTTATGTTACATTTATGAAATTGATTTTTGTTTATGCCAATGAACCACCAGTGATTTGGGGCGCTGGGATTATAATAAATCGACTGACAAATGACCGCTCACACACACATGCAAACATGAGAAAATAGTTTGTAAGCTAGTTGTAAGACAAATTATGTAAAGAGTAGTAAACAGCAATTAAGAGAATTAGAATAATATGTAAAATAGATATATAAGAAAGAACTTGAAAAAATAAAGACATTCGAAAGATTAGAGTCAAGCAAACAACATTATTATATTTTTATTTAAAAAACATTCGTGTTGTTAACATCATAAATTATATGATAACATTTTAAATCATATAATAACCTTATACCGTAAAGTAAATCCACCGCAAAAACCAAATACGAGCAACATCATCACTGACGGAGCATCGCTCCCCGAAGTAGGGGGGGGATGTAACAAGGCAAATTGCGTTGCACATAAAAGCCACCAACCAACAGCCATAAATACCCACCGTAGCGCAACACCACACTAAACATGAACAAAATAAGCTACAACAGTAAGGCATACACATTCAACCAAACATGAACAAAAACCCAGCTCCTAAATAAATACAAAGGAACCACACATCAACATACACGCACAACCACACATCATTTCTCAATAATATAATACCTACGTCACAGCACTAATAAATACACATTCAACTAAACATCAATAAAACCAAGCCCTCATACAAAACTACACATCAACATACACGTAAAACATATATGCTCAACCAAACATTAACAACAAACCCGCCTTCATATAAATAAATACACATTCGACTAAACATGAACAAAATAAGCCTGCTACAAATAGTTTTCAAGTAGCTAAAGCAAATGGTATTTTTTAATTCTCACTCAGTTTATAAACTTATTTACATAAGAAGGCAAAGTTGGTCTGAGGATGGCAATTGAGTTTTCGGCGCTAAAGCTGAGTGGTGTATCTTACTAAAGATATTTCCAATCTTTTAAAGACGATCGGTACTGGTTGTCATCCATATTAATCCAGCGGCTTAACGTCTGACTGCTCCCGATAATCCAGCAGCTTAACGGCTGACTGCTCCCGATAATCCAGCGGCTTAACGGGTGTCTGCTCCCGATAATCCAGCGGCTTAACGGCTGACTGCTCCCGATAATCCAGCGGCTTAACGGCTGACTGCTCCCGATAATCCAGCGGCTTAACGGCTGACTGCTCCCGATAATCCAGTGGCTTAACGGCTGACTGCTCCCGATAATCCAGCGGCTTAACGGCTGACTGCTCCCGATAATCCAGCGGCTTCACGGCTGTCTGCTCCCGATAATCCAGCGGCTTAACGGCTGACTACTCCCGATAATCCAGCGGCTTCACGGCTGTCTGCTCCCGATAATCCAGCGGCTTAACGGCTGACTGCTCCCGACAATCCAGCGGCTTAACGGCTGACTGCTCCCGATAATCCAGCGGCTTAACGGCTGACTGCTCCCGATAATCCAACGGCTTAACGGCTGACTGCTCTCGATAATCCAGCGGCCTGTGCTGACTGCTCCCGGCTAACCCTGCTCTTATCGTTACAGGTGACCAAGACACAGCACAGCTCACGGCAGCAACTCTAGTCGCACCACCGCCTTCTGCCGGCTGCTGACGCTATCCCGACCGGTTGCACCGCCAACTACCTGTACGCCCGAGCCACGCCATCTACTGTGCCGCCACCTGTCTGCCTGTGTCAACACACCGCCGATACTATCAACCGGCGCATCCGAGACACCTACTGAGCCGCCATCTGTCGGCCGGTATCGCCGCACTGCCGATACCACCAACAGGGGCAACCAAGTCATCTACTGTGCCGCCATCTGTCAACCAGTATCAACTCAAAGCCAATAACATCAACCGGCGCACCAAAGCCATCTACTGTGCCGCCATCTGTCTGCCAGTATAGTCGTGCCGCCAATATTATCGGCATTTACCGATCGGCGCACTCGAACCACTAAATCGTGATGCCTAGCCGAGTCACCCGCCTTGCTGCCACCATCATCCGACCGATCACGCCGCCACCTGTTGGCCAGTAGTCGCACCGCCCGTCGACCGACGCACTCCAGCAAACGACTACGCTGCCATCCGTCGGCCAGTAGTCGTAACGCCTGTCGCTCGACGCACCCGAGTCAACCGCTACGCCATCATCTGCCGGCCAGTAATCGCGCCACCTGTCGACTTAGTCAACCACTGCGCCGCCATCTGTCGACCAGTACACCCGAGTCACCAACTACCGGCTAGCATGGTCACCTCCCGATAATACCAAAGCAGAACTGTTGTCAGTCGCGTCTTCATACGTATATAGATACACATAAACATATATACACAATTAGCACTTAAATAAACTACTTTGTAATTAAAAGGTTTATCGTGTTTTATTGCATAAGGTTTGAGGGTCCTTAGGCTGACCCTGGAGACGACTGAACTACCCCAGCCGTCGACAAAATCCTTGTTATAACTGATGCGTCGGTATCAGCACATCTTTTTTTTCTATCCTTTTCTCAACTTTCAATCTGCTTAATCCAAATGATTTATGGATGAAATTTCGTGATTATATGATGGAAGATATTTTATTTTATTTAGACAGCGGAAAGGTATAATGAGAATATGTGTTTAGGAATGACGAGTCAAGCTTTGGCTCCTCAAGAATAGAATTACGATCCAAATGTATTGACAAATTTTGTTCAAGAAAATATTCCGATATTAAACCAACAGCAAAAATTGGCTTATGAAACAATCATCCAAGAAATTGTTAATGGTAATGATGGCAAAATTTTTTCGATAACTTTAATTTTTGCAGGTGTATGAGTACGTGGTAGAATTTCTTTCACACTTACATATTCTGGAATTGCAGCCAATTTATTGGATGAAGCATCGTCATGCAGTTAATCAAAAACCTCTGGCTTGGCTAGAGTTTTAAAACAAATTGATATTTTGTTGTAGGGAGAATGCACAATGGCACACAATAAATCAATTGAACCTTGGATGGAACAATGCAAGATTCCCGTGGAAATCAAGATTTATTTAGTGGTGCTTTGGTATTGCTAGCAGGAACCTTCGGACAAACACTACCTGTTATCTCAAAATCAGCACCAGCTGATGAAATAAATGCGTATTTGAAGCTACGAAAACTATGGAGACACGTTAAAACGTTAAGACTCACTACTAATGTATACATGCGATTCCAAAATGAGTTTAATGGATGATGTTAAAATGCCAATTGATAATGTTGGTTTCATTACAATTCCGAGACAATTTTACTTATTAACACAAACAAAAGAAGTACTAATTGAAAAATTCTTCCCAAATATACAACAGCAATACAAAAACAAGTAAGAGTGTTAAATTCGGCTATGCCGAATCTTTGATACCCTCCACCTAGGTTTTCTTGCACTATTTGTAACAAATATAAATAAAATATTTGAAAATGTTAACAATTTGATCAACTTATTACTAAATTATTACAACAAATACTCTGAATTTTCAGCATTTACGTTTAACAATTTTAAAGTCAATAGAAGATAGTAAACAAAATATAATTTTTAATTTCGGATCTTTTTCGGAATACTTGTCCATGTCTATTTTTTAAAAGTACTAGCGTTAATCAGTTTTATTTTTCAGATCTGATTACATCAGTTTGTCATTCCATTTGTAATGCATCGAGAAATGAATTTGCGTCTATGTGTTTAATGCAAAAGATTTCTTACTTTTGTCGAATTGTAGGGAGTTTTTGCAAATTTTTTTTTTAACAACTTAATATTATATATATTTCAATTTTAAATTTTAAAATTAAAAATATATATTTTTTAAATCTGGTAATAACTCTATAATATGGAGAAAGTAAAAAAGTGGCTTCTTTAATAACAATGACAAGTAAAAAATCTTTTTTGTGCAGTTTACTTGTTTTGTGCATTTTTTTAATACATAAGTACGCCATCTTTGTAGATCTCTTCGATTTTATTAAGTAAGTTTGTAAATAAAAAGAACATTAAAATATTATAAATTTAACCATAATTGATTTTAGAAAAATGTCCGATTCGTTTTTCGATGATGCTGAAAAGACATCAAAGATATACAGAAAACAAAGGTTTTACTCAAGTTAGTTGAGAGACGAGAAGCTAATAGGATGGAACATAAATATGGTCTGAAAAATTGTATTCCCCAGTGTATGGCTAATAGCTCCTTTTCTATAACAGATTTGTTTTTCTCGTGCTTATTTAGTGCTTTGCTCGCAAAAGATATTGGTCTTTCATCGCCACTTTCCTCCTGCGATAATATA
The DNA here is from genome assembly GCA_963682025.1 of Cordilura impudica. NCBI lineage: Eukaryota > Metazoa > Arthropoda > Insecta > Diptera > Scathophagidae > Cordilura > Cordilura impudica. Next base: position 233,046,859 of record OY821517.1, read on the forward strand.
GCTCCTAACGCAACATCTGATGCATCTGTAGTCAAAATGAATGGTTTTTCCAAGTCTGGATATTGCAAGACAGGTGGATTCATTAATGCTTGTATGAGTTTTTCAAAAGCAGTTTGATGTTCGTCTGTCCATTCAAATTTTGTGTTTTTCTTTAATAATGCATTCAAACAACTTGCAGTGACTGCAAAATTTTCTATAAAGCGTCTATAGTAATTACAGAATGTGCTACAAATCTTCGCACATCATCGGTGTTTTTAGGCACTGGATATTTTTGTATTGCTTCATACTTTGATGGATCTGGTTTAATGCCATTTGGTGTTATCAAATGACCTAGATATACTTCTTCAGGTTTTAGAAAACAACATTTGTTAGCATTAAGTTTTAGGTTGTACTTCATTAATCTGTCGAGAACCATATTCAAATTGGCATTGTGATGTTTCAGACTGCATCCGAATACTATTATGTCATCAACGTATAGAAAAGCTTCAGTTGACAAACTTGACAAAGCTATTGTCAACATGCGTTGAAAACTGTTAGATGATATTTTTAATCCAAAAGGCAATCTTGTATATTGGTAGTGATTGTAAGGACGTGATTGTTCGTCTAGTTCAATTTGATGGAATGAACTGGTCATATCCAATGTTGAAAAATATTTTGCTCTACCTAATTTATCCAAAACGTCTTCCAATCTTGTTAATGGAAATTTATCATTAATGACCTTGTCGTTTAATTTTCTAAAATCAACCACCAATCTCCATTTTTTTTAGATCAGTTTGTCCCTTTTTCGGTGCCAATAATAAGGGAGCATTATATGGGCTTATAGAGGGTTCTATTATATTTTTCCTCAACAAATCTTGCACCTGTGCATTTATTTCATCAGTTTGTGCATGCGGTAAGCGATAGTTTTTTATATAAACTGGTTTTTGGTCGTTTAATTCAATTGACTGTTTATAGAAATTATTTGTGGTTATATCTTCGCCCTCAATATGGAATATATTCTGGTATTTCCGCAATATTTTTATAAGTTCGTTACCTTCTTTTCCACTTATTTCATCCAACTTCAAATTCTTCAATAATTTACTAAATCCATTCTCAGAAAACTTATTCTTATCTTGGTCTATTGAACATACTGTATAATTTTTTAATGGAGCTGTTTCTATCTTGATATTCTTCACTATTGTAGTTTTCCCAGTTACATTTAGAAGTTTTATGTGTTGAATGCCTTCTTTTGGTATTATGCGTTTGCCAAATATACGCCTTCTAGTATTTCCCTATTCAAAATCACGCTTTCTTCTTCCAGATTTATTTTAAAAGGCATCACCATTTCACCTCTAGGTGGTATGGTTAATAGTTCGTGATGAATGCGTCATCGTATATTGGAATTACTATATTTTGTTCATCTAGTTTGAAGGTCAACACATATTTATCATAATCTATTTTACATTTGAATTTCGATAGAAAATCCCTACCTAGAATGCCATCTGTACCTATAGGAAAATCATTTTCCACCACTTGTACTTTCTGTTCTATAATATTATTTTCAAAGTTCATTTTCGCAATAGTTGAACCGAGTGATTTTACTTGTCCATCCGATATACCACTTAAACTGCATATATCGTTTGAATCCATATCATGACAAAATACACAGCCCTCCTTGCACAAAGATATATCCGCCCCTGTGTCTATCAGAAATGTGACCATATAGTCTACATTTATAATTTTAATTTTAATGTAATTTCGTAGATTGGAGGATATACTATATATTTTCATATTTTTTATTGGACGTTCTCCGGAGATTCCTGTTGAGCGATCTCCGGCTTCTGGGAGTTTCCCTGGTACTGTACTTGGTTTACATTATGTCTTCTGTTGTTTCCATTATAGTTATTATTATTTCTACCACGGCTATTATTGTTATTTCGGTTGTTATTATTGCCATTATATCTTCTGTTGTTGTTATTTCTGTTGTTGTTGTTATGTCCGTTAATATTGCTGTTCGTATTTCTGTTATTTGCATTGTTGTTGTTGTTCCTTGAACGACACACTTGTGCAAAATGACCAATCTTGTCACATTTTCTACAGTTTAAACCGTAAGCTGGACATTTGTTCTTCATGTGGCTTCTGCCACAGTTATAGCAATTATTCTGTTTTTGTTGCCCATTCGTCATATATAATATTTGCTTTGGTTTAAGGCCATTCTCGGATTCCTCGGCGATTGCAAGTGCTTCGGTAAGAGTTGAAACTCTACTAGCACCTACACTTGACACTATTTGCTGATCCCTTATGCCATTTTTGAAAGTTTTAAATGCCAAAATATTATTTGTTCTAACTATTGAGTTCCTATCATTTTCTCCAACTTCAAGAATTTGAACGTCGTTCAGTTCCGCGATCAATTCCTGAATTTTTTCAGCAAAATTACGTACCGAGTCGCCCTTTTGGGTTAATGTTGTTATTCTACCCAATAGGTTATTTGAAGTTGCTGTTGGTTTGTAGGACTTCCTTAATGCTTGTACAAGTTGTGTAACAGTGGTGGGGACAGTTTCCTGTTTCACCATGTTCTGTACCTTTGTGTCCAAACGTGTCTTAAGCACGAAATTGAACAAAGCATTTTGTTTAGCCGCCGGTATTGTTTCACTTACGAGCTCAAGATTCGTAATGAAATTGTTCAGTTCACCCTTTTTTCCAGTAAAAACAGGAATTAGTTTTCCAACTACTGACAATTCCGAAATGTCTAAAGGCTCCATTATGATCGCTTGTTTTTTCTCTGAATCTGCCCGTTTCTTAAAGTGTTGCTCTAAAGTATTTATTGTTTCCGATTTTAATTTTTTAAACTGTTCCAATATTTCCGTCTGCTCTCCTTCCTTTAATATGGAGTTCGATAGGCAGATCCCCAATTTTTTTTTTTCCAAATTTTGGATTTCCTCTTTCTTCTCCCTTACCGTGTCTAATGTGTATGGTTTGTTTAATGACTTTTTCGCATTTATATTTATTTGCTCGAGCTGTTTTATATGTTCCATTTGGGATATGGACACTATATTCTTACACTTTCAAGTAGGTTTCCGACAGCTGTTAATCTTTTGCAAACTTTCTAATCATTAGAACAGTTTCAATTTCCACGTCGTTAATTGTACCTTCACGTTCAACAAAACCTATATCCTTTCTTAGCTTTATTAACCATTCGGGTCTTTCCTCAGGATTGTAAGGCTTTTCAATTTCCAAAATTTCCTCAGGACCCCAAACAATTTTATTCTTTGATCTATCTCTTCTCAACTTTCTAGGCATTACGAAAAATTACTTTCCCTTCTTTTCAAAAATAATATTCACCAGTTACTGTTCTACAACAGACTTTTCCCTAAATTCTACTTCCAAAATCTTCACTATACCTTCAAAAATTTTGTAAAAAACAAATACAAGGTTTGGCAGAAATACTATTGCCAGAACAAACCAGCCGATATATTCATCAAAATATCGCTGTATGCGTTCACGTATGGTCATTACAGAAATGCTAATCTGTTCCTGAAACCTACCATGAGCTTTTATCACTTGCTCTATTTCATCTATTCTTCGCCAGTAGTTGCTGGCTGCTTCCCAGGTGGGAGGTGGTGAAGCGTTGACAATCTTCTTCAGGTTTGACAATTCCCTCCTTTTCTTGACCAAAAAGCCTCCTCTTCTTTTTGGTGGCCTAACCTTGGGTACCACTACGGGTGCTTCCTGCTTTGCAGGTTTTACCCTTTTTAAATACTCCTCAACTGTGAGACGTTGTGGGCCCTTAATAACCTCAGGTTTTCCCATGAAAATTTCAGAGAATCAAATTTTTATTTATTTATATTTGAACATGGGCGAACAACCGCCTCTGTTCTGTCAGTTGCTCACCTAGGAGCACACTGTTCTTTGGTTTACTTTTCCTCTTCTTGTTGGTGTTTTGCTGGTGTTTGCTGGTGTTTCATCTGTTGCTTGGTGTTTGATGCCTCATCTGGTGTATGTTTCCGGCTAGTCTTTTGGCCAGACTGCCCTTCTAACCCCTGGCGTGGGTTAAGTGCCAATACAAAGATCAGACCAAGGATCTCTTCTGGTGCAATTTTAATTTTTTTGCACTACAGGAACTGGGCAGGATCGCCATATGATGGTCTTTTATAAGGATATCGCTTTTTACTATAGCGAATGTATTTATGAGGCCGCTCTATAAATTAAAAAGCGAGTTACTCCTTTAAGTTCTGATTTTGAATTAAACTTTATTTTTCAAATTTCCTTACTATTTATACAACTTATGAGATTCATACTTATAATCTAGTAACTTAATTAACCATAACTTAATTATTCATAACTTAATAATTACCAAATCCATAGTGTCTCACTTTCTACGTCATACAAGTCATTCACTTGTATAATGCATTTTGGTTGCATTGACGGTATAGTGTTTTCATAAGATCTCAAATAACCTTTTCAATTCAACTGGGTGGCTACTGGTGTCTTTGATACACAATACAAAGCAAAATTCATAAATGGGTCAGCTGGTGATCATTATTGCTGACTACCCAATATTGACAAATTATTTGTATTCAATTGTTCTTATTAACAGTGAAATCCCGTATAGTGTGACAACATGGATTTGTATTCTTATACAGTAAGATCCCGTATAGTGGGACAACATGGATTAGTATTCTTATGGTGCTACACATATGTGTGCACATACTACAGGTCAAAGATGACGACTTTAAATACAGATGCAAGGCTTGTGAAAAAATATTAAATTGAGATAAATCAGATCTAAGTATACATGCTAATAACCAATGTCTTTAAAAAAATATCTTTTAAAACGAACAACCAAAATTCTGTTTGCGTTATAAGATCCCATTTGCAAGCAATTTTAATTAATTGTCTAAATTTTAAATGCACATCTAGCCATATAAAAGATTTTAAATGCACATCTACCCATATAAAAGATGAATTATACAGAATAGTAAAAATATTTTTTTTATAATATCCGTTGGTTTTTTATGTTGTTTTTAAGTAATTCTAATAATATTCTTATCTTTTTTTATGATATTTTTTAGTTTTTATGTTATTTTTGCATTATTGAAATTGAAAATTAACAAATTAAAAATAATTTTTTTTTGAAAAATTTAAAAAAGTAGTGTAGGGAAAAATGTAGAGAGAAAAAAAGTGGGTGTAGGGAGAAAAGGGATTTTTTTCATTAGCGTAGAGATTTCTGTAAAAATCTCCTGGCATCACTGGTACCTATTAAAAAACAATGTAAGATTTCACAAAACAATGCGACGTATATCCGCTTTGTTCAAAAGCTTTCATAAGACTAAATGAAATTGTTACTTATGCACGAAACACATAGACGACAGAGGCTACACAAACACACGGATACAAATGCTGCTGGCTGCAATTGTAGTCGTGTAGTCAACTACTTAATTTTTTTGAAAACGACAGCAACATATAACAACAATATAAACAGCTGTTTTTATACAAAATCATTTTATTTCAGTAGTGCCAATTATATTTTTTTTTTACTTTATTAAAATAGAAAAACATGTATGATTCTATATAAAATTGTCTTAAGTATATTACTTATTTATATTGCATTATTGTAACGTAAAAATAAATAAATAAATTTACTTATTAATAGAATTATTATAGCATTTAATTTTGCGATTAATTTTTTCAACAAAATAAAATATTTCATAGCACTAATATCTTTTACATATTTTGTTATATTGTCAACACTATTTTTATTTTGCAGCCAACAAAAATAGAAATTAGCCTAAGTTGACTACAGCAGCAAAAGTGGTCATGTAGTCGTGTAGCTGTGTTGGTGTCAAAATAATCGTTTGCATTTAAACGTGTGTATTTTATTTATGACAGGCTGTAGTCGTGTAGCCGCTGTCGTCTATGTGTTTCATGAGAGAGTTCGGCTTACTGGTGCCATTATGTATATGTGTGTGTAAACAAAAATATACGATATCCCAGTAATCATTTCGAAGATTGTTTTAACAAAAATCATCTTAGTGTGTCTTCTTCGAGCACTTTTGATGATTAAAAACTGATTAATCACATGCGGTATTAGAAAAAGACTAAGAAATGATTTTTGCTTACGCTTAAAAAGTGATTTATAGAAAAATGACATTAAATATGACTCAAAAATAAGTCGACATTAATCAGAAAATTGGATAAAGAAGGTTCTCAAGAAGAGTTGGGGGTAAGGTAATATTTCCTCCCAACAAAAGAATATTTTGTGATCAGCAAAAGAGCGCATTTATGACTGTTTTAATAGCACAGAGGAGTCAAAAAAGACTCCACATGATCACTTATTGCATAAAATGTTTACTGGGAAACAGTTTTTTAAGTAAAACAAATCTGCACACAATTTCAATTCTATTTCGTTTACAATGATACGATCACTTTGTTTACTGGCTAGTAGTAAAATAAGAAAATAGTATTATAATACAGCGTAATGATGAATTGTACTTCTCAATTAGTTTATTTTTAATGTGCCATAAGAAGTTCGGTTTGTGCTAAGAAATGAATGAATACATGTTTCCCATGGCGAAGCTTAATCATTGAGTTGAGTTGAGCCCGCGACTATTCCTGATGTGGATAACTCGTGCCTGCAATTTTTGGCAGTTGGGAATGGCGTTTGTGCAAAGGGAAGCATGAACACATGTTTCCCAGGACGAGCTTAATCATTGCACTTTGACTGAGCTGAGCTCCGCGATTATTCCTAATGCGGAATAACTCGTGCATTAAATTCTCGGTAGTCCGGGAATGGCGTTTGCGTGCGCCAAACATTAAATAATAAATTTTAAAAATGTATTATAATTAAATATTATTGACATCTACATTATATTATTATCACCTGAGAAAAAAATTTTTTTTAAACACCAATTTTTTACAGGGTAGAATTTTATGGTTTCAATACTACTTTTGAATGCAAGTATGTACTAAAAGTAGAACCCTTAAAATCATACTATTTTTTGTAACCCTAAAAATTGCAGTATTTTGTATAAATAAAATAATTTATATTTATATTATTTTTAATATGCGCTTATTATCGATATACATATACAGAATATAGGAATATTATTTATAGTATTTTGATATTTGCAACAGTATGTATGTATCAATTTGTAATATTTTGTGATCTTATAAAAATCGCAGAATATTGATACTGATTTTATATAGTTTCTTTTATTAATAAACTAACTTAAATATTACACCATAAAATGTTGATATTGGTGAATTTTTATATTATTACCATAACGACCATAAAAACAACAAGTACAGCTGTGACAAAATACAAAATTTAGAATAACAATATAGGAAAACATCATATCTTTTTAACTTTTCAGTGATTTCTCGGCACCTATGAAACCTATTGTCACGATTTAAAAAACAGAAACCTTCTCATGATGTTGGTGTATCATTCTCACTAACAACAAGCGCCCTAGCTGTCCTATTGAGAACGTTATCGTGACAAGAACAACATAGTCAAATCATATTTTTTCAAGACTTTTTTACTCCATCGTTCAATTCTCGGGACCAGATAAACCGATTTGGACGATTTTAAACAGCAAACTTTTCAGGATGTTAGTGAATGATTTTTTATACCAACGAGCGACCTAGTTGCCCGATTGAAGCCGTCATCGTGATTTCCACAGACGGACAGACGGACATCGCTATATCAACTCCGCTTGTTATAAGGATCACAAATATATATATTTTATGGGGTCCAGATTTTTTTTTTCAAATTATTACAAACGGAATGACAAACTTATGTATACCCTCTGCACACTGGAGTGGAGGGTATAATAATGCTTGGTTGAGTGAAAGAGCTACATATATTGGCAGAAAAAATAAGGATGTCAATGAATTGAATTTCTGTTGATGCTGTGATTAATAAAAACTTACTTTTTTAATTCTCTTGATTTGCCCAGAATAATACCATATAAGTTACAATTGAAAATCGGATCTCCAATCGTTATGCTTCTTAATATAAATCCACCAAAATTATGCAACGGAATAATACTTGCGGTCAAAAAATTAATGAATTATGTAATTGAAGCAATAATTTTAAATGGAAATTCAAGGCAAAGACGTTTTAATACTACGCACCCACAATGATTCCCAATGATATGTCATTTGAATTTCAGTGATAACAGTTTCTCGTTCGTTTGGCTTTTGCAATGACTATTAATAAAGATCAAGGTCAGTCGTTGGAAGTTTGCAGCATAACTTTAGAAGTTCCTGTTTTTTCACACAGTCAACTGCATGTTGCATATTAACGTGTTTATTTATTTTTTGTGAAAATGGCTATATTAAAAATGTCGCTTACTACCAAGCACTAGAATTCCTTTTTTTTTTTTGTTTTTATGTTTTCACTTTAAGAAATTTATGCTTTTTGTTCTTCTTTTTAAGAAAATATCAACTATTTCTAGAAGATTTCATTTTTAGTACAAAGGCGTAAATGTATATTATTGTGTTGTCCAGCAACGCGGACAGGGTTACTCTAGTTGGATGTATAAGTATAAAAGAATCTTTCCTACATCAATTACGATCACAGAAACAATTGACAAAAGTGGATATCATTCAAAAAGTTGTTAAAGCTAGTCCAGTGAGAACAAATCGAATTCTTAAAATTATACCAACTACGAGCTATGCAAGACAGTCCACAAATGTGGAGTCATTAGCATTATTTCTGGATTCAAAATAAACAAAGCAGCAATATGTTCAGCTCAGATTGCGTGAGTTATAGTTTATGATTATAAACTATGTAGTCAATTAAGATTTTTAGTTTAAGAATTTTTACATTTCTTTATTGAATCTAGTTTTAGACTGAATTATAATAAGAAAAAGAATGTACTTATGTATATACTAAAGTGTAAGGCATAATTATGCGGAAGAAAGTATTCAATATTTTATAGGTCACAGAATGTTTATAGAGAACATATGTGTAACAAAAGTATCGACAAGATACAAAACGTTTTACAAAATATTAATGGTTATGGGTCACATATGTGTTTTAAATGCAAAAGTATCGGCAAGGTACTTTTGCTTACATAAACAAAAGGTTTTCATATGTAAGTTGGTTTGTGACAAAAGTATCGAAGAGATACTTTTGTTTACGTAAACATTTATAAATTAATTTTATGACCTATTAATACTAGGAAGTCTACTTGAGTTATTTAATTTGTTATTTAATTTAATCTATGCCACACACCATGTAGTAGGGTGCCATAAATCATTAGGGTACCATTGTTTAGGCTGTATTCATAACTCCTCCCTCCTTAGAATGAAGTGACGGCCAAAGGGTTTTTGGATGTTTTGACACAGGAACTTTATTATTTATTTGTTCCATTACGTAAGTTATTTTTTGTCGGTTTTCTACGGATTAGAAATGTTGTCAAAATGATGATTAGGATTATTATTGGGCCAAGTGATGAATATGTTACGTTGTTATGTCTTCCTGCTTGTAGTTGAAGTTAACCTATCAATTTCCTATCTTGAAATTGATATGAATTGAGTTTTGGTAGTGTAATTTCTTTTTTCTTTGAAAGTGGTATGATCGTTCTTTCTTTTTGTGTTCGTATATCGACGAATTCGGCATTAGCACAATGGATATTATTTATGCTGTTGTATAAAATGTTGTTTAGCTTAATGTTGCAATTTTCGAAATGGATTAAGGTTGTACCATTAATTTCGTGTCTCTTGGTGATATTATTACAAAAACTTGTTATTTCTTCTTGAGGAGAGTTAATTAGTATTAGGTAATTTTCTTCAGGTTTAATTAGTTAGATATTTTTTCCGATATCTTGGAGGTGGCATGATGTAGTATCTTTGTTTTCAAAAATGTTCTTAATACAATTATAATTTATTTCATTTCCATTTTTAATAAGTTCATTACAAATGAATTGTTTTTCTACTTACATTTACATTTTTTGTCTAAATTATTATTATATTTTTATTATACAACACAAAATTCTTAGTTATAATTTCCAATATTTCATTTATTGGAATGATATAATATAGTGTAAACTTTTCGTCTGATATTGTGGGAATCTTAATATTAAATATTATATTTTGTTTTCTCAATAAAATAATTTTCCCAAAAAAATATAAGAAAAATAAAAACACATTTAGCACTATGTTTTCAAAAACGTTATAAAATTTCTTTATTTGAAGGAACGGGGGTTGAATGTACAACGTACCTTAAGCGGGGTATACAACAGTATGAGCAATCAGCTTAAGCAAAGCACACTCAAAAGCTACGGAGAACAGCCAACAAGTGCTTCGTTAAGCTGGCAATAGGCCGGTTCGCTAGTCTGCGTGTAAACATCCCGCCCCCCTTGCACGGGCGCAACAAGGGGAGACAAGAAATCAATGCGGGCTACCAAGGCCTTGGTCATACTGTTACGGGGTTTACAAAGAATTCATTAACAATTCAAAAAAAAAGCTTAAAACTAATCAACAATTCAAATATACATAATTCAAATGAAAAAGAAAATTTTGAATTTGAAAAATTGGAACAAATATTAAAAATACTACAAAATTAATAAAAAATTAATTAAAAAAATAAAATGGACTAAATTAAACAATTTGTCCCGAGTGGACATTTATAACAATGGTCGCCTGTTGACCTCTTGATGTGCGCTGACTTGCCTGATGATTTTGAAAGGGCGTCCATTGCATGGCAGCAGGTGTTGGGCCTGTTGTGGTAGCCGCTGGTGTTCTTGTTGACGGGTTGGTTGGTCTCGAAGCCGCTTTTGTGCTCTCTGCTTCTCTTAAAATTGTTTCTGCCCCTTCCACCACGATGCGTACCGGGGCTTTGTTGTTGCTGTTATGGGAATCGGTGCAGAAGTGTGTGGTGCTCCTGAAGGCACTCGATGCACCTCTCCCGACTGTCGCACTTCCGCAACAAATGGGTGGCGGCTAGGCAATTGAAGCAGTTGGACGTCCTTGTTGGGTCTCGGCCGTTGTCTTGGCGGGGGTCGAGCCGTCAGCTGCTGGTCGGTGGACTTCGAGGTGGCGAGAGGCTGACGACATTGTACCTAGGAAGAAACAGAAGAAAATACGAGAAAAAAGAAAAAATATTAGTGATGTTCGGATATAGGTAACAGAACAAGCTTCAAAATAGGCCGAGTTAATGTGCCAGATGCTGTTCTCAGTTCACAAACACGAGGTTTAGAATCGATCGATCGACTCGCCCTAATTTCCACTCGTTCGGAGGTAAGTTGTCTTGACGAATAACAACAACATCACCTACCTGAAACTCCCTTTTTGTATACTTCCACTTTACGCGTCTGTGGAGGTCCTTTAAGTACTCTTCCTTCCACCGTATCGCATATTGGTAGTTTCTGCTATCTATTCGCATGGATTATTGACAGATCGGACATACCGGGTTCAGAGGGAGCCAATAAGGGTGCACCAATCAAGAAATGACCGGGAGTTAAGGGGGTAAATTCATAGGGGCTCTCATTAATAGGGCATAGCGGTCTCGAGTTCAAACATGCTTCAATTCGTCCAGCATTGTCGTACATTCCTCAAAAGTAAATTTTTGTGCGTTCGCCACCTTCCTTAAATGGGTCTTAAAACTTTTGACACCCGCCTCCCAGAGTCTCCCCATATGCGGAGCGCTGGGAGGAATAAAATGCCATTCCACCATGTTCAGGCTATTCCGATTGGAATCCTTGCTTTTCAGCAATGAGAAAAACCGCTTCTTGTCCTCTTCGAGCAAATTTGAGGCACCTACAAAAGCAGTCCCATTACCGGAGTATAAATGGAACGGCAAACCGCGGCAGATGAAAAAACGAGTAAATGCCGCCAAAAACGTTTCGGAAGATATATCGCCTGTTGCCTCTAAATGAATTGCCTTTGTCGCGAAACATACAAAAACTACAACATAACCTTTCGTAATCTTGCACCCTCTGCCTACATAGGATTTTATCTCAAAGGGCCCAGTAAAATCTAACCCAGTATGGGTAAATGGCCTAGAAAGAACAGTTCTTTTCGGGGGTAGAGGAGCCATAATTTGCTGTCCAGTTTTCTTCTGAAACAAAACACACTTCGTACAGAAGTCTCTTGTGTTTAACGTGAGTACCCGTCTCGTTGACATAACCTCACGGTGCTCTGAACACTGGATCGGAATATGCGCCGACCACCGCCCCATTGTGTAGTTAACTACACTCCGGTACCAATTCAAGATTTGTGCATTTGGGCAACAAATCCCACTCCTTGGTGGGGAGTCGAGGCCTACCTTACACACATCTGCTGTTCTAGGGTCACAGCACCCGGTTGAATGCAACTCCACATCGAGCTATCTCCGGTCAGACTTCGTAGCAAAGCTACTACCAGTATAGCTCCAAACAGCTATGGACTGGTGACCATTCGAAGGCCTTAGTTCCACACCCATACACCCACCCTGTGGGTGAGTGTATAGGTACACAACTAAGGCCTTCTAGAAGGTCTTGGGTACACACGCATGCATACATCCTGTGGATGTAAACACACGTGTGCGATCAAACCCTTCTTAATCGTCTTTTTTTGAAGACTTCACACGCAAACTCATTCATACAACGCACTCTCTCATCATTCACAAGCACACCACTGACATCACAACCATCGTCCGTCAATACGACACCTAGAGAATCTAGGTCCCGTATGTCCGTGTAGAACGTGCATATGCACAAAACATGAAACCAGTCCTCGGTAAAAGGTCCACAGTCACACTCAGGCGTATTAGCCAAAGCTCTTTTATGCAAAAATGCATTAAACGACCCATGGCCCGTATGCAAAAAGCCCATACTCAGGCTAAAGCCAAAGTCTGGATGTTTCGCCACGAACGTCACTTCGTGAATGAAGGAGTATGCAACCCGTCCATTGTCACTTCTGTCCCATCTATCTTGCCATCTGGAGACAACACACTCATTTGAGAGTGCCTTGCACTCCGTCCAGCTCCTACCACTAACGTCATCGTTAGTCACCCAATCGTCCTGCAACAATGGCTGTCCTTTCTTGATCCTGTAGGCAATACTTTTACGTATCACCTCCAAGTCAAGAGGGGCTACACCTACCAACACCTGTAAGGCCTCCGTGGAGACCGTACGACAACATGGCACACAAGCGAGCAAGACTACCCGTTGACACGACATGATTTTCAGCTTTCCTCTGGCAGTCGTGACCACGCTGGACCACATGGTAAATGGTCCGCATAGAACGCCTGCTGAGGCCCCAGTCATTCCTAAGAATGCGCCGGACACATCCCACCACACCAGTCAATTTCGCCTTGACACGCTCGAGATGAACCATGAAGTTCATACGCTCACGCATTGTTATCCCCAAGTACTTGACCTCAGTCGCATACTTAAGGCTAACGCCATTGGCCCTAACAGTTGGAGGTCGATTTAGCGATAATCTGCCCTTGAGCAACATCATCACAGTTTTGTCCATTGCTACATCTACTCCTACCTGTCTACTCCAATCGCAGACAATCTGCATGGCTTCATCCCCCCTTCTCTCCAGCTCAGCACGAGACTGGCCTTCGATAAGGACGAGCAAGTCATCCGCATATGCGCACACATTGAATGCAACCATCAGCCTCCGCAAAAGAGGATCCATCATTAGATTCCAAATAAATGGACCGCAGATGGATCCCTGCGGACAACCTCTGACCACCTCAATGCACACGGACTCGTTCACACCAGCGACGCAAGCCCGCCTGCCAGAGAAGTAGCTTTTCCATAACTCCAACTCTTGGCAGCCGACCTCGCGTAGCCTCGCTAGAACACCTTCCCATAACAGGAAGTCGAACGCACCCTTGAAATCAATAAAGATTCCAAGGACATATCCTGCCTCTGTCCTACCGACACACGTTTTAACGTGATGCCAGGCGTCATCTACACTCTTACCACTTCTAAAGCCAAATTGCCACTCGCATGTGCCCTGGTCGATCCTCTCCTGAAGCCTTTTCACCATAATCCTTTCCAGTACTTTTCCAAGCACCGGAAGCAGACTGATGCCCCTATAGGAGCGAGGATTGCTCCTGATCCTATCGGGTGACTTAAGCAAAACAACGACATGGGCTATCTTCCACGGATGTAGAAAATACCCCTCTGATACACACTTTTCATAAATTGCCAACAAGTACTCAGGAATGGCCTTCCAGATGCTTTTACACATCTCTCCGGTCATTCCATCCATACCTGGAGACTTTCTACTCCGCGCCTGACAAATGCTTAACTCTACCTCAGTTCTGTCCAACGGAGGAGGGGGATCAACCCCCTGAAAAGGAAAATGGATAGGACCCTCCACCCTTGGAAAGAAATCGCCCAGCAGAACGCGTATGCATGCCCCCCATGATGTCAATATTTCATTACCAACACGTAGGCCAGACACATCGGTCCGCTGGCCCCTACCTCTACAGAGCTTATAGACTCTGCCCCATGGGTCGTCCCTGTTGTCCCGTACGTATGCTCTCCAGTCATCCTCCTTCACTTTCACGATACGGTCCTTATAGGCACGTAGCTGTGTCGCGTAGTTCGTCGCACGCAGTAGCACATCATCTGCATTGGTCCACCTGGCTCTCTGGAATCGCTTCCTGAGCTGCCGGACGGTCCGCTGCATTTCTGTTAACTCCCGCGTCCACCATTTAACCCTTCCGGGGATTGTCCTAGAACATCTCCCAAGAAGGGCGTCATTGGTGTTTATCGTCCAATCGTTCAGCTTACCTATCTGTCCATCTATAGTCAGACCCCTGAAGTCCCCAATGGAGACCTCAGAGGCCGCCTCCCTAATGCACGAGCCGTAGAAATCCCAATTAATTGGGAGTCTACGCCACCGCATCACATCCGAGACCTCTACAGGGGCGGGCGAGTAATGGAGCACAATCCGTATTGGATTATGATCACTCACCCCCCAATCGTCCTTAGCGTCCCAGTCGCAGCGAAAACGCCGCAGTACGACGTCATTTACGGCTGTCACATCAATATCACTCACACCATTAGGACCGGAAAACGTATATAAATCAGAGGGCTGATTTAACGCACTAACACCCCGATTAACAATCCAGTCACTTAACATCTCACCCCGATGGCGGTTCTGATATCCAGACGAATGCCGGGATAACTTACTGAACCACATGGGAGACGATGCGTTCGCGTCCATACCTAGGATATTCGGGTTGCTACTCGCTAGTAGTACCACCGTATCCATATACGAGATATACGGCTCTAATGGGCTGCTGAACTGACAGTATATGCTTGCCAGGAAGATTTTTCCGAATCTTCCTTCGACCAAGACACATACCCCCAGTTCGTTGGCAGATAACACAATACACTCTGCGTCAGGATCGTTGACAATTACAGCGGCCTTGACCCTAGAACAAAGAAATACCCTCATAAATGAGGGTAAACCCCTTACACAACCATCGGTTGAGTAAGGTTCCTGAACCAGGGCAAACCCGCTCTTCATGGCAACCATCCTTTCGCCCAATTCACACATACTGGCATAAGAGCCCTGGCAATTATATTGAATAATTGTCAGAGACATCTTAATGCCTTGCCCTAGCCCTCGCGACTAACACGCTGTACGTGGGACAGTCGTCGGTCATCATACGATGATTCGACGGCAGGCCCTTGAACGCACAGTTCCTACAGTGCGGCAGATTTTCGCAACGATGTACGACGTAACCGGTCTGTCCGCACCGACGACAGACTTCACCTTTGCTACGGCAATCCCTAACCATGTGGTCAAACCCAAGACAACGATAGCAGCTAGGGATAAGCTCATGGCGTCTCACGCGGAACCTAAACCACTTAACGTAGCAGCCTCCGGCACTCAGAAGGGATTCCATGGCATTGCCATCACCCTCCAGAGTAACGTCGACAGCTCCGCCAGCGCGCACGCTCCACGGTCGACTCACGAGCCGTACCCCCTTCTTAAAGGCTTCTAAGGTCATTCGTTCCTTTAGATTCAGCTCGTAGAGAGCACCCATGAATTCATCAGGGGTGATCTCGGAGTGAACCCTCTGGACGACCACCCTAGTACCCTCTCTATCGTTGACCGTCACTTCCAGTCCATGTTCGGAAAATTTAGGATTCCGGACGATCCTCTCCCGCTCCGCGACTGAGGGGGTGCGAATGACCGCCCCACCGCTACGAACCGCCTTAACCGCGTGAACTCTGACCCCGAGCGTGGGACCTACTTCGTTCACAACCTTTTTTACAATTTCTTCAGACTTAGCCGCCGTCTTGCTTCGCACAACCACCGACCAGGTCTCGACTGGTTTCGGTGCCGGGGCAACTACTGGCGCTTTCTGGCACACAGGCTGAACAGGCGAGGATTTATCCAGCCGGGATACTCGTACACTTGGCGTAGCGCCCCCAGCATCTAGGGCGTCCAAACGACCCCTCAGACGTTCGTTGTCCCCTACCAACGTCATCAACAGTTCTTCTAGCCAACCCACTTGATTAATGATCCGCCTCGCCGTTTCGACCTCAACACGACCGTCCAAAACTATGTCGTTCAACTCCGACGTCATCGCCTTCATCTGCTTAATTGCAGAATGAGCACCACAGGGCCAGAAGGGGAAACTGTGGAGACTGCTGGTACCGGAGTTGAACTTCTCCCTAAGCCACCGTGCAAGCTAGAAACGCTGCCAACCAAGCTACCCATGCTGCCAACGTCAGTCCTTATGGCAGTCTTTCTCCTAACCTGTCCTGAAACCATCTTCGGTTCAGCAAAAACCTTTCCTCCCGATTTGGGAGAGCCGGGTTTGAACCGCTTTCCATCCTCGTTAACAGTCGAGTCTCCGTTGTCCATGTCCGAGTCGGAATGGCGAAGTCTACTACCACCGGTGGGTGGCACCTCCTCCGTCATGTCGACTTTGTCCGGCCCACTGACATCCGTATCCGTCCCGCGTTCGTCCCCTGTGCCGTCAACTGGTTTCAACCTGGCACACCTTGGACCCGCGCCCCTTTTGGGCTTCACCATCTTACCCGACCCCTAACCAAGAACCGACCGACTGCTTAAAAACCGACCCGAAGCAGTAAAGACCGACCCGGGCAGTACGTACTGCCAAATACGTAAGCAAAAGTCGAACTGTGTACCGACCGATAACAGTTACCCGTACCGACAGTACCCCGACAAACTGTTTACCGACCCACAGAATCGCCAAACGCACTAAAAAGCTAACGGCCCTCACCGCAACCGATACGACGGTATCAATTTACGAATTAAAACCACACTCACACTTCGAACCGCGATTAAAAAAAAAAAATTTTTAATTACGGACAGACGGACACGCCGCGGACAGACGGACACTGCCACGGATAGACGGATACTGCCGCGGACAGACGGACACTGCCACGGACAGACGGACAACCGACTGACACAACCGCGGACAGACGGACGCTGCCACGGAAGGACAGACAACCGACGGAAGGACGGACAACCGAAGGAAGGACGGACAACCGAAGGAAGGACGGACAAATTATAACTGACGGAAGGACGGACACTAAGACTACTAGTGAACCAAAAAACAGTTGTACTGGTTGCGTATACTTAATAGTTTATTAAAAACTAGTACTTATACGCACCCACTCAACTACGTACTGCACTAACTTCAGCGGAAGTTAGTCAAGACACTTGTACTGCACTACCTACCGACCGACTAGCACAGACACAAACAGGAACCGGAAGTGAACCGTTTTACCGACAAAATCCGATTTTTGCACTGCCTTACCGACCGGAAATGGACACTATTACCGACCCGAAATGGTAAGCCACTAATGGCAACCACGTTCACACTTACCATTGCCACTCACCACTACCTTACCACAAAAAGTGACTTTAACCTCACAATTTGCCGGAGATTATTTTTGTTCAGCGTAGCCCCGATCAGCGGAGTCTCAACTTTGCAGAAACAAAAACACACACACACACTTTCACTTCTATTCACTTAGAAAAAATTCAAAAATCAACTGATTAACGCGACGCTTTATAAAAACACAACCGTACACTTCAACAGTCAAACAACGAATGACACTTCGTACAATTACGAATTGTCCCACGAACAAGATTCTTTAGATTTGGAATTCATAATTCCATTCTTATCAAGCGCATCATCAACGCCTGTCCGCCATGGATCGAACATTCGTGTACATATTTTACGAATAACCTAGTGAACTGACCATCGTAAGGCAGGATCTTCGGGTACCTTTCATTATATGCCAAGCCTGGGGCTTGAATTAGCCGACAATTAATTCTAATGAACCCATCGGAGTTTGTAAAAGGATTCAAGGACAATAAATTACTCTTAGAGGACAAAGGTAGTCCTTTAGCCAATAGCTCATATTCGGAGAGATAATTTCGCTGGCATAAAACAATCAATCGATCCCTCACAGATTTAATTTCCTTCTGGGTTACTTCTAACGTCGGGTATAAGCCGTTGTGCATATAGAGAAAATGCAACAACCAAAATATGCAATAATTTTCATTGCTAGGGGTAAATTTGAATACTTGTGTAGCATATCAATTGGTTTCTTTAATTCCTTATCCGACTTAACACATTCCAAATGAGAATGGAGACTAATTGATTCCCTGGGCAAGGCATTCCTTGGTTTCGATAGCCAATGAGGACCATGCCACCATAACGCATTATCAATTAGTTCACGAGCAAGAGATACACTAATTGCCAAATCGGCGGTGTTATCTTTGGAAACCACGTGAGACCAATTCTCATTTCCAACTTTTTTAACAATCAAAACAACTCTATTCGCAACAAAAGTTGGCAAATCGCATGACTCTTTCTTCAGCCATGCTAAGGCAATGGAGCTCTAAACGGGGTAAAGTCTCAAATTTCACTGGAGCTATTTTTGTTTTTGAAGCAAGTAAATGCGATTTTATCCCAAACGGGGAAGAGACGATACGAACATAGAGTGCTGCTGCGTATGCTTTCTCAGAAGCATCGCAAAATCCATGGATCTCGATATCATTTTCGGGATGAAAATTTACCCATCTTGGAATAAATATTTTCTCAACATTCGGGTAATCGTTGAGAAATGCGCGCCACTGAACCAAAGTAGAAGGGTTCAAACATTCATCCCAATAGATCTTGTCCTTAAATATTTGTTGCATTATCATCTTAGCAGCAATGATTTTCGGCGAAAGCCAACCTGCTGGCTCAAACAATTTTGCTATTTCGGACAAGACCGCACGTTTGGTAACCACATTTTTCCCTGGCTGCGAAACGACTTTAAAAAGCTATCAGACTGAGCATTCCATCACAACCACAGTGTTTTAGTCGCACTGGCAGCTGAGAATTTCAAGAAATCGGCATCGTGCAGATTCTCTTTTGGGATATTTTCCAACAGTCGGATGTGATTAGCGGTGAATTTTCGAAGAATGAAACCCGCTAACCGAAGGATCGCAATAGGTTCTTCACGTCTTCTCAAACCATATTCCAGCTCATGAGAGCCAGCCAGTACATCATCGACATACATGTGGTTTTCTAAAATCTCAGATGCCGCTGGACTACGAGCTTTACAATCACTAGCGAGTTGGAGTAACGTGTTTATTGCGAGATATGGAGCACAATTCACTCCAAAATAACGATATTCACCTCGTAGTCCTTAATATCATCATCAGGATTACGCCGGAAAAGAATCTGATATTGATATGTGGTATGATTGCGATGAACAAATATTTGCCTGTACATTTTTTCAATGTCGGCATTAAATACGAAGCGATACAATCGCCAACGGAGAATTAAAACAGTGAGATCTGCCTGCAACACAGGACCGGGGAACAAAACACTGTTCAAACTAACGCCATTTGAGGAAGGGCTAGACGCATTAAATACTACTCGGAGTTTCGTAGTCTGGCTTGATAACAGCATGATGCGGCATATAATAACTCGAGGCTTCAGAATTGGGGGGAACAACTTCACGCATTTGTCGCAAAACAATATATTCATTAATCACACTACTGTGATTTTAATTCGGGGTTCTTCATAAGCCTCGCCTCATTTCGTATAAATTGGGAAAGAGCTATATTACGGGAATTGCCCAATGACAAGTACCGTGGAAACTCGTGCTTAAACGGGACTGAAACAACATAACGAAATTCGGAATTTCTATGTGTGGTAGTTCGATAAAGTCTATCAGAATAGCCTTCAACCTCAGTAGATCGAGCTACCGGTGGGTCCTCCTCAAGCTCCCAAAATCAGGCTAATTGGGTATTTAACTCTATGTGGTTGAAAAACGATACAACCGAAGGTAAAGGATCGGGTTGTCCCACTTTACCAGTCACTATCCAACCGAATATGGTTCTCTGTGAAACCAGATTACCATTAGGGTTTTTCCTAACATTAGGGAGTAATATTCGCGGATAAATATCGCCACCAAGGAGAATATCCATTCGGGCCAAATTGATGTCAGACAATGAAATTTTGGGGAAAGGTCTAAAGCCATTCGAGATCGAAAACGAGGGCAAACAACCCGTAAGTTTCTCCACAACATATGCACAATTCGAATTTTAAAGCTTGGGTCAATTGGGGATCCAATGGATATAACACACATTTTCGAAGAGGTTGTAGCCACACTGCCATTAGGACCAGTAACTTCGGCCATCGGAGTAGACCAAATAAGAATAGAATGTTTCCTTTGTAATCATTTCGAGATAAAAATGGCTTGCGAGGCTGGGTCGAGCAGAGCTTAACACCCCGTGAGTGTCCACTTCACAAATCGTCGTAACTAACAGAACTGTAGAATGCGGGTTAGAATCTATCTAGTAATATAGGCTTGAAACGAGCGGCCTGTCAAAGAAGTAGAAGGGCAATCATCAGAGTTGAGGGGGGTTGTGAACTTCTCGGAATATATACAGGTGTAGTCTGAGAGGGGTTTAGTGGTACAGAAGTGCCGGATGTATTCCGAGAAGGTTTACTGTCTCTATCTAAGAGCGAATGATATTTCTGTTTGCAATGAAAGCAAACGTGTACACTTTTACAGATCTTAAATTCAAGGGACGTGGCTAAACAGTTTATGCAACACTTAAATCGTTTAACGCTTGCCAAGCGATCATCCACACTTTGCCTCAAAAATGTCGGGCACAGCCTCAATGGACATTGTTCTCGGCATAGAACACAACGACTAACAGATTGACTCGGTTTAGTCTTGGTCGCAAAACTGTTTATCTTTTTTGAATCACTCAGGGGTTTTCTTAAACTATTGTTCAAATTCACACTCATATTCCGTGGTTGACTCTGATTTACCTGTGAGCCCTTTATATCATAAATAGACTCAAGAGTCTGGTAACGAGCCGTTAAAAACTTATCCATTTCATGCCATTTTGGCACATTCGCATCGCGTTTCAATGACTGTTCACACAGACTCAACGTGTTATCAAGGTGTTGTCGAGCAAATGTATACAAAAATCACATGCCAACTTTCCGTATTGATATCGAGCAACGATAAATTTGTGATACAATCGTTTATGGTTCGCTGTAAACTCTTCAAATTAGGGCCCGTTTCACGTATAACGGGAGAAATGTTAAACAGAATTTTCAACTGAACGTTTATGAGAACTCGCTTATTCTCATATCTCTCCACTAAATTTTGCCAAGCTAAGGCGAACCCATTATTTGTCAAAGGACAAGTTCGGATTATATTGTGAGCTTCGCCCTTTGTCTTCTGCAATAGATAGTACAGTTTCTCAGCAGGGCTTGACCGGGGGTTATTCTTATATAAAGCTGAAAACATGTCTCTGAAGGTAGGCCAATTAACGTAATCCGTAATAAGGGATAAGAGCTCTAAAGCTTCAAAATCTGTAAAGCGATCAGACATTTTAACCAACTCGGATAAAATATATTAAAGAAAACCGAATAAAACCGTTCCAAAAATATCCTCCCCGACAAATGAAAATCAAAAACCTAAACGCAACCCAAACGGGAAAATTTCCTCAAAACTTGACCAAAACCGAGTAAATTGGACAAATTAAATTCCAAAATCAATCAAAAAATTCTCGAGAGAACAAACTAATCGGGGAACATCGAAAATAAATCGAAAATACAAAAAATTCGGCGAAAAGATTTGAAATGTTAATTATGTGAAAGCGTATTTACACTGAGGTTTCGAATAATCTGGTAAAAAAAGAAAAATTTCGAAAACCGGGATAAATTATCGACTTTTAATTAAATGGGAACTTTAAATAAGATTTAGACAAGTTTTCTCAGTGTAAATGAACTAAATTGTAAAAAATATTTAAAAATTCCAATATCTCAGAGCGTATTTACACTGATTTCGATAAATCGGTTAAAAAAAATCAAAAACCGGGATAAGTTTCGAATTTTAGCTAATTTTCACTTTTAAATAATTTTAACCACAATTGTTTTCAGTGTAAATGCGCTATCTTGCAAAAAAAAAAATTACAAAAAATCAATTTACAAAAGTGTTGCAGTGAATCACTTCGGATAAATAACTTCGGATAAATTATTTTTCTTTAAACAATAAAATTTTCTTTAACACGGTCAAAAAATTCGAATAATTATTCCCATTTGTGGGTTGTATTTAAAATTCACTCCGAAATGAAATATGAATCGAATTTTAAGACAAATTATTCTCACGATACAAATTACTCGGGTATTTCTTTTATTCGAAACGGTGCAACACTAATGCAATATGTGTGACAACAAACGAATAATACAGCAACAATAAAAAATCCACTTCTTTTATTTTAACACTTTTATCTATCACTAAAAAATTTATATTTGTTCCGCGCACACTTCAATATAAATATATTTATCCAAAAATAAATAAATTACATTAAAAAATAAATAAATTTTTAATGTAATTATTCTTTACGAAAACAAAAGAAAAAATTCACAACACTATTTATTATTATGAGTGTATATCTGTGCGTTTGTTTATAATTTAACAACGAGTAAGTTAATTTTTTCTCATTCTCTTTTATGTTATATTCGCACTGGCATTAGTAGCTTAACAATAACTATCGGGATAAGAGATTGTTAAGTCACCCTCATAAAAAAACAAGACGCACTTTTTAAGAGAATATTTAACGAATTAAAATAAACACAATTTATATTTTAAAAAAAGCGAGAGTGTTATTTTCGTTATGGTTTTTTATCCACTGTTTTTGTTGGTATATTTTGCATATTTTTAAATATAAAGTGTTTAGCGTGTTTACACTATGTACTAGCTATTTTTATTTTTTTTTTGTCACAGCACTTTATATTTATACCCTATACCACTATGTGGTTTGGGTATAATGACTTTGTGCTGCTGTTTGTAACAACCAAAAATATTTGACCTAGACCCATCTTTAATTATACCGATCGAATCAGAATCACTTTCTGAGTTGATTTAACAATGTCCGTCCGTCCGTCCGTCCGTCCGTCCGTCTGTGTGTCCATGTAAAGCTTGTAATCAAACTGCAGGTCGCAAATATGAATATATTTTGACGAAATTTGGTATATAAGCTTCTGTCGGCCATGGGATGAACGCTATTGAAATTGGTGAGAATCGGTTTATGTTCAGACCTAGCCCCCATACAAATGACCCCTATGAAATCGGTTTAGATTGCCATAAGATCCAAATTCTCATATAAATCTTAGTCAAATTGGGTTTGTATGTGTTTATTACACCCATTAATCAGTAGTCCAAAAATGATCCCTATGGGACAACTCTTAGTCATAGGCCCCATATAGAGCTGCTTCCCGATCTTCACTTAAATCTATTAAAAAAACAAAAATATTGCACTGATTCTTCTAAAATTTTGTTTGTATATATTTTTGCAAAATACAAGAGACCTTACCAAACATGGTCAGGATCGGTCCATTTTTGGGCCTAGTCCCCATATAAATATAACATCCGATATGAACTTTTTCATATCTGCAGACAAAAAAATTTATAAAAATCCCACTCAAATTTGGTTTAGCTTATTTTCTAGTCCAGTTAGTTGGGCCTATGGGGTAGGGTCTCTAAACGCATGATATAGGGTATCCTATAGTCGGTCTAGACCGACTATAATTTTCTTACTTGTTCTAAATTAATTATGAGGATGATATGTTTAAATTCAGTAATTATTCCATGGTTTTTCGGTATGTTAATGAGGTCCATGTCTGCGTTAGTTAGTATTAATCTGGAAGGGTATTAAAGGAAGGTAATGGGGTTAATTTTTATGTTTACGTCTTATTTTAGATTTGTGAAGTTTTGGTTGTTATTAGTTAGGAGTGTAACTTTGTTATTTCTGCTAACAAGCGAGGTGTCATTTTATTTCTCCTACATTCTTTCCTGTATATATTTTCGTTTTCTGTAAAGGTTTGGGGGTCTTCTCTGTCCTGGTTGAGTTTTTCAATTCATTTCTGAGTGTCGCTTGTCAGTTTTTTTCTAATTGTTCCGTACAAGTGGTTCTGAAAGTCATTTAATTTATGTATGTAGTCATGTTCTGTGTTGTAACTTAATTTTCCTTCGAATTTGGGTTTAATTTAGGGTTTCCATATATTAGTTCAATGTTTCCTAAATGCAAGTCTATTCGAAAGAATTTTATATCTATATTTATATTCTGAATATGTCTTCTTTTTCTTTTTATATATAATCATGGGTCTAAATTTGATATTCCATCATATTAGGACGAAGTTCCTTTATTATTATTTTATTAAAATATTTCTTATTTAAACGTGGGTCTGAATATGATATTCCCTCATATTATTGCGACTTTCTTTTATTATTTTATTTATTTTTTTATTTAAAAATAGGTCTGAATATGATATTCCCTCATATTATCGTGACCTTTTCCTATTTATGTTAGTTATTTCCTTTGTGACTTTCCTTTATTTTATTTTTTTTTTCTTTTCTAAATTCATTTTTCTTTTATTAAATATATTTTCTGATATTTTTCTTTTTCTTTAATTGTTGAAAATTGGTTGGGCCGGCCACTATACAGATATTCCGTCTGTACTCCTGAGAAATATACCATTGATAAGCCGTCAAGGTCTTTTACGAGGATGGGTTTTCACAACTCAATTCAAATTTAAATGTATATTTCCTAAAATTATGTTTTTCCTTTTTCTTTTTTTATTAATTAATTTTCCTTAATTCTAACTATGATTTTTTTTGTTTTCTGTTGAATTTCATGTTCGTAGTCTGTTGCTATGGGGACTCCTTTTCTATACTCTAATGGGTTTTCGTTTAGCGTTGTCCCTGAGATATTTATCTTTGCGATACTCTTTATCCTTGTTATCGTACTGGATAGTTTTCGTAGGGTTTCCCTATCTTCTTCCCTTATGGTATACAAATCTATGAGTGTATCCAATTCGTCCTCTATTTCTGGATAATATTCTGATGAAATGTCAGAGTCGTAATTATAGTTATGTTTTGTCATGTTTGGTTGTTGTGTGTTGTCGTTTGGTTTAGCGTTTTCTGGCATTGGAATTAGTTTCTTTTTAAATATTTTTGGATATCGGCTGAATTTACGTGAAGTTCTCATAAAATATTTAAGTCAGATACAAAAAGAATATTTTCTTATAAAATGTGAAAAATAATGTAATAAAATTTGTGCTTAAAAAAAATGTTTCTCCTTATAAAATGTGAAAAATAATAATTTAAGAATTTAGGTCAAATGTAATAAAATATTCTAAGAAATTTGTATATAAAACTTAATATTTTTAACCCTATTATAATGATGATGAGCTGCATTCCGGCTGTTTGAGTCGTAATTTCTTTTATCTGTTTATATGGTTGATTTTGATGATGTAGTTTGATGATGGGCTGCTGTTGGTGTTGTAGTTTTTTTTAACCTTCTTTTATGGTTGAGTAGTTTCAAAGTTATTTTGGTGTGACTTTTAAAAAATTAAAATTTGTTGAAAGATTTTGTTGATATCCATCAATTTTCTTTTAAAAGTTCAGAGTTATTTTAGGGTTACTTTCTACTTTTACTTTTTAAGTATTAAGGTTCTTTAAGGTTCTTTTCTTTTGGACTGCGCCTGCTATAGTTTATGGTTATAAACTATGTAGTGAAAGAAGATTTTTAGTTTAAGAATTTTTACATTTCTTTATTGAATCTAGTTTTAGACTGAATTATAATAAGAAATAGAATGTACTTATACACTAAAATGTAAGGTATTATTATGCGGAAGAAAGTATTCAATATTTTTATGGGTCACAGAATGTTTATGGAGAACATATGTGTACTTTTGTTTACATAAACATTTAATTTACATGCGGAAGAAATGTTAGTAGTTTTTTGGGTCACATATGTGTTTTAATTGTTAAATGCAAAAGTATCGATGAGGTACTTTTTCTTACACAAACAAGAGGTTTTTATTGGTAACATATGTATGTAGGTTAGTTGGTGACAAAAGTATCGAAGAGCTACTTGTAACGAACAACTGGTAATCCCTTGATATTCACGGGTCTGCCCACCTAGCAATGCTTCGGTCTTAGCTCTGGGAAATGGGCGAAGGCTGTGAAATCACTATAGCGGCCACGTTACTTTAATTTAAGATAGAAATTGTGTGCAGTATGAAGAATAAATAGTAGAAAAAGATATAGAAAGAAACTAGTAAAAATTAATTTTTCTTTTAAGTTGTATCATCGTATGTTTCAGAGGAATTAGGTAGTTAGTTTCCTCATTCTTTCCTTGTTTGTTAACTACTTTGCTTATAATTATAAGCAGAGATGTGAGTATGTAATTATTTGTTTGGATGATTGACGGAACTTATATCTCTTCATGCATATAGATCAATGAATGGAGTAATTATCGATAATTGGTTTGATTTACCAATAACTACGAGTGTAATTAAAAGTTTCACTCATTTTTACTAAATAAACGAGTTGACAGCGATTGAGTCGGTTGTGTTTTTTAAAAAAGCTCTTCTTTTTCATTAAATTTACATTTAAAAATCTTTTATTTATTTATTTTATTTATTTATTTATTTATTTTCCATATCCTGTACAACAAGATTTAATCTTATATTTAAAGTACAGGAATTCAATATCCAAGAATTACATTAAGGCAAACATATAGTAGAACAATTAAAAAAAAAAAACATATATAGTAAATTACATTTAAGCTTGTTCAAAAAATTTAAATAAAAACTGCTTAAAACTATTTGCTAAAAATATTCCAAAGACGTGAACCATACAAGTAAAACTGCCATTCAGATGCAAGGCAACGGTGAAATGGAATAATAATGTTTTTTCCTCTTTGCGATCTGGCAAACCGAATTTTTTCGAAAAGGTATAGTGGGGTTTGTGTATAGATAATTTTGTGTAGATAACGAAGTACACGAATCTTAAGAAGGCTATCGAACGAGACGCCATAAAGATTTGTTGATATGTGGGAGACTTGAGAGTGCTCTCTTAATCCATACACATATCTAATAATATTGTTAAATATAACGTTGTCTTCTTTTGCTGGTAGAATCGCAGCTTGCAAAAAGCTCACATCCATAAATTAAACTTGGAATTAGATATGTCTTAGCGAGTAGAATTCTTATTCGTAAAGGGGTGAAAAATTGTGATGACCAAAGCGTCCTTAACTTATTGTAAGTTTGTCCGACTAGTAGGTTTACATGATTTGTCCATGCTAAATTGCTGTTAAAAATCAACCCAAGGTTCTTGGCAGAATTTACAATTGAAATTTTTTCCCCATTTATTAAAATATCATCACTTATGGTAGGATCGATTGTTCTTTTATGAATTATCAAGCACTTTGACTTATTTGGATTAAGATAAAGTCCATTTGCTGTTGCCCAGAGAAAAATCCTTTGTAAATCATCGTTTAGCCTAGCTATATTAGCGGCAACAGATTGCATTGGACTACTTAGATATAATTGAACATCATCTGCATACATGTGAACTTTGCAATGTGAAAGCTGTTTTGGTAGATCATTTGCATAAATTGAAAAAAGTAAGGGTCCTAGGATTGACCCTTGAGGCACTCCTCTGACGAGTCTTAAAGGATTAGACCATGTGTTATTCACATTAACAGATTGCCAACGATTTGTTAGGTAAGAAGAAAGAAGCCTCGTTGAGGCATCAGAAAACTTAAAAAAGTGCATAAGTTTCATGCAAAGTGTTCTATGGTCAACCGTATCAAAGGCCTTCGAATGGTCCAGAAGCACCAAAAAATTTAAATTACCGTTATCTAGTTCACTGCGTATGTTTTCGGAGACATCCAACAAAGCAGATACGCAACTATGATTTGAACGAAATCCTGACTGTGCATCAGTTAACAAATTGTTTTCTTTGATATAGAAGCTCATTTGCAGGTGCAAAAGTTTTTCTAGCACTTTTGATAGATAACATAAAATAGCTATGGGCCTGAACTCCGTATTTGCTTTCGGTAGTGGAACTATTCTTGCATGTTTCCATTTAGATGGAAAAGTAATAAAAATAATTAAAATTAAAAACTATTTAAATCTATGTATATCTGTTTTGTTTTTTAACGTAATAATAAAAGATAATAAAAGATTTAATAAACATCAACAAAAATCAACAAATAAATACATAGAATTAAAGTCAAAACAGGACACCAACTCTCTTTAAAACAATACAAAAAAAAAAAATCAACACAAAAAAAATCAACACTAAATAATAAAAAGAATAACAACAGAAATTGTGCCATAATATAGACATACATAGCAACGGGAGTAAAACATAACAACACAACAGGAATATAAATAAAATTAAAAAACAAACAAAAACTCTATTAACACAAAGCATATACTAAACATTAAATAAAGTATAATGGAAACTCCGTCGGCAAAACGCACAAGAGCTTTATTGCAACAGTCATTTTTAGATAACCCAAATAAAACTCCACGACCATCTGATTATGGCTCGCCACTGCATTTTGTACAAATACTTGATAGTCGTTTAGAAAAACTTAGTGAGAAACTTAAGTTACAAATTTGTGAGAGTGAGAGCCGTGTACTTGAAAAAATTAATAATCTTGAACGTAGTATGTATGAGATGAAAAAAGATATGATAGATGTAACAGAAAGAGTGTCTAAACTCGAAACAGTGGCGGATGATTTAATAGCACTCAAAAATGAAGTGAATGAATTAAAAATGCAAAATCTAAGGCAAGAAAATTCGTTAGTCGCGTGTGATATTCGTATTAATGGGATTCCTCGCTTAGCTAATGAAAACTTATGGAACATTTTTGATGGTATTTGCAATGAACTAAATATATCAACACCCTCAGTGAAAAATATTTATCGCTTGCAAAATAAAAATATTAAAGAAAAAAAACAACTCGCCAGATGCAGTCATAATGGTTAAACTTCTGTCACCATATGATAAAAATTTTATGTTAAAATCCCTTGCTGGTTATAGAAAATCTAAAGAAAGACACACCTTATGTTGAAAAATATAGGGTTTACTTCTAATGATCCTAAGGTGGTACCGAATAGCCGTGTTTTCATAAATGAACACCTAACATCACATAACTACAAAATTTTTCAAAATGCAGTCGACCTGCGAAAAGATAGGCATTTAAAATCAGTTTTTACAATGCGTGGATGAGCCAATTCGAATAGGCAGTTTGCAGCAATTAGATGAGTTTTTTCTCCCTACACATTGTGAGACCGAACTTCAGGATAGCGGAGCTTCTACAAATTCCATTGCATTATTCACGGATGTAATAAATTTTCACATGAAGAACAACCCTTTAAAATGTTTCTTGCAATTAAATTAAATTTAAACTTTACTCTTTAGAAAAATGTTTCTTATAATTTTGTTAATAATTAATACTACTTATCGAATTATCGTTATTGTTGTTACTTATTTAAATTTTTCTATACACTTTTTCAATTATAGCTGTCATTGCGTTGTTGTTAGAATTTTCTCAATATTTTATCAACATGAACAATTTACGTAGATCTCGTGGTAGTTCCAGAGAAAGCACTCTAAACATGGTACGGATACTAGCTAAGCAGAGGAAAGGTATTAATGTGTGTCATATAAATGCTCAGAGCCTAAATAACAAAATTGATGAATTCAGATTGACATTTGAAAACTCATCTGTGGATGTTATTTGTGTGTCAGAGACTTGGTTCGTAAAAGATACGCATGACAGTCTGTTTAATTTAATTGGTTATGTTGTATTCAGAGCTGATCGTAAAACACATGCTGGTGGTGTTTCAATATATATTAGGGAAGGTATTAAATGTAATTTTAAATGCAGATCTAATGAAGGTGAGGTAATTGATGAAATCGAATATTTGTTTGTAGAGGTTATTTCTGAAAATAACAAAATGCTTATAGGATGTATATACAGGCCACACCGTGATACTGTGATCACTTCTTTTATGGAAGTATTAGAGAGGTTGACGGTCACCTACATGGATTTGTTAATTGCAGGTGATTTTAATTGTAATCTTCTGTGTGACACTTATGTCTCAGAAAACATGGAAACCATTGGTCTCACATCATTAAACTACACGATGCCTACACACTATACATCAACAGCAAGTACTTTACTTGACCTTTTTTTTGTTAACGATTTAACCAAAGTATTGTTGTACGACCAACTATCGGCCTCATGTTTCTCGAAACACGACTTAATTTTCACGACATATGACTTTATTTTAAATAATGAAACACTATCAGTTACATATCGTGACTTTATGAATGTCAATTACAATGTTTTGGCAGAACATATTTCTTTAGTAAATTGGACGTCCATTTATCATATGACTTCTGTTGACCATCAGTAGTCCTTCTTGGAGAATAATATCTCATACTTATTTGATCTTACTGTACCTAAGATAACGAAGAACATTAGGACCTATACAAGATCGTGGTTTACAGCACATATTAAACAACTGATTGGTCAAAGAGATAATGCGTTTTCACGTTGGAAAAAATTTAAGTTACCTCAACTTAAAGAAGAATATCGAAACCTTAGAAGAG